>CM046858.1:3213793-3803793 GCA_025617745.1 Heliocidaris erythrogramma
AGGGTGTGTATAGCGACCCGGGTATGATCCGGGCACGCTAGAATAATCGAAAAGCTTGTACAAACTCCTTTTGTCGGCACAATAGCGGATCTCTCGACTGAATGAACAACGCTTCTAAGAAGCGAAGATGTTGAAAGATGTTGAAATAATTACCTAAAAATTAATTTAACCAATGATCCAGATTTGAGGAAAGTATTGGTTCAGATTTGGAGTCTGATACTGAAAGGGAAACTTATCTAGTAGCAGATATGCTATCTGATTTCAGCTCAATTAACTTTTAATTTCAGGCTGATGTATCACGGTCATTTCACTTCCTCATGTCTTCAAACTCCAAGTTTTCCCTCTAGATATTGACTTTCCTTATTTAGCCGAGGTTACTGACTTTCTTGAGACGATTTTATTTAAGGATTGATTGTAATAGCATTGAAAACAGGATGAGCATTAGAGAGATTGCAAGAAGAAATTTCTCTCGGCTAAAAGAAAATGATTACTAATAATTATTAAAGGTAATGTTTAGTTTTATATAGTAAGCCATCAAAAACTTTTCATCAGGTTCATTAGATTTTTGTTGATAAATAGCAAGATGCTACCAATACAAAGATGCTGTGAAGCTTTCACGTCCTAAAGTGGCATATCAAACAAGTGAGAGGCAAACACTAGTTTAGGTGCCAGGTTAAGGATATAAACTCCCAACAACTTCATGCGACCGGCAAAAATTCTGCATGAATTCAAATCTACAACTCACAGGCTTTCAGAATATGTTAAGAAATTTGGGGGTATCCGTGCATTCTGAGGAGCTATGGCGAATTCTAGATAGGCATGTTTTTACCACTTTTTACATTACAATGCCTATTGACGCGCGCACGAAAATGAAAGTTTGACGCGCGCGTGTGGCATTATGGAAGGTCGAGAATGACTGTAAATAGTTGGAAATTGTCAAGAATAGTTTCAGGAAGACAAACCATGCGAAAAAACAACATTTTTAGGTTCTGTACGGTATTATCACCTATATGACTATCTTATCATCATTGTCGTTGACCCTATCACAATGACTATCTTGTCCAATCATCATCATATCCTACAAAACAATTTACCAGTTCAAGACAGACCACCTAATTCGTCTTCAGTGACAAATTAAATTTCTAGTTTAAAATTACATTTGCGTTTCTTTTTTGTCAATTATATTTTGGTTTCTCTTTTATTTACTATTTTTTTTAAATCTGCAATTTTCTCTGAAAATTTCTTTAGTAGCATATAATAAATCATATTCATATATCTAAAGGGCTTGATTTATGCTCAAAATCTTGAGATACATTGACCACCATATACCTTTCCTGTGGTCGAGCAATTGGTGAATGAAAATGACAAGTTTATCACATACATGTACATGTATATGTGACATCGGCACTGAAAGAGTTAATAGTTGGGCAGCTATATAGGATGTACCTTGAATGAAAAATCTTGTAATCGTTACCATTATCGGAAAAATGTGACCCATGCTTCAGTTGTAACAACAAAATCACTTTGGTAATCTTAATGACTGGGTCATGATTGTAGCATCCCTCATAACAAACAAAGTAGTCAGGCAAAATATATTGTAATATCATAAGCCTAGTACTTGTTTTCAATTACAAAGAGTTCACCGCATATCATGGAAAAATGATTGAATATACAGGACAGTTTCGGCCAGCTTGAAAAAAATAAACAACATAGCGTGCAAGTCAGATTCAGTGCAAATGAATGCCACTCCTCTCTATATCAAGTTTCAGCCTGTGATCCATTTCCTTTCCTGTTTGTTAAAAACATTGCTATACTGCTCAGTCCAGGAAAATAAATTATATTTTATGAGGTAAATTTGTAAATAAAAACCTGTAATTTTTTTCTTCAGTTTTGGCAAGCCACCAAAAGATTTTTGTCAAACTAGTTTGACTTTAGGAATAGGCAAGACACTTATAATTCTGAACTGCACCAAAAAGTTGTCTTTTCATTAAAGGACAAGTAACCCCACGTGATATTCTAGATGCACCTATTGTCTGCTACGTCTTTCCATGGAGGCTGCCATTTTGTGCATGACACGGATCATTAGGTACCATATGCATTGATAATAGCCTACCTTTACAACAGATACGTCGCTTTGTTCTGATTGTATTACGATTGTTATTGGCCATGGGCCTAGATAATTGACGACCCATGAGTTCTAATAGCCATCCTGTAAAGCAGATTCCTCGCTTTGTTTTGGTATTGTTACGATTGTCTCCGTCCTTGACGTCAATTCTCCGTCCTTGACGTATATTTTTTATGAAGTATATTTTTTATGAACAAATTAAGACCTTTTAAAAAATATATAAAACTAAACTTACATTTCAGAATATGTGACTTTATCTAATATATATTTGTCCTCTAAAAATCAATTACAAGTTAACGATGAAGGAAATTTTACTTGGGATGAAAAAAATATGTTCGTGTACACATAAAGTAATGGCAGCCCCCTTATTATTGCTAGCAGACGATAACTTGGCTGGAAAATAGTGATTTATATCTATATCCTGTGTTTTTACATGAAATTGCATGTATCAAATAAGAGGCATATACTACACCATTCAAAATAAGCTAATTCATACGCTGAGGTTAATTTCCCTTTAAGAAGTATAGTGTATATAAGCTAATGAGAGGTGAAAAATAATTAACATCTTGGGCCATTATCAAAATTACCTTTTCTTTTGCTTTGTGTGATCCCTATATGAATAGAACTATCAACTAATTTCATAAAGTATACTTCCTGAAAAAAAGTTGCTTTTAATGACCTGAAAGTGGATTGCCAGACGTAGCAAAAAGTGTATGGAAAGTAGATCCCATCCAGTATAATTTTAGTTGTTAAACAAGTAGCGCATTCACAAAAAAGATGCGCGTGCGCATACAACGGGGTCACTGCATGGTCAATTGTATCATGTAGTAATTATGAACAAGCTAATTGGAAGACAAATGGTCCATATTTCTTATGCACTGGATTTCAGGTAAACAACTAGTGGAAATTTATTTACTTCTTAAAGATAAACACGATCACATCATATGAATGAGTGAATACTTCACAAGCATATATAGGACAGTAAGATGTTTGAAGATTGAGTTTGTCCAACATGAATGCCCAAGGCCTGAGTCCTGATACAAAGAGTGTGATAGTGACAGCTAGCTTGATTGATATGAATAACATTCTCAAGTCAATGTTCAAAGAGTCATGATGTGGTGGGGTTATGGTGGAGTTATGGTGAGATAGGAGTGAGATAGAGAGATGTCAAGATCTACTCCTAGAGGTGCCAAGGTGTGAACTGAGCTTGACTCCTACTGCTATGATCTGTCCAACATGCTCTTAACACTCTGTGCACATATTGCAAACAAAGAAGAGCATTGCATTCAGGTGACTAAAAGCCGAAGCAAAGCACCAAGTGTTTATACCAACTCAACCAGTTATATGACATGTTCAAATTCATGCATACTTCTCAACAAAAGTAGCTTTTGACACTAAAAGCCCTTGCTCACGGCCTACTTAAAATATGATTCTGTGAGAATTTATTTTCAGTCATTACCAGAATTTCAGATGATCTTAAAAAGTAAACAAAACTCTTATGTGCAAACTGCATACCTGGTAAGATGATGTAAGCTTCAATGATGCCTTGCAGATCAGCATCTGCTGCTGTCACCCGGTAGATACACTTTGGTGATTCCTGCTCACAGATTACCGATATCCTCACCACCTCATCTACTAGCTTCTCCCAGTGCTGTACGTCACCTTCCACACAGAGAGTGTACACTTGGGCCAGTAATCTGAAGAAAAGGGAGAGGAAAACAACATCAAATTAAGGTTATGTTGAGACCAGGTTGGGGGGGGGGGGGGGGGGGAGTTTGAAAGCAACTGTTGAGAAGTTATGTGAATGGGAATGGGAAAGGTAGATTTTGTAATCTTAAAGGGATACGCCACCAGGCGGCCGTGGGGAAAGTCAGGATTGCGTAAGCCCCATTCACACGTACACAAAGTTTGTGCGTCGAACGTGTCCGTTGGACTAAGTGTGATTACATTTCGACTGCACGTAGCCTACCGAATCTCGCACGAGAGCTCGAGCTCAGGCGGAGCGTGCATGTTGTGTGGCGACCAGTCTTTCCCAGGTTTGCGCCCCGCGGGCAACGTCATGATCAGGTAACGATCACGGTGCCCTCTCGCGGCATTAAACCGTCCACAATCTGTGGTTGAGTATCCCTTTAATCAATAATCAAGAAATACAGTATCTCCATGATTTATCAGAACCATCGTATGAAGAATTCAACATATTGATAAATGAAATGAAATCAACAAGCACCATATATGCACAATGGGATTAGACACACATGTACCAAAACAAAAAGACTTGGGCAGTGTCAACAGTGAATATTCCAGTAATGCTTAAAATATAAGAGCATCTAAAGAGCAATCCTTGTCATATTACATTCGTATACATGTGTGTGTGAAGTTCTTTCACCGAAGAAGAAACAAGATGCAATATCTCACATTACCTCTCCTTTATCTTTAGCAATCTTTGCTACTTTTAAAATCAGTGTAATCTTTGATTTTTTTTCATGTTTTCAACCCCTGACATTGATTAAACATCTCATACATTCATTCAATAGTCTTAATTATTACAATAAATAAGGATATTAGCAACAACAACAACAAAATATAGTCAACAAAGAACAAGAGTAACATGATATACAAAGGAAAATGAATACATTGAAATATTTCTTCTCCGATAACCAGTTTACACTGCACACAAAACAATCCTGAGACTAAAACTCACCAACACCAATCAGAGCTTGGAACAAAAGTAATCCACTTATAAAGAAGGCCTGATAACAAATGAAATGAAAACTGTTGGGGTTACACCACTACTCCTACTATAGTTACAAAAAAAAAAAGAATGACCATATTATTTCAATGGAGCACAGGAAATATTTGTCACTGACTGAGCACTAAGCAGCTTCCCCAACCTTTGGTTCTGCTCTTCCTTCCAAGTAAGTAACGTCATTTTCCTTTTTTTTTTTTTTTGTTTCATAGTAAGACCTAAACTAAGGTCAAACAGTACAGCTATGGGAGCTGGATGATCTGTATCTGTATCTGTCTGTGACGTACAATCACCAGCATGTGGTTATCACGTACGTAGGGTTAGGGACCAAAGCACCAAACACGTCTACATTTTGAAGTATGCTTTGACAACAAGGTTATTAATGTCTAAGGAGTCCAGTTTGGTTTTGAATGTTTTAACATTAGGCAAGTTCCTGGTCCCCTCATCTAGAAGGTTCCATTCAGGGATGGTCTTAGGATACAGGGAGTGTACTTATGACATGGTATTTGAGAGTTCCTCTTTGTCTTGTTTTATACTTGCATCTACTCGAGTTTGAAAACTGAAGATAATCAGATATGTTACTGGGTATTAATCCATGTGTTTCCTTATACATTGTTATTAGTCTAGTTTTGGTTCTGCGGACCTTTAAAGTTACCCATTCCAGTCTATTCAATCATTCTTGTAACACTTGAGTCCCTATTATAGTCCCTTGTCCCTTTTCTCTTCAGTATCAAAAGAAACTAGAAATATCACTGAAGATGATGATTAATACCCCCGCCCCGTGACAACAGCCTTTCTTGACTTTTGGTCAAAAACTGAGAAAGTAGTTCGATCCGCAAGATTTGCAAGGGACCGACCGACGACCGACCGACCGACCGACCGACCGACCGCCCGCCCGACCGACCGCCCCCGCCCGACCGACCGCCCAAACATCGACTGATTCCAATATACCCCCTTCAAACTTCGTTTGGCGGGGGTATAAAAAGGAAGTATACATTGAATTTGCCAAAAGTAGCCACAGTTTTATTTATTGACTTTCAAATGTAATATATTCCTTTAATTAATTGCATCAGAATTATTATTTGAAAATGTCTTATTCAGTATTCTAGCACAAATGTTGCTTAAATTTCCCTGTTCAACTCGTCCAAGATGTCAAACAATTGGAATTCTACCTTTTTTCATATATTTCTTTTAATAACACATAGTATATTCATTCTACATAATATGCAGGATCAGAAGTTACAAAAATAATGTGTTATAACATGAAATCAAAGCCTTAAAGAGCTTAGTTTCTGTACGTGAACCCTAAATGGTCTATGTGGGACGAGTTGAATAGAAGTAGCAAATAGACATCTGGTCTGTTATTGCAAGCATACTCAATGGATACATGTATTTAAAGTTAATAAATTACTAATGGAAGTAACCATGTGAACATGGTAAATACATGTACATCTCATTCACAATGCTGTAACCAAAACAAACTGTGGTAAATTTGATGGATCTCTAATGTAAGAGTCCGTTTTCTATCAATTTTGGACAAACAAGTGTGTTAAACCGCACGTGTCGTTAGGCTGGCTTTTGCCAGTTTAAATTCTTTAATCAAAACAAAGTAAAATACACTTAAGTATCAGGTCATTATAATGAGATCATCTTTATATAAAACTGAAACCAGGAAAATTGCTTTTGAAAGCCTAGAAAAGGTTATTTCACAGGAAATCAAAACTGACGTGAAAACTCGTCACAAAATCCAGGGTGTACCGAAAGTTCTGACCAGCACTGTAGATAAACAGTTGGTAATCGTTCTAGTTTCCGGTAACCTTTGATATCATAGCAAATATAATTCAAGACCTATAAAGAATTCCAAGACCAGAAAAATGAAATTATAAAGTCCTATTTATATTGTTGATATCAAACCTTCGGTGAAATAAAAAAAGAAATAAAAAATAGAATAGAGAGAGAAAGAGAGAGAGAAAGAGAGAGAGAGAGAGAGAAAGAGAGAGAGAGAGAGAGAGAAAGAGAGAGAGAGAGAGAGAAAAAAAAAATTATACATGTATTTATTTATTCATAAGATAGAGGATGGACAGAGAGAAACGGGAAGAAATCGTGTGTTGAGAGCCAGAAGGGCGTTAACTCTGTGTTAAAACATACGAGTCAACGCCCTTCTGGCTCTCAACACACGAAATACAAAAAGAAGAGAGCTTAAACAAAACGTGAAAGACTGTTAAAAAACCCAAGAAAACGTGTTCCCAAGGACTTAAAGATAAAGTTGAGGTGTTGTCATGCGATCACATTGTTAAAGAAACTGTCTCAAGGCAATAGACCGCTTCGGTAATGTATGCAAATTTTATGCAAATTTTATGCATACCTTTCAAACAAAGGTTGTTCTTGACAACCTGAAAGCTTGCCGGGCATAGCAACAAATAATGTATGCAAACTGGATTCCAATCCTTTTTAGAGGACTTTTCTGTTATAATGTCCTTCCAAACTGACATAACATAAATGAGAAAGCTCACAACTTATTTTTCACCTTTCCCAGAATTCAACCGTCTTTTTAAAGCTACAAATGTGGAGCACTTCCAGTACTGTACATTGCATGGCCTATACTATATGTTCAGATGATGTAATGAGGTATTGTATAGATTGCACATTTCAAGGCACTAGATTATTGAAATGTGATCTTGTAAAGATTAATCAGATAGAGAATGATAGCACAAAAGATGATTGGTCATCATACTAAGTACTGATAAAAAGAGGTGAAAAACCCTGTCTGGGAACCCAAACAGATTACCTCATAACGCACGGTTTATAACCCAGTCAACAGGTGCAAAGACTCTTCGATAAAATCCTATATTCCAGTGATTCTACAAGCCAGACTTCTTGGTGTTATACATGCCAAACAGGTGCGCTCAACTCTGAATTAACCCATTAGATCCTGGCCCACATTTCACTGTGTACAAAACTAAATGTACCGGATGACAACAAACCCTGTTGCTATGAGTGCAGGGTTAAGATCCAGGGGTCTAAGCTATTTGTAATCTTTTTGACTGAATATCTTCTCGATTGCACTCTGTGGTTTTACCCCTATAACAGGTGCAGTGAGCTTCAGATTAACCCATCCAACTCTGACCCTAAATCTACACATTCAAGCCCTATGTACCACAGGGCACGTTCATGTGCATGCCAATGTCAATGGGTTAACATAGTACTTCAATATTATCAGTGAATATGTGCTCTGAGATAGTGATTTGTAAGGATTATCTTCCAGACGGATTTAATTGATGATGGCTCATTCCATCATGCGACAAACTCATAGAAAAGGAATTATTCCATGTTTTTGATTCAGAGCTGTGTTCACAAGCAGTCTAAAGCTGCCTTCACACATATCTTCCACTAACTCCAAATATAATCTCAAGCAAAATATCTCATGGATGATGATATTGCTTTCAACTTAAAACCATACTGATAAATTCAAAATAAGGCAACAATTTGGAATTCCCAAATGAGAACTAGGCATTTTAATGAGAAGATAGATTTGTCCTACCATAAAGACAAGCACACCTTCGTCCATAAACTTTCAACCCTTAATATACTACATTCATATCTACTAAAGACAAAAACAAAAGTGTCATATGTTAGGTTCATAATTAAAGGCTTATATAGTATGGTACGGGTATGATTCACACAAAAGATATTAACTTAAAATTAACTTAAAATTCCACATTTTTATTTTTATTTATCGTGTTTGATTTGTTCTGTTTTTAAAAGTAGTCATGCTGAACTCTTAACCTCTTGCATAAGACATCAATGAATATCTCACATTTGGCTCAAGCTAGTATACTTCCTTCCAAATTGGCACAGCCACCTATATATATACTCAAAAGTTTTATTTGATGAAAAATTTGTAAAACATAAATGAGGATCTCCAGTTTAAAAATCTAAAAAACAATCAAACAAACAAGCATTTTAAAAGTCTAAAAAGAGAGAAATGATTTAAAAATAATTGAAAACAATAGGAGATTCAACTAGTTATGACAACACAAAAAAACCCATAATGACAGAAAATCCTATGTGCAAAAACAAAAGATTATTTGATCATGGACATGGCATGCTCTAAGAATTGGCAGACTGCCATTGCAAGCCTCAGGATCAACAAGCTAACAGCTAAAAATAGTTGTTTGACTAGATGGTCATTTCTCTCTTGGGACATGTTTACAAATATCATTCACCGATTCACCCCTTTTTCCTTCTTTTTTTTTTGGCAATCAAAACAGCAAGGTATATAACAGACCCGAGATGCTTTGGTCAACTAAATGACAGTGATCTGTCCATGTGAATTTCAACCTCTTCCATATTCCATTAGTGCCATACCATTTCTTTCTTTAAAAGTAACAATCACATTCCCTTATCAAATAATCTCCTTTGCAAACCTCAACAAGTCAACCCTCTTGGAGGAATAAACAGGAATCATGAAGCAACATAAGAGCTTTCCAAGTAACAGTTCTGACTTAATATGAAAAGATGAAACGAAATAAAGATCCCCCCATGCCTGACTGAATATAAGTATAGGACATGTTTGATTAACTCATGATGGTGAATGTAAAAATGGATATATCATCTGTTGGTGCCAGAAGGGCCTTAATTCATATACTTGAACACAGAATTAACGCCCTTCTCGCTCTCAACAGAGAGTATTTACCTTGCCTCAGGTAGAACTCTTTCTGCTCAAATTAACAAAATCCTCTCCACATTTATCCCACTTCTGTCACCCGATGATAGACAAATGTCCTCCCCATGCTATCACGAAGACAGCCAAGATAGAGAAAAAGAAATCTACAGCCCCCTGGCCGGTATGGACAGAAATCTCTGTCCCGACAATCAGATTTGATAGACAACTATTTCATTCCTGTAGGATCTTCCTGACTGGATGATACATCGTAGCATCTGAGTCATGCCACTGCTCTCTTCTGGGTCTGTTCCAACTCTTATATCGATATGATTGGTCGATGTTATCCTATAGATTACTTGAGTCGTATATAAAAAGGGGAATTACCATACTAAGTACGTACGGTGGAATGGTGTAACATAAACAAGGTGCTTTATACTGCAGATTATATTGTTTTTGAAGAGCAGGAAGAGCATTAACTCTGTGTAAAATAATAGGAATTAATGGGATTCTGACTCTCAAGATGCAATATAGACATGACAATGTATGGATTTCACTTATTAGGGGCTGAACACATAAGTATCTCACTCTAACTGCAAAAAGGATACTCTGAAAATGAACTTATTTTCTTTCATTTCCAGAATTGAGTATCTTGGTGAATACACTGGATCTTTGGGTACTATGCACTTATTTTAATTAATTATAAAGCAGCCTGTTATTACATGTAGGTCCATTTTTGGCTATCAAATACACCCTTAGTTCAGCATGATTTTTATGTTCACAGTATAAAAACATTGCAAAGTTGCACAAAACTGTACATGCAATGAGAAAGCTAACTATTTACAAGCCAAGTAATGGTTTACTGACTCACGAAGAGGTATGCTTTTCAAAAAGTAATGACGCCCTCAAAGAGTGCTGTTATCAATCAGCGTTGTCTACCCTCTCAAAGTCTGACAAATAAGTACGTCCGTTAGTCAACATGGGGAAAGCAACAAACAATGCGACAAAACAAGCCCTCTATTGTGCATATTGAGCCAATGTATTGTTAATCAGCAAGTTCATTTTAGTGAGAGCCTTGATAACAAATCTTTTTTTTCTTAAAAATAAAAACAACAAAGAAGACATAAGTTTTGAAACAGAACATGTTTTGGAGTCATACTCCATGATCAGCCTGATTTTTTTACAACAGAGACAGTGCTATATATACTTTCAGATTACATAAGACTAAATAACATGAACAGTTAACAATATAAGGTGTGTCAAAATGTACTTAATGGGGTGAGGAACCTGTCTGGTCAAGGACCTGGGTGAACAAGACATATACAGTTGTAAAATAATCAGGCTGATGATGGAGTATGACTCCGAAACATGTTCCATTTCAAAACTTATGTCTTCTTTGTCGTTTTTATTGTTAAGTTACTATCGTGTCATTCTTTTGGAAATATCATTTTTTTTTCTCCTTATATGCTCTGAACCATCAGAATATCTCATTTTGTCTTCTCACAATATATATGAAATATATTAGTCCCCTTAACATGTGTATACTTGTATAGTTGGCTAAGAGGTTGATGAGTGTTAACCCCTTCCATGCCACCAGATTTTTGAGCAATTGCCAAAACTTTCAAGAGTTGAATATTAACCTTCAATGAGTTTTCTTCGTGAGCAAACTGGGCAAAGACTGCATTGGAATAAACATTATATTGAAGGAACAGGTTCCTGTATGAGGAAGAATTTTCAAGCCATTCTGAGCCGAAACCAAATGTTCAACACTCACATTTTTGGGTGGGATTTTTGCCACCCATGGTATGTATGATAGGGGTTAAAGTGATTAGGTAACTTTGTGGAGGCTTGATAAATTCTGAGCTGTCTGGCCTTACATGCTATCAGTGTATGTAATATGGTGTAAAAATGAAGCCCATGGGGAAAAAAAAGCACTTCAAAATCATCATGTGCTTCACAAAAGTAAACATATGCAAGTGACCGGAAATGCGAGACTCATTTTCCCCCATTGACTCAGTGTTAGATTAAAGCGTATGGCCATACGCTTTCGTAAATGGGAGTATTCAGTCACAGATATCTTAATAATAGCATTACATATTTGAAAACCTTTCTATGCCTGGCTATTCATTTATCATTCTGAACATCATTATACATGTACAAGACAGAAAATTCAACACTTTATTAAATCAAGCCTCCACAAAGTTACCAAATCCCTTTAAAGTCGAATGGGGCTTTGTTCAGGCCAACAATACTTTACTTCCCTTTCTCCATTTGAGTATTTCCTGATCTCAGGACTAACATGGTGTAGTTTAAGGAATGAAGAACTTGACTATTAAAGTGACTGCTCATATTTCTCTACTTTTTGTACTTTTTAAGAGGCAGGAAGTGTTTTGATATCAAGAGTTCACAAAATAACCTTAGCTCTGAAATATTACCCGTATATAATATTCTACACTTACAGACCACTCAAACGGTTCATATCATTGCAAGAAAGTACACAATATGTAGAATACAAAAAAACAAAAAACAAAAGACCTGAGATCACATTTTATTTTTAAAAAAAAAGGTTTGTAAATGATATCCCTTTACCTGAAGATTAACCTGCTCAATTCCAAAATTTATAGGGTTACATGTTACGCCTTTATTTCATTTTTTTGGTACAACATAATGCAACTCCAGGGGCTCCTTGCATCAAAATTTGTTTTAATCTATGCAACTTTGCATTAAAGGTAAGTCCTAAATTAGCATTTCTGATTGGTTGAAATGTCAAGCTGCAAGAATATTTCTTCTTGACCTTTTTTGTGTGTTGATTTGCACTAATACACAGGTTATTAAATGCAAGACGCCCTAGGGTTCATTTGACAAAGCCTTAGGATTTCTGTTTGACTCCAGTGTTCACAAAATGTAAATTGTCACTTAAGATTCCGAGGGTAGTCTCTATCCCCCCCTCCCTGTAAAGACTGGTACATACAGGGTAGTCTGTATCCCTCCTCCCTGTAGAGATTGGGACACGCTCTCAGCACGTGGCTAAGGTTTCTCAAGCCGACATGGCTTCATTAATTCCAGTGTGAAGTGACACGATTATTCAGGTGACGGTTAAAAGACGCTAAAAGAGAAACCGTTTTGGAGACGGGAACTGCATGCTGAGTCACGAGTTAAGAGTGAGTTGGTTAACGTTTAAGAGCAGGGTATATGACCCTTCCCAAACGGTGGTGCCACAGAGGGAGAGAAAATCAAAACTGTGACATTTCAGACATCTCTCTATAAGACAAAGACGGAGCCTGGATACGGAGGTAATTGACATAAATACGATCTTAAACGGGCAGCCTCTTGCGCAAAAAGTTGTGGTTAAAGGCATCTACTATCTGAATTGTGTATTTTGGTTATTTGCATTTGATTTCTGGAGTTACACGCAATAGCAAGAGGACAAATGAAATAATGATATCGTCTGTTGAGAGCCAGAAGGGCGTTAACTTTGTGTTAAAGTATATAAGTTAATGCCCTTCTGGCTCCAAACAGCGATATCATTTGCTGAGAATCAGAAAGGCATTTATACTCATATCCCTCAGCATTGAATTAATGCCCTTCTGCATCTCACCAGGTGATATGGTAACAGAACAATACATCACAGGGTTTGACTATAAACACTTCATCTGCTGAAAGCCAAAAGGGAGTTAACTCTATGTACAAAATATATGTTAACACACTCCTGGCTCGATCTCGCCAGATGACTTAGGATTCCTACGTGGCTTAACTAAAATTCTACAATGCTATTTTCAAGAATGTAATTATCCCAAATTATCTGTAGTTTAATCATCTAGCCATATCTCTTTTTCTGTGGGTATCATTATAAGGTAGTATGAATAACGTGACTGAGGGACATATTGCCTTTGTATTTGCAATGTGTAAGGTATATTTTTGATAAAGTTTATGAAATTCAAGGCCTTTTTTTATCATCTGGTTCCAAACCTTGTATACTGTATTACCTTACAGGAATTCCTCACTTTGCGCCGTCCCATCCTGTGCCAAGTTTCTCTCGCTAAGAATGCCACACGTACACTCTCACACTCGGGGGAATTCCCTCACAGCCTCCTCAATGGTGAAAGGCAAGGGTGGGTCAAAACTTCTTTACTCTTCACCATAGAGATCAAATTGAAAGCTGATGAATAATATCTACTTTTAACAGACTAAAGAATGATACATAGAAATCTGTCTATAAAGACCATTCATGGGAGACAAGGTCTTTAGACTTTATAGGCATGCTGTCTAAAAAGTACCGAAGTGCTGACGTCATATTCACTCGTCGTCCAGGATACTGGTTCCAAACAACAGAGCCCGCGCATGAGGTTCACCGCGAAGTCATTCGAGCAACGGGCTGGAGCAGGGCAATTTCAGTGTTTGGCGCTGGTGTGATCACCACGCCATTGTTTAGCACAAAATTGTTTAGAACCAGCAACCTTGACAACTTGGCCGGTATGACGTCACACTTCGGTACTCTATATATATATATATACAGGATCATTTAAAATATGTGTTTCAATAAGAAATACTGTTCAAGGAGGAAAAAACTCCTCAAAATCACATTGCCAGGTGGTCTTTCTATACAGGTGATCATTAAAGCAGGTTTGACTGTAATTCCACTTTCTTGATGTGGATATCATATAAAATGAGGGTCAAATGTGTACCATCTCCCCTTCTTGGGAAGTATGTCTTCACCATTCACATGCAGGCATGCAGGGCAATGGGAGACTTCATCTCATGCTTTCTCCCAGGTCTCCATTTCCTCTCCTGGGTATCAAGTGACAAGTGTAGATAAATATCCTGCAGCATAATGCTACTGTCAGAATCAACATTGACAACTTATTTTAGGTGTCTAGAAATATAAATACCAGTGCAAAACACCTCTACATCAGGCCACTACAGTTTGCTAGATTTTGATTCATAATCTCAATTCTTTATGTGACATATTCACTTTGTGATATATCCAGAAAATTACAGGCAACTATACAACTAATAAGTTCATGCAACATGTAAATCTTCTTGTAAATACCCATTCATTCTCCACAACATACATAACTACAATTCCATGAAAAGCATTCTCTAAATAGTTAAATTTTGCTTTAAAAATGTAATTCTGGAAGAATTTAAGCAGGGTACATGGGATTCTCATGCAGCTTAGAAAAAGTTAATAGAAACTTTTCTTAATATGAAGGGTTAAAATATAACCTCAAGATGAGTATCACTTCACCAAAGCTGCCCATATTTTGTATTCAGGATATTAGTGATTAATTTGTTGTGCCTAGAAATTTCCCTTCTGGCACCGATTCAAGACGAGGAGAGGAAAAGATGGGCACAGGCTAAACCTCCTCTTCTCCTCTTCTTTCACGTTTGTGGTCTTGTATCTGAAATCCGATGCCAGGAGCAAAAAGCAGCCAATTGATGACTTCCATCCAGCACATTGTCTGAGAGTCAGAAGAATGTTACACATAGAATTTACTAAGGAGCTTCAGTGATGCCAACATTTGTCAATTGGCTTCAGGGAGGATTTACTTTTAGCTTGCGAAGCGAGTGAGCCCTTACGGGTGGGTCCAGGGGCCCGCCTTAGGGCCCCTGGTGGGATCTAGGGGCAATGCCCCCAGAAGCTCCTGGGTTTTAGCTATTTTGTGAGCCTATTTTCCCACCATTTTGACACTTGTTATAGTAATCAAAATAATTAAAAGTGCACTATTTGGAAAAGAAAATATGCTGAGAAAACATGGAGGGGAGGGGGGATAGGGTTACCTACAAATAATTGGGAACATAAGTTAGACCGATATAGCAATACACTTTTATTTTTTTTTTTTTTAAATATATATTTACCCTTCCACAGGGCTCCTTTATTATGTATAAACATTCATTTCACAAAAAAATTGATACTTTTATTAATAATAGAAGACATTTTATTGAAGATGGTGGATGAAGGTGTAAAGATCTTTTAATTCAAATGCACATGTAATGCACAAATTAACATTTATACAGTGTTTTCTTCTGAATGACTTGTGAAACTTGTATAAACTTTGAATGATTAGAAACATCAGAACTTTGGCAATAATTTTAAGTCTTCTTTAAGTCTTTCTGTGACCATTTCTTCGTAGATTTTTTAGCTCTCACTGTAGTTTCCACCATTTCCAAGAATGTGATATTCCAACAGATATTCCAGGATTGCCGCTAGCTCAATCAACCAAACACATGTAAACTCCCAGGTCTGTCGCTGTCACATGTAGCGCGATATAGAAAAACATTGACAGTACACTCACACTTGTATTTGTTCCGCTGCGCCCAATTTGTCTTGCTTTTCACACGTTGGTTCGGAATACAATAATGGTGGCTTCTTGTATAGCGCTCATGTCCGTCACGTTGTGACGCTCCTGTCGCTTCATTATTACCCCGGTCATAGCTTATATTAGCAGCCAAATATGTAGCGCTCAAGCATATCGGGTACCCATTTACACCTGGGTGGAGAGTGGCAAATGTGGATTAATGTCTTGCCAAAGGACATTAGTGCCAGGCTGGGATTCGAACCCTCAACCTTTTGATTAAGAGTCAAGTGAATGAACCACTATACCACGACACCTCCACATATACCACGACACCTCCACATATACCACGACACCTCCACATAAGAAGGGACAGCGAACGTTAAGGCACCACTAAAATGTTGCTTACTTCAGTTAAGTTTATCTGTATTAACCTATGGAACATTGCTCGCTCTCGCTGTGCGATTTCTGTGCATTTCTATGGGAAAATATCTCTGTCGCATTAAGCCATTAACTGAAGTTAGCAATAATTTCCACGTGCCGATACGTTTACAAATCAATATGAAGATCACATATTTGAACAGGATACGTACCATCGTCAGTACTAATGCTCGCGATATGTATATTACAGTGATCGGTGCAACGATTCCCCTCTTCATATTGGCAATTGCTTTTAAGAATTTGTTGATAACATTTACTGTAGTATTATTTATTGAAAAAAACATGTAAACTACGGCAAAAATGGAAATTCCGGGAGGATAATGGTAGTGATCGTAAGGTCGGCAGTTGAGGTGAATTTCCAGGAGCCTCCTGGCAAAATTGGAAGGGTTGGCATCTCCGGAATTTACACCCTTCTGGTTCCTAAGAGACAACATTGGGTGAAAAGTTTGTGTTGAAGATCTATAAGGGTTGAGTATGATTTGGTCACCGTACGTGTTGACCTACATTTGATTGACAATTTTGGTATACAATAACACCTACCCCATTCCTCTTCTAATCATTCTACTCTATAAGTTGCAATAAACATGCACTCCAAGTCATCAACAAATATTCAGCCACTATAACCCCCTATTCATACTACATATATTCATTGTATGGCTATACAAGAATCGTACAGCTATATGATAAGTGATTAAATTTCACAGTCTGAACATCATATAAAGAAGCGTTTGAGCATCGTTTCGAACGGAAATTCGATAACGAATCAGCATCCCCTTGTAGTTAGAGCATTGTATTGTATGAGAATCGTTTAACTGGGCGGGGCTTATCATGAGTGAGCACTGATGTGCCAATCCGCTGTAATATCGTATGCTTCATTGCTGTCCTTGACGTATCCTGATACAAAACATACAGTGTCAGCTGACTTCCCCCAAACCTGTTTCTTTATACGATGTTGTAGTCTGTACACTCCTTTCGCTAATCATGATTCTTTATACGAGACTCGTATAACTTTCCTGTAGTCTGAAGGGGCTATAAGTTCAATGACATTGCAGCACTTGAAATCATGCAGCACTTACAAACTATATTGACACCATCGATACTCAATGAAAGAGCAAACAGAAAATACATATCATAGCCATTCAAATATGCTTGTAATCATAATGCATTAAGCAGAGGGTACTTTCGGACACATGCAATTGCAGTACAACAAATAACAAATGGGGAAATACTTGAATATCTTCAACAACAAGTATTTGTTGTCTAAGAGCCAGAAAGACGTGTGTACAAGTTATATACATAACGTCCTTTCGGCTCTCACCAAGCATACTGGAGAGGTCATGCATTGTGAACATTGGGAACATGATGCTTTCAGAAGTGCTTAGCAAGCAATAACTCACTTCAATGGAATGGCATATGGATCATCAAAACTCCAAATGCTGCGTTACAGCAAAAAAATGAAGGAAGAAAAAGAAATTTGGTTAATTCATAAAAGTATGGAGTAAGTTTAACCTATATAATGATGTTACCTCAATAACTTGTAAGGCCTATGTAACCATCAAAGTAGTTTTCTGACTACATTTACATGAGCAATTCACAAAATCTTGGCATATGTGAAGTTTAAATCTGTCATTATTACATTCTACTAATATGCCTATCTTCAATCTTGTAAGGCAAAATAACCAAGGTCTAGATTATTTGTCAAGGAAAACAACAATTTCTATTCAGTGTTTGTATGTTTATTGTATTTTTACATTTTTTTGTGTAAAAAAATAAATAAGCCAAAGTGTTCTTTCATTATGCTGTTCAGAGTTCAAGTGTTCACCTTGTAAAGTAAGAAGTATTAAAGAGAGACTGAGTAAAAAGCATTTGTTATTAATGTGTTCTGTGCTGCTTACAGGTTTATAGAAATGAACCAAAAGGACAAGAAAAAGATTGTTGCGAACTGTAGAGATGATTTATACAGAAATTTATGCTGTGAACAACCAATAAATAAGAAAAAAAACTATTAAAAAAAAGGAAGACAACAAATTGTGATACACAAACGGAATACACTTGGATACAAAGTTGTACACATACTGATGGATATTATTTAAAAGAAATCAAGCCTGTGAGTGAGCAAAACAAGAATTGAGATGCAGTGGCTCTGCAAGTTCCTCACAACAATGTACCATAGAAGACTCTAGAGGGCAGCATTGCTCATTGGATATGGTCACAACTCTGTGATCTACATGATCACATCTAACAAAGATAATACAATGACAAACATAGTTAGGTCACTGTCTCTGTCCCTGTCTCTCTCCCAACTTTTATCTCAGCTCTCATTCCCCTTCCTTTTCTCTGGTTTATTTTCCTTATCTCATTCTCTACATCGCAATAACATGGTTAAAACCACCAACGAAACTAAAATGAGAACAAGCGAGAGCAGTTTTCACTGCCCTTACAAAAATGTCCTGTTGTACTTGTGTTGTACGTGTGTGGTACCCCTGTTGTACATGTTAGTACCACAGAAATTACCACAGGAATGAAAAATATACCACACACGTTCTGTGGTATCGCTGTGTGGTACTCCTGTGGTACATGTAAGTTTTAAAATTTCCTGTGGTACTTCTGTGGTACCCATGTGGTACCCCTGTTGTACATGTTAATACCACAGAAATTACCACAGGAATGAAAAATATATCACATATTCTGTGGAATCACTGTGTGGTACTCCTGTGGTACTGTGTGCGGTACTGTCCTGCGGTATTCCTGTGGTACTGTCCTGTGGTATTCCTGTGGTACTGTCCTGTGGTACAGCGTGCGGTACTGTCCTGTGGTACTGTCCTGTGGTATTCCTGTGGTACTGTCCTGTGGTACTGCGTGCGGTACTGTTCTGTGGTATTCCTGTGGTACTGTCCTGTGGTAATGTCCCAAAATACAACAGGACATGTCCTGTGGTACTTTCCTGTTGTATTCCTGCGGTACTGTCCTGTGGTATTCCTGTGGTACTGTCCTGTGGTAATGTCCCAAAATACAACAGGACATGTCCTGTGGTACTTTCCTGTTGTAAATCCTGTGGTACTTACCACAGAGTACCACAGGATTTTTTTGTAAGGGTGCCCCTACAATAAGATATTAGTTGGAAACCTAAAGCGCTTATCATCACTCTTTTATACTGTAAAGCCAAAAACTTTCTGGAAGGGAAACTTTTATGAGTTGCTATGTTCAAAGCAAGAAACTCTTGTAATTTGCAAAATTTCTGTTTCTGGACAAATCTGGACCATTCACAAATTTTCCTATATCCATGCCTATTTTTAACAATTACATTACATTAACACGATTAAATATAACAAGATATTTCCAGACTAACCTGCACTTCCATAGCTACTTCAGATTTCATGTCCTGAACCACACGATTCTTTCTATCCCCGCAGATAAAGTTGTTTTGTTAATACAAAATTCATCAAGTTCTTTCATTTGGAAACAATGCATCTCACTAAATTACCCGCACGGGAAGCAAGCTTAAGATTGCCAAAATATTTACATACATGACGTGGTCTCCATAAAAAAATAGATAAATAGCAGTACTAAACCTCATATTTTATGTGGGACTTCTAAAAATATATCGTATCATTATAAATCAGCTTTATATCTCCTCAATCATTGGAAACAATGCGTCTTACTAAATTAGCCCCATCGGAAGCAGGTAAGCTTGCACAAACAGTCATGTACACGTACAAGACGCTGGTTTTCATGAAAAAATGTAATATAGCCCACATGCATTTCCTTCCTTCCTGACTTACATATCCTACACACCTAGGATTAACAACGACAACAAAAATCAGTAAAATTCTCACAGCACACTACATCAGACAAAGAACCATTTTGTTTTGGTTAACCTCAAAAATTAAGGATCTAAATCTCTTTTCTTACACACCTACATTGAACAATGTTTTCTTTACAAACAAAATCCTACGTCATACAAAAGTGGCATAGTAACTGCTTTATTGTTATGAATCACAAAAATATTGTTGGCATAATGTATCTAAATTTCACACACCTCACACACCTATACATGTACAATTAATTACCCACAATTTTCTTTAAATTTCCTAAATCATACAAAATTACTTCTAAATGCACTTTATAAAAGAAGGCACAGACTTTAGTACTGTCATTAATTTATGAAATTATAAATATAAACCACTATCGTACTCCTCTCCACTGCATCAAAAGACCTGTCATAAAGCATAATATAATTTGGGACATTATCAAATAATTTCAAAATGTAAAAGACGAGTGTCAAATGAAGCAACCTTTGGTTTTTATCAACCTTAATATTCTGGATTTATATAACGACTAATACATCTACCATATATATGTGATTAATAGCTATACCCTGGTCGTTGGATTCAGGCTTGCCCGCATACGATGTGCACCTCCTCCACTCCCTTGGGAACTTTCCAGCCAAGCGCCTTTTTACAGACGCTCACATTGCTAAACCAACCACAATGACTTTGGCATCCTACTGGCCGGGTACCCATTCAACACTTGGATGGACAGAAACAATGTAGATAGCATGCCTTGCTCACGGACTTAAGTGCCATGTCGGGATCGAAACCACAACCACATCGCTAGTCAAGTGTTTAAACCACTCGACTACGACACCTCTACAATTCAACTTGAATTCATTATGCACAAGAGAAAGGATATAACGTCTGTTTGGAGCCAGAAGGGCGTAACTCATATACTTTAACACAGAGTTAATGTCCTTCTGGCTCTCAACAGACGATAACTCAAAAGTGAGCATTGAAACTTGGCAACATACACAAGTAGTGTAATAATAACAGAACATTAGTCTTGAACCACTTTAGAACCTGATGTAGCAATAAACCACCTTCAAAAGAAAAACGCTTTTTCTTTATATTATAATATAGAGACATGGATATTTTGTACATCCATGATAGACTGAGGAGGTAAATAATAATGCATAATGGCCTGTCGGGTTCAGCTATTTTTTCACCCCCTCTTGCCATTACTTTACGCATAAATTGATTTCTATTTTTCCACTGCATTTTTTGAGGTGTTTTACTTTCTAGCATGCAAACAAGCTTTAATGTGTTGTTGAGAAAAAAAAGTAATAGCCTTTCAAGAAAGATATCAGTTTCAGAACCCACTTGAATATGTCATTAATGTAGGCCTACCATATTTCATAATTTGCTCTGCATGCATGGTTGCCAGAACATGCGTGTATTTCTATATAGCTCATTGTTTCTTCTTCCTCTCACTTTCTATGTTTGTATGGCTATTTTAATGTCTCTGTAATCTGTCCAACTTTCCCTCAACCGCCCCCCCCCCCATTCTTTCTCCTTTTGTTAGTCTCTATATCGATCCTCTCTATATAGTTCAAATTCTCTTTCTCTCTCTCACTCTCTGTTTCTCTATCTGTCCATCTTTCCTCTCAATTTCTCTCTATTTAAGTCTGTCTCTCTGGGCCTTTTAGTCTGTTCTTCCTTTTCAAATATGTTCATTTTATCAACCTATTTCAAAGTTAATAGAGCAACGTTCCAAATACATGACATCATCATGGCATCCTAAATCTCTTCTGCATTAATTGCTGTCTACTTATATCATGAACATATATATACAATAGGCTATGTATCATCACTGTGATAATTTTATTTCATTAGACAAATATTTGTGCAACAATAACACAACCACAATAACATCCTCCGATTATTATGGTCTTTTAGAAATTATCACAAGATTTCCTTGTTTGCTATCTAGATTGATTTGGTTCATTCTTCAACACTTTTTCCGTTGGATAACAAAAAATATTGTCATGTGCCCAGCAGAAAGCCATAATTGGATGCACTGGCAAAGGATTTTCATTTCAAAAACTTCATTTCAAAAATCATATATGAATGTTTCGACCAACTTTCTTTGGCTACATCTTCTAAACACATTTCAGTCAGTACCTCAACATAATTATTAACAGTGATAGCTTATTACTTCAGAAATCAACAGTTTAGATTAACATGTGTTTGCACCCTTCTGCCTGGCACACAATAATATCAATACTAGAAAAAGTGCATAAGGAAAGGCATTCTTCTATTATATAAAAATAACACTTCATTTGTGTTAGCTCTCTTCCTGAAACGCATCGATCTGTCTAATCTATTATTCTCTCTTTCAGTTCCTCTTTCTCCGTCAATTTTGTTATCTTTGTTACTTGTTATTTGCTATTATAAATTTTGAACACATCCTCCATAAAACCACAGGAAACTTCATACATGTCCATCCTGTACACAGTCTTAAAGATCACATTACAAGAAAATTCCATCAAAGTAAATATTGGCTTAATAGTTTTTATTGCATATATGGCATAAATTAAACAAGGTTATCCAAATTCAACGCTTGGAAACATTTGAAGTAATGATTATTATCAATTATAAATCGGTAAAATACAGCCCACGATATAGCAGCTGAAGAGCTCCTCGAACGCTGCTGAGATGTGTGACGACACACCAGGGGCCAGTCCTGTCTAAGCAGACGATGTCCCATAACATCTTACACATTTTTCAGTGCCTGTTTTGTCATCTCCTCTTCACTTATTTCTCTTACTTGACTAGCATCAGTCTTAATGTTAGTCTGTTGCCTCACTCTTAACTTTGTGTATGGTATTATTTTGATGAAAAATGCAGCGTTAAAAAAATAAAGGAATCAGTCACTTGTAAACAAAATAATACGCCATTGTATTTTCAGCTGCTTGCACCGGGGCATGTTCGGCGTTTCAAGAGGGAACGAATACAATCTGTGATATTATTCGGAGGGCTTTTCAATTTGAAAATGGGGTTTATTTCACTGATCATTGACCCTTCTCCTGTGTATTTACAATCAAACGGTTTTAGTTATCAGAATCAGTTTCACTTTCCCTTTTAGAATGGTGTGAAATAAGGTCATGTTTAAATATACCAAACTCTTTATAATTTGATAAATAATTGCATTGCAATTACGTTCATTCATTATAGGATGTCGTCTGCTTAAGCAGGATCGATCCCTAGTGTGACGACATCAAAACATCGCTATTTCTGGCGAATCCTCGGATATTCCAGATGCTTAGAAGAGCTTTTATTTATGTTGTTTTTATAATCATCAGATACGCAGTTGACATAAAACTTATACGATTGCCATCTGTAAGCTTCCCAGTTTCTAGTGATACATTAATTGCCATATTTGTGATTTTCTTGTAATGTGACCTTTAAAGGAAGGTTGAGTTCTGGCAAAGGTGGAAAAGAATTTGCAAGCTTTCTCATTTCCTTTTATGTCAGTTTGGAAGAACACCAGAGTAGATATGTCCCCTAAAAAGGATTGCTCTTGAAATGCCTTCATGTTTGAAATGTGACATGAAATAGCCAGTGTTCAGGCCGAACATTCATGCAACATGTACCCATTTCTATGTACAGTGCATATGCTTTACAGTGAGACTGGGTCAATTTCTTATCATTTTGATGATTCCAAAACCTCACAGTATACACCAATGCTTATGTAGTACATGTGATCAACCTTTCCCAGTTGCTTTGAGACAGTTTCTTTCAAAATGTAATCACATGACCAGAACTCAACTTTATCTTTAACCTGTTGGGCATGATTTGATTATGGTAAAGCACACATTAGCTAGATTCAAAAGGGACTTGTAGTTTAAAAACTTATTTTCGTCAACATTGTACACCAGATTAAAATTTTATGAGCAGGATTCATCTGTCACCCGAGAGCTCAACAAAATCTTAATGAAAAAAAAAATTCCTTGAGAGAGTAATACTCATTCCCATTTAGCCGGTTGAGAGAGAGAAGGGTGCCAACTTTAAAGGGCAATCCAACCTTTGTTTTAATAAGATGGATTGTGTGAATGAAGAAAAATAAGAAAAACATGATGGTGAAAGTTTTTTCCCCTCGGGCAGTAGTCTAAATACATTGTAGTTACATGTAGCATAAGTCCTCGTAAAAGAAAAGACCTGCTGAGTAATACGTTTTGAAAAATTTTTTTTTAGTCATTTAAATGGGGAGTTGTCCGCCATTACATCACAGTGACATTAACGATGCAGCTAATTTGAAATTCCCATATGAATAGTGATTACAACTTTCCAAAATTCATAACTTTCCAAAACTTTCACCATTCTTCTTTTCTGATTTTTCCTCTTTCTTTCAAAACAACTTGCCATTAAGGTTGGATGCCCCTTTAAGTCAAAGTTGTAAGAGTAAACACCCTTAGGAATCTAAACAGATGATTTGAAAGCCAACCTTTTACTTTGACCTACATATTCAAATAAATGTTACTTCCTAATACTGCACAAGAAGTTATTTTAACAAAAGAATTAAAATGCCTTCTCAAAAATGATAGAATCAAGGATGTTCACAAGACACCTCACATCCTGTATGTAAATATATACCTGTGTATACTGTACATTTTCTTGGAAACATTACTCGGTCACGACAAGTTCCATTCAATGACCAATATCCTACTTAAGGCGCCTTGCAATCAAATGAAACAATTTTATTGTATTTATTTGTCTAGTGCTGAATCTGGACCTACATGTAGAATATGTTACTCACACCACAGCAAGGATTCGAAGAATTCACCGTGTTCAAAAAGAAAGTTGGGTTCATGTTTCAAAGAAGGAAAGATAGAGAGAGAGAGAGGGAAAAGAGAGTGAAAGAGAAAATGAGAGACAGATAAAGAGAAATATACAGAGTGAAGAGAGAATGGAGACATGGAAGAGACAGAGAGAGAGAGAGAGAGAGAGAGAAAGAGTGAAAGAGAAAAAGATAAAGATGGATAAAGAGAAATATACATAGAGAAGAAAGAATGGAGACGGAGAGAGGGAGAGAGAGAAAGAGAGAGAGAGAGAGACTGAGACAAAAAGATAGTTCGAGCCTTTTCGTCCAAGCATCATGGAGAAGGATACCAAAAGGAGGTTTTTTCTGATGTATTTTGATTCATACAGAGGAAATAAATATTGTGATGGGGGAGAGAAAGTGAGAAAATAAGATACAGAGATACAAAGAATCAGAGAAAAGTGGAAGAGGGAGAGAGACAGAAACAGAGATTGAGTTTTCACAGTTAGACTGTACTTAAAACATGACAATTACAACACTGAGCCATTTATATTTGCCATAACTTATCTAACTAAAAAACAAACATTCTGCACTTGTAACGAAGAAATATGAAAATGGTTAAAATCTCTCCTTGAAATTTTGTTTTTATTCTGTAAACATCAACATGACCTTCAATTCCAAGTATTTAATCCACCCTCTAATACACACCCTCTCTCTTTCTCTCCCCGTCACAATATTTACTTCCTCTGTATGAATGAAAATACATTAAAAAATACCTCCTTTTGGTATCCTTCTCCATGATGCTAGGATAAAAAGGCTCAAACTATCTCTTACATTTACATCCAACCTAAGGAAAACAGAAAATATGAAGATTCACCATAGTTGAGGGGATTACAAGCAACCCCTTGTTAATCCTATAACCCAATCAACAACTTAATCCACACTGCGCTACTGAAGCATCTTCACACCTCCACCGTAAGCTCCAAACTTCCTGCAAACATTTTTCTAGCATTATCAGAACTTTTACACTCTTCTCAAAGAAGACAGAGAAGACAAGATTCGCCACAAACTTGCTTTAATGCCAGAATAATACAGGGAGCGTGCAGGGATGAGATAGTGTGCCCCCAAATCCATAGCAAACTATTAATGGTGAAATATTAACAACTCTCATCCATCTCTTTCAGGAGCTTTTTATCGGAACAACAGGTGTTGTGGGGATTCAACTCTCTCTCTCCCTCTCTCTCTCTCATTCTCTTTCCCTCTAATACTGTCTATTCCTCTCTCCCTCGGTCTTTCTCTGAAACATTTCATAAGTATACTTTTAACAAAGTAATCAGTCAATAATAATAATAATAGCAGTATCTTATACAGTGTCTTACCAGTTACTATGCAAACGAGCAAAGCGCTTACAGCTTTATTACCCGGTCACTGGATTCAGTTGCGATTTTGCACATTTTACCATTTACCATTTATCGGTCATAATTTCTGTTACATATCCGTTGGGGAAAAACTAAGGATTTTGCATATTTAGATTTCCATCAAAAAACCTAACTTGAGTTTAAATTTGAATGACATCCCTTCCTCTCCCTTACCCTCTCTACCATATCCCTATTGTGCCTCATCTTAATTATTCCCCCTCTCACTGCAACTCATCTTACCCTCTCCTCCTGTCTCTCCCTGTCTCTCTGTCTTCTCTTCTCCCTCCCTCTATCATTTCTCCCTCTCTCTCCCCACTCCCTCCCTCCATCTGCCCCTCTCTCATTCTCTCTCTCTCTCCCCACTCCCTCCCTCCATCTGCCCCTCTCTCATTCTCCCTCTCTCTCCCCACTCCCTCTCCCTCTATCTGCCCCTCTCTCATTCTCTCTCTCTCCCCACTCCCTCTCTCACTATCTGCCCCTCTCTCATTCTCTCTCTCTCTCTCTCTCTCTTACCCATCCTCTCATTTCCCCCCTCCCCTAGCCTCACTCCCTGTCTCTATCAAGTCTCTCTTCTTTCTTGTGGAATGAACTTGAAGTATGTTTGGAGACATATCTTTCATTGCGGCTTACAGTCTTGAGAGCTGGATCGGTTCCTATTTGTAGCCCTGCCCACATTACATCTCAATAACAACTGTCTCTTTTTTACACAAGGAAAAGAACCTTTCTCTTTTACTATCTCAAAACTTCTTCATTTCACCTTAATTCCCTTCTACATTTTCCCTTTCTTGTAAATCTCCCACTGTTTTTTATCTTTCTTCTCCTCTTTTCACCTTCTTCTTCTCCTCCTCCTTCTTCTTCTCCTTCTTTCTTCTTCTTCTTTGCTCTTCTTTTTCTTCTTTGCTCTTCTTACTCCCCCTTCCCTCCTCCTCCTTCTTCTTACTTTCCATCCTTTCTCTTCTCTTTGCTTAACTTATATTCACCTGAGTATTATGGGAGAAAATCTTTTTCAAAATTGTTCATTTCCTTTTGTCACCAAAGCTCCCATTTATTTTATCTGTGCAGGCATTAGACTGTAAAACACAAATCCCCAAAAGCCCCAATTTACAAATGGATATAAGCTATCCATAAAAATTCATCTTACTCACTGCTTTCAAAATAGCCATAACAAATATTGTTATTTCATAAATTTTATGGGATTAACAATTCAGAAGTCACCCATAGAGTGAGCATGAAAATTCCTTGTAAGCTCAAAGTATTTGTTGAACACGCACCAAGGGAATATCCTAATGAAAATGCTGGCAGTGATCCATGCAACAGGGAATTGATGAATTCAGTGCTCGTTAGGAGTAATTTGGAGCCAATTCTAGGGTGATTCATGGTGCATGAAGAGGGATATAACCTCTTTTAGACCTGTCTTAGATGTATCTGCCATGCTTGCCAATATGGCTTGAAATTCAAATGAGTTTGCAAAATGGACCAATTGGGATATAAATTGAGTTGACAAATAGATTTTGAGTTAAGATGGTATGGACTGAAAAGGGGAACAGAAGCAGACTGAGATCAGTTTGCCCTTAAACTCTTGAAAAGCACCTGTTAATGTCAAAAAAGGGGGGCACTGTAAAAAAAAAAGTTTATTTGTTGAAATGCATCGCATCAATCTCTGAACAAAATAGTTTAGTGTAACACATGACACTTTCAAAAAAATAACAAAAATATTGTACCCTTATGTGAACCCAGTCTACACAATGTATTTTTCTTTTCTCATCTGAACTCCATTTCTGAGTTTCAAAGTTCAAAGTTGGCACTAATCAACTTTTTTATCCAGCATCCCTGCCTCTCCCCATTCCCACTCCTGTCCCTACCAGATACCTATTTAACACCCTGGGTGGAGAGTGACAAATATAGATTAATGTCTTGCCAAAGGGCATCAGTGCCAAGCTGGGGCTTGAACTCACGACCTTTACATCTCATGTGGAGTGTTTAAATGACTGACTACAAAATCTTTACAGATCATTCTACATTTTCCCCAAAACATATAGCAAGATCATACTTAAACTAACAGGAAATATACAATGATGACAATCTTTGGCTGGTTGAGCCTGTGTGTGCTCAATCAGAACAGTTTCGCAATCATCCTAAAGACATTAATGATCATCAACACAACGGACAAAAAATACTTCTGTCAATCATTTCATAAAAGTTTCCACAAATAGCCACTGGGGACTCAGTGGTACAAACAGGATAAGCAATTACAGTACCAGCCTGAACTGAATGAAGCTCGCTGTTGATATTCCTTGAAGGCATCTGAGATTTCAAAAGACACATCTGTTTGCTGGAACACAAAATATATGTTAGGAATATGGATCTATATGCTACTACAAGTTATGTGAAGGGTATAATACATGTATATCACCTATTTGGAGCCTGAAGGGTGTGAACTCTGTGCAAATGATGGGACTTAGAGAGTGGGAGATCTCCAATAAAGTCACTCAAAAAACAATCAGTTTTCATATATTCCAATTAAATAATATAAATCTTGTTTTAACTACTTGCTAGAATCTGTGGTTAATGCCCTTCTGGATCTAAACAGTTCTAATTTCAGGTGACCTATGGCTTTCAGTCCTATCCAAGGGACTAGGTAATTAAGTATCAGTGCATTAACCAATGACATTAGATCACTGACTTGGTCTCGAAACAGGACTACCAAACTTTGAAGACAAACGCTCTTAGCCACAGAGCCATACTGCTCCTGCTCCCCTGCTCTCAAATCACCGCATGAAAATCGAAAGGAAAAAGATGTGGGCCAAACATAAAAATGCCTCTAGGCAAATTGAGCTCAGCCTTCTGACCGTTAAGAGATCACAAGCATTGATAGGGTGGCTTGTTGAGATAGGAAGAAGATTGAGAATGACAAGTTAATTTCCTTGAAGAGGAAGTCTATAGTATTCCACTTAGATTACTAGGGTATGTTCAGATCTCTGAAATGATGACCCGCTTTCACAAGACTCATGAGTATAAACATGATGCTTGTATTCTGCTATATATTGGCCCTTAAAGGGAATGTTGGGAAAGGTAAAAAATAACTTGTGAGCTTTCTCATTCTTTTTATGTTAGTTTGGAAGACTATCAAATTAGAAATGTCCTCTGAAAAGGATTGCTATTCAAATACCCTCACATTAAATATATAACAAGAAACAGCAGAAATGTAGTCCCATATACACATTTCTGTGTGCAGTGCCTGTAACTCAGCAGGATTTAGTCAATTTCTTATCATTTTGGTGATTCCACAACCTTACAGCATACACCAACTCCTATGTGCTATATAACCAACCTTTCCAAATTGCTTTGAGACAGTTTCTATCACAATTCCATCTCATGACCAGAACTCAACATTATCTTGAATCGGCTGTCGACTAAATTCTCTTATTCCAATAGGCTTAATACAGAGGCAACCTGGGGAGCGTTTCATCAAGCGTTTTGTCAGTGATTTCTACTGACAACTGTTATAAGCTACTGAAATCCTTGCATCTGATGGGCTGAGAGCTCTCCTGGTTCCCCCACAGATAAAGGGTAAACTTGCTCTAGTAAATATAAATATTGCCTGCTGAGAGTTAGAAGGACTTCCATGCATGTACTACTACTAGGTCAAGCATACTCGCACTGATTGGACAAGCTTTTTCCATTCAGTTCTATTCTCCATGATCTTGGGGAGTTCCTGCCTTGGTATAAATGTAAAAACACCCTTTCAGCTCTTAGTAGGCTAAATACAATGTGGGTGTACAGTGACCCAAGAAAATGAATTGATACACATAATATCTTCTGTTTGGAGCCAGCAGGGCATTAAATCCCATCATTTGCATAGAGGTAACGTTTTCTGGCTCCATCCAGAGTACTTACAATTTGCACAGCAATATAAGTTCAAAATCAACATAGTTTAACCCTTTTGATGCTGCCATAACATTTCAGATAACAAAGAGTCATTGGCCCGTATTCTCAACTCCAGTTTACCTTAAACATGGTCTAAATATGTGGTTTAACTATGGGCAGCCAAATGTGACACAAATCTCTAACAGCAGATATTCAATTTATCAGCATTTTTGGTACTCAAACTTTTAAAAAAATGTCTGGGAATGATAAGTACAATCGTTTTCTTGACCATTAGAGCATGAGACCAGAATCCAGCAAACATAAGGAACATACAGTGTAAACAACGTTTTGACATTTTTGGCTACCCATAGTTAAAGCACAGATTTAAACCATGGTTTATTAAGTTACACCGGAGTTCAGAATATGGGCCATAGACATGTGCTAAAAAGAGAGGGGGGAAAAGTCATACTAAATGGGTTGAACATCTATAATGAGAGGAGAAACTTGAAGTCGTAGGCAAAAGCAAAGTGTTGAAGCTGTGTTCTGTATTTCCACTGCAGTAACTTGAAATCTTGGGTAGATCTGAACACCTGAAACTGCACACTCGCTACAATACCCTAAGGGTCCATCTGTCTCCCCCCCCCCCCCCCCTCTCTCTCTCTCTCTCTCTCATCATCCAATATTTCTCAGTGTTTCAAGTTCTTTCATAGGAGATTGTGAAGATTCTTCAATATCTCACACCCTCTCTATCTGTCTCTCTCTCTCTTTCTCTCTCACACAGTGTTCACTCAAGTGTGAGCATCTATTGCTTCATAAGTCTCAAGACACCAGAGCAGATTGTGCTTGTTAAGATCAAATGGTCCACAGTTGCCTAGAGTCGACCATTGTTTTTGATCATCAATCATGGCTCATTTATTTCCCTCGTGTCCATCTCGTGGAGTCCAATAAAAGCCTCCCAAAGCCTCCCAAAGTAAAGTCGCTTCCCAAATTCACAAAGTACCACCTTTAATAAAATGCAGGATGTATATTTCCAAAATTTTGTCCAAACGACCTTTCACTTGCCACCAATGCCAATTGGCAGTCACTCATTTGCCAATCAGCAAAAAACAAAATGCCTCAATTATTAGTAACAAAAGGACTGTTCTGTGCAAATAAAAGCTTTGCAAAATTACCCATTTCAGGTCTTGAGCAGTTGCATGACAACCGTATTTAACACCTGTATACAATTCTTGCTACCTCAAATATGCAATTTTCGACGTAGAGGGCAATATTATGCATGGGAATGGTCCGCATCTTGGTCAACTTCACTTCCGGTCCGTATTGAAATACTACGGCTTATGAATAAAATGAGTGCTAAAATGCTTAATTTTTGGATCGCATGACATAAACCACTCAAATTTTGAAAATGCAACCAATTGTCTCAATAAATCATGGTATCTTTTCAAACATGTCGGTTAATTTATACTCAAACTCGAGGATTTTTGTAATACCTGTGTACATTTTCAATGCAAAAAGACAAACACCTGTCGACCCAATCGCGATATCGTCAGCACTGCGCATGCGTGGTTTGCATGACAAACGCCATCTGTTGGCGAAATTGCATATTTGGGGTAGCGAGAATTAGTTTTACACTGGAAACACTGAAATTTATTGAAGCCTCTTGTTGAACTCTCCCTTGAGAGATACATTATGGAACATACATGTATTTATAGATAAGTTTGGTTTCATTGGTAACCCTTAATGAAAATATATTTATTCTGGTAGAAAATAAATTTGACTAATCAATGAACCACTTTATTATAAGATCTAAATGCAGAGGATGTACAGTACCTTGATCTTTTCAAACAATAATTGCTTACCAAGAACCACAAGATCATACTGGATCAGATGAAAGCATAGTGGATGTCTATGCCTTGTGCATGCACTCTCAAAGGAAGACAGATCGGTGTGGCAATGTTTTGAACCCATGACCTTTCTACTAAAGACACTGGACCATGACGCCTCAAATAGATGCCAATTTGATCACAAATGCACAAACAACCAAAAGATCCAATACAGATCTGGATGTAAGGCACGCATCCTCCGTCATGCAGAAAATGAACATACTTGGTGTTTCTCAGGTTGCCAAATTGAATCTCACGGCTGATCACATGGTCATACCTCAGTGACTGAACTCGGCCAATTGAATTTTTGGCCACAGTGGATTCACGAACGACCCAGCAGAGTTCTTCTGAGCAATTCCCCTGGACAGCACAAACTTGTGCTCCTTTCATGAAAATACAGGCTGCCAATAATCAATACACTATGGTGACCTTTTTAAACAGAGTTAACGAAAGAGACAGAGAGCATAGGGGAGGAGAAGAGAAAGAGAAAATGAGAAGAGGGGAAGAGGGAAAATAAAGAGGGGCCAAACAGGGTGAGATACCTAATGGGAAGACAGAGGTGAAAAAGATATTTAAGAGAGCGAGAACGAGAGGGAGACAGAGAGAAAGAGAGTTATGAAGGGTTAAAGAAGGTGTGCTAGACATAGCTTGGAATAAAATAGGTACACACTGAGAGGGCAGTTTTAAATACAGAGTGACAGGGAAAGAAACATTAAAAAAGGTTGAAAGACAGAAAAGAAATAAAAGAATATACAGAGAATGAGTGAAAGATGACGAGATAAAGAAAGACAAATTAGAGAGACAGAATTATTTTTAAATTTTAAAACCAAACTGAAAATTAGCTATTTATCAGATTTCATTGGTTATCGTATCCAGGTTCATATTCCTGTCATTGTTATGCATTTCTTATGCCTTAATGTATATATTACTTGACAAATAAAATCAAATGATAAAGAATAGAAGAGAAAAAAACAACAAGAGAGGGAGCTGAAAGAAAATAAAAATGAGAGTAGAGAGTATATAGAGCAAAGAAGAGATACTGAAGGGGAGAGATAGACAGAAATAGAGAGGGAGAGGAGGATAGGAGGAGGAAGAAAGGAGAGAGGGAGAGAGAGAGAGAGAGAGAGAGAGAGAGAAACAGAAACAGAAAGAGAGAAAGAGAAACAGAAATACAGATCAAATCAATTGAGAATCAAAGCGTAAGACAAGACTTGCATGGGAATTTAATAATAATTGGTGAACTTTGCGTTGAACTTTTCCAAACACTTTTGAAGGACACCATTAACCCCTTATCGTATACAACCAACCAGATTTCATATTGATCTCAAAGGGTCCAGTGGGATTGTAAATAGCGTAGCATCGATTGAATTGTTGCCAGAGAACAGCTTTTCTAGAAATGCTTATAGTGCTGAAATAGTAAAACACACACCCATTAGCTGGTCTAATGCGGTAGATGGTCAATCATGAACAAGATTTTAAGCTGGTATTTCATTTGTTTGGGAAAAGTGTTTAATTTCTGAGTGTAAAGGTCTACACATATCAAATTTGATCTCAAGGAAGATATTCTCTGCCTATACACTGTATACCATGAAAGAGAAAAACTGAACTCGAAGTAGTAATCGTTGGAAGTTCATGATTTGATGCCCCTTATTATAAATCACTGTGGAAGAAAAGAGATTAAAAGAGTTTTCTTTTCAACTTCTCAATGGCCATAGCAATTTCAGGTATACATAAAAGTTGAGCATTTTGACATTAAAAGTCTGAAATCTTATAATCAAACTTTGCATGCTTTTTAAAGTCAACTTGCAGCATTTTTTAAAATTTTATAAAGTTCAACTATCACATTTTTAACATGTCAACTTTAACCTGTATGTCTGCGATTGATACATACATATGTACACTCACTGGAAATAAACAAGAAACTTGGGTTACTTCTTTCATGTGTACCCTGAAATTATACCTCCTGGCATTTTAATTTCTCTACATATGATGGGAGGAAATGTATTTCCAGTTGCCCAAACTGCAGGTACATGCTCTCTGATATCACCTTATGTCATGTTAAATGACATTAACCTGAGCAGAAATCAATGGAAAATGCATGTTTTCCCAAAATCAAATCGCATGTAACAGGTTGAATGCACTGATTGCAATTGCGAGAATAGATCGTTTGATATAAACACAAGATTATGATTAGGAAAATGATAATCAGTGTACATAAAAGTTAGATACTTTCATCCAAGAACACAAACAAAAAGGTAAGTGCATTGGGAAGTATGAATAAACTTAATGCCCAGTTCAACAGAACAGTTGAGAAACAGAACCTCACATTTTACTTTTAATACTCATCCAACATGCCACTTTCGCAAATGGGGACGTATAATAAGAATGAATATTGACCTGGCCATAATAGAAATTGACAAAACCATTCCATAATCAGACTTGATTAAATAATGATTAAAAATAGATGAACTAAACCAGACAACCCGATAAAGCTTAGGAAAGTAAGAGTGAAATATTGCAGGCATCATAAATAAATATCCTGCATTGGACCTCTCTAAATTCAAACTGCCCCTAGCCTATTAAAGGACAGACAAGGAAAATAAAGGATTGTAGTCCTTTCTAGGTGCTTCTCACCAGTCTGCTGGTAAATTGGACAGGATAACCAGTTACCTGGGGCCTGTTGCACAAAACTTGCATTTGATCGCAACTCCTGAAAATCACACGCAAGTCCTTAATGCATACTTTCGATTGGCTGAAAATAAAGTTGCGTTTGATTTTCCTGAGTTGCGTTCAAAGGAAAGTTTTGTGCAGTGGGCCCCTGGTCTGATTGGGATAATTTTGTCATAACTGACTGACCAACACATGGGCATTGAATTAACCCTTGTTTTACCACAAACTAAACACATCAGTATCCTTCTTTAATCACCAGTCCGTAGTTCTAGCAACTTTTGATAGAATTTTTCTCTTCTTTCTTGTAAGAGGGAGGGGGGGATACAGAGGTGACCATTAAACAACAAACAATTAATATAATGTCATGAAATTGACCTGTCTGTGAAAGAAATGTAAGTAAAAAAACAACAACATATATCTAGACCAAACAAAAATAAACAAATGTAACAAGAGAAACTTTCACACACTACCCACAACTCAATGCACACCTCTTCCAACTCCCTCCCCATTTATTCTCTTTTCATTAAGAAACATCAGCCCAGCCCAGGTCCTTAAAGGTGAAGGGTATGGAGCCCTATACCACCGAAACTCAAACAAGTTCATAATTGGCAATCAGACTGGTGGGCTCGCAAGGGGAAATGATTCACTGGCGTAGGGGGCAGAAGCCAGCTAAAAATGTTACCTCAATGTCATGGTTGAGAGTAAAACTTGGAGGAAGAGGGAGGGGTACAAGGAAGCCAGAGAGAGGCAACGGCTCACTGCAAACCGGTATATGCTCCAGGTTTAATGATGTGAGGTTTTCATCATCTCACCCTCAATATCCTCCCTCCTCTTTTATATTTTTGTCCTCATGTTCTCAAGCCTTGTGATTTGTCAGGGTGATTGAAGGAGAAACATTCACACAGCACACTTCATCAACTTTCTTTCTCTTTCCTTCTCTTTCTCTCTCCCCTCCTTTTCTATTTCTAACAATAATTCTCTCTCTCTCTCTCTCTTTATCTCTCTCACTCATACTTCCTTTCTCCCCCCCCCCCCCTCTCTCTCTGTCATACAGTCTCTATGTGCATTCTTTTTTATACAAAATTGTCATAATTGTAAGAATCAATACTGATTCCTAAATTACAACTACAATACAATGACACAAAAAATTTCATCAATTTATCTATCATCATATTTTTCTTTCTTGCCAAGATAGAAAATACATAAAATCAGTATTACTGTGCAGCTCTGAAAATGTACATCACACACTTTGTAAAGCTTTTTGAGTACCCCCTCCCCAGTATCCCACATACATAATTTAGCCTTACACTCTTTATAACTACAAACTCTACATATCCTTACCCACACCCCCCCCCCCCAAAAAAAAAAAAGCAACAACAAACAAACAACAAAACAAAAACAAAAAACAAACATCCTTGTATCAGAGAAAAACACACTTGTAAAATTCACTAGTGCATTTTATCAACCAATGTATAATGAACCCATTGGGAGTCATAACCCCTAGCCTAGAAGTATGACTAGCAATTTTCATTTCATCAAGATATGACTTTCTTCAAGATTTGGGGTGAGAATTTGGGTAGTTACTATATGCTTCAAGTTTGTGCAACAATCATGCTTGTAAATGTTTGAAACTATAGGATGCAAATATAAGGAAATTCCACACCAGATGATACAAACCCTAAAATAACAAGTCTTTCTCTCTCTCTCTCTCTATCTCCCTTCCTCTTTCTCACTCCCACTCTTTACCGATCTATCTGCCTTTTGCCCCTTTCCCCATTTCACAAAAGTTCATCAGGAATTAATCATATGCACGTATATGTAATTTCTACTCCAATATCAAGCAATAGTTTCCTACATATATACTTCCTCTTACAAAGGGGACATAGTTATGAACACCATAAATCTTTAATTATCTCATGATACAATACCAATCACAACCAATTTGCAGGTATTCAATCATTTCTAGCACCACATTTATCAACAACTTCACATCTGAACTAGTCTATCAATGATACTGACAGTGTATCAGCCCAATGGCACAAAGTGCATGGTCAAGAACTCCTAAACCCCTGACAAATGTGACGTTTGAACTTCTGGCGATGTGTGTTTTTAGACGATACAGTGACAACCTGGTATATTTGTTGTCACCGACATGGCTAGAGAAGCCACGTTTGTATGCAAAAGAAATAAATACTACTCCACGCCTGGCAGTGTTGATATTATGGTAACCTTGATTGTGTACACAATTAGTGCCAACCATACCGGTGGAGGTTTGATCGATGATCGCTTTTCCAGCGATGCCAGCCACCAATGGCGTCCTGGAAGGTCGGTTCATACTGTCAGCCACCAATGGCGTCCTGGAAGGTCGGTTCATACTGTCTGAGTGGTCGCTCGTCGCTGCTATCTAAGAAGTTGGCATTTACCCTAGAACTTTCCCCAATATATACATACTAATTATTTTAAGTTCAACATGATACTATTTTATAACCCTAGTATAAAATAGTGCAAACCATGCCCCTGGTATAGCTTTGATCAATGATCGCTTTTCCACCGATGCCAACCACCGATAGTTGAAGCATCCAGGAAATCCTGTTCATGCCATAGGAATGGTACATGTAGCTACAATTACAGAAGTTTGCAACCATCCTGAAACTTTCCACATCATGTCTGTGCTATTTCTTTAAAGTTTCAACATGATATTCTTTTTAATTCTCGTAAACAATAAAAGTGGCAACCATAACCTGTCCAGGATTGATTGATGATCGCTTTTCCAGCAGTGCCACCTACCAATGGTGGAGGCATCATGAAAGTTTGGTTGTTCATACCGTTTCATTGGTATATCCAAGAAGTTGGCATTCAACCTGTAAATTTCCACTTTTTTCAAATACAATTTTTTTAAAGTTTCAACATTATACTTGTTTTAACCCTCGAACACACTTAATGCAAACCACTTTTCCAGCAATGCCAGCCAACAATGGTGGAAGCGTCCTGGAAGTCCCGTTCATTCCATATGAGTGGTACATATACCTGTAGCTACAATTACAGAAGTTGGTAACCATCCTGACTGAATTTTCTTCCTAATACATGTATGTCAGTGATACTTTCAACATGATATTCTTTTTCAACTTTGTACAGAATTAGTGCCAACTATCAATGCCAGCCACCAATGGTGGAAGTGTCCTGGAAGTTTGTTTCATACTGTCTGATTGGTAGCTAAAATCCAAAAAGTCTGCATTTACTCTGAAATGTTCCCAGTACATATGCATATATGTCAATGGTAATTGTTCACAAAGTTGAAACATCATAAAATCCTTTTTAATCTTTACATGTATAACATCAACAAGTTCATTAACAGGCATCAAGAATGAGAAAATTAACAATCAAACTTGTAGAAATTTTAAAAATCCTGCAAAAGTTAAATTCATATTCATCACATGCTGGAATTAGAAGCAAATCTAATATTAGCATTAAGGTAACTATTCACTCGTATCATCTAATTCCCACTAAACTTTAATCAATACCCTTTTTCATTTCATTATCATTATCAAAAACACTATGATTTTTCATTCTTTTTATAGCTTCAAAGTCTGTAATAGCTGGCTGGTACCTTTAAAAGTAAATGTATTTCATATTATATCCTACATCATAAAATTCTCATGCAAAGATTGGCCAGGAATACACCTGACACAAAATATTTTCACCAAGAAGAAAAAATGGATATCGTGTGACGTCAGACCTCCAAATATTTTTCGATATAAAAATATTATGACATTACTCTTGTTTTTCTGGATATTTCGAAGCTATCGATATCGCGACAATATATGGGGTTAATGTTTCTGCGTGAGCTGAGAGATGGCTGAGAGCCGCTAGCCCATGCTCAGTGTACGTATGTGTGTATGCGGTAGTGAAGTGCAGACGACCTTACATGTATACGGTGATCTCCGCTAGTCTAGCGATAGCGCAGCGCTATAGATCGTACATATAGATCAGAAGAACAACGTACGCGTAACGTAAACATCAACAAAAATGGCTGCCTGCAGTTCGAGTGACGTACCGAGATTCAATCTCGTTGAAGATGGCGATTTGGAAGATTTTATTGCATCGACAGATTCAGAAAATACGTAAACAAATAAAGTATGGATTAGCCATCTTCAAGGAATATTGCACTCTCGTTGAAGTGAACTATGAAGAGCTGGACAACACTGAATTGGATAAACTTTTGTCACGCTGGCGCTCGGAGTAAAAACGGCAGACTACTCTGCTAAAACAATGCATAGCATCAGATTTGCTATTCAAAGGCATTTTTTGTCCTCAAGAGGAGTCACATCAAGAGTAAGGAGTTCTCTCTCTCTAATCGGACATTCAAGGCCACATTGGTAAAACGTAAATCAAAGGGGAAGGCTTCGGTGAACCACTACCCCTCCATCAATGACGCTGATATGAAGCTCATACAAGAAAGTCTTGACCTTTTGCAATTTTTTTAACATAGTCAATGCATTGTGACGTCATCTAGGCGCCATTTTGTAAAATTCTGACATATGCTATATCTCTGCAATACAAAGTCATAACATAACCATATTTGGCATGATGAAAGTTAGTTAAAAAGAAATTAATCCAACATAGGGTGCGTACGCATACGAGCGCGCGTCGGTCAAGTTGCACGCGCGCAAAATCTGAAAATGCTCAAAATGGTCTACAATTGATTTTGGGCATGTTTCAGGCCATTTTTAACATTTCAAAATTTTTCAATGGCCTTAAGTTCCTTATACAGCATGAAAATGACTTATCTTGGACTGTTTTAGCATTTTAATTGATTCATGTGATTTCTAGAATATTTTCTCAAACGCGCACGTACGCGCATGTACGCAAACAGTAAAAATGCCTTAGATTGACTGGAATAGAGTTTGCATAGAGTTTGTTAGATTAATCTAGTTATTGTTTTCTGTTTTTTGTTTTGTTTTTGTTTTGTTTTTTTTGCCTTATTACTCACTCAAACTAAATGACAGTAAAACTGAATTGATACTATTTGGTTCCAATTCTAATCTTGCTAAGATAGAGTCGTTTGATATATCAATATCTGATTGTGTAGTCAGTGCGTCCTTGAATTGTCGTAACCTTGGTGTTATGTTAAACTCGTCCATGTCACTGTCAACTCATGTGTCTAGTATCTGTAAGTCGGTTAGGTATCAACTGAGAAACTTAGGTTTTATTAGGAAATACTTAAGTCGTTCAACCACAGAGAAACTTGTTCATGCTCTTATCTCATCACGCTTAGATTTCTGTAATTCCATCCTCTATTTGCTCCCTGACACGCAACTCGTTCGTCTCCAGAAACTACAAAATACTGCTGCGCGTATTGTCACACTTTCTCCTCGTAGAACTCACATTACCCCCATTCTCAAAACTCTCCACTGGCTCCCAGTACGTGACCGAATCATTTTTAAGTTGTTGCTGCTAGTTTTTCGTTCCTTACACGAGTCTGCTCCTTCCTACAATATGAAGTTGATTGTTAAGTATAAGCCTACAAGACGTCTTCGTTCATCTCAATCCTCCTTATTAGTTGTCCCTAGAACACGCACTTCCTGGGGGGATAGAGCTTTTTCTCATTCTGGTCCGTCCCTATGGAATAAACTACCACTCAGTATTCGTAGCCTTGCATCCCTTCAGGACTTCAAATCTGCTCTAAAAACCCATCTTTTTCGAAACAGTCCTATTTAATGAATACAGTTATAATTTATGTTTTTAGTGTACATATAACTCTACTTTAGTGTAAGAATTCGATATACATGTATATATTTGTTCATTATTGTTAAACTGTAAAGCGCCATGAGCGTCAGAGCCTGGCGGATACCGGCGCTATATAAATGTTCATATTATTATTATTATTATTATTTTTATTAACTTTAAGTCACTTTTTTTTTATACAAAGTAATTTGCTATATTCTTCTGAGGGACCCAATTTACAAGCTCTGCTTCTCCTGGTCACCTCATCTCTCTTCTCTTTTCCTGCTATTTATAAAATGTAATGTACAATTTTATGATCTGTATTGTACAATGTTACTGAAGAAAGATAAATAAATACTACTACTACTACTAATGCATGTGTTATACAACATGTAGTCCATCGTTGAACATTTGCAATTGGTGCGTGCATTATAACCCTCTAGTATGCGCGCATGGAACAATATGAGCATGTACGCGCATTACGCGCGAACATATAAAAATACTTTTATATGGTCTATAATTACCCACGCCGATGAAATCGGCAGGGTTATGTAAAGGGCTCCGTATGTTTGTTTGTTTGTTTGTTTGTTTGTTTTTTGTTTGTTTGTGTGTTTGTTTGTTTGTGTACAAGATAACGAGAGAACGAGAGAACGGGTGAACGGATTTGCACCAAATTTTCAGGGAATGTTCAGAAATGACAGGAAAGAATCGATTAGATTTTGGTGATGATTGGTTGACCCCTGCAAATTCTGTGTGACCTTGAAGTTTTGACCCTGTAGTAAAGTATAGGAACTTCAGTTCAGATAGTGACAGGAAAGAAACTAGAAAGTTTGATGACCCCAAACTTCGCCTGCCTATGCAGAAATATTTTGGCCAATCAAAATACTCATTACTTCGTCTCACCAAAAATCTATTTCAGGTTTTGAATTTTAGAAGACCCATCATTTGCCATTTCACTTCAAATCCGTACAAGCCTGCAATGAATATTCAAAGCCAACGTATCCCAGCAACAAGGGATTTTTCGCGCGCTTGAACTGTACTACTGCAAAATCGAAAGTAGCTATCGCGCGCGATTTTTTATCTACAACTTCATTTAGATTCAGGCTACCCTAGGCCTAGCACGTCTAATTTCTCCTCTATTTCTTATCTTCTGTGCATTTCTGTTTATTTTCCCCGGTTCTTTCCACTTTGTTGTGGAAGTACGTGATTTTAATTGTTTTCGGTGAAAATCTAGTGAGTTTGTTCGACGTGAGTGAGTCTATCGCACTCGCGAGTGTTCGCGTGTGTTGATCTGAGTGAGTGGGCTGTGTAGCTGTACGTACATAACTATACACAGCGCTGTCGCGAAGTGACGGCGTCTGGTCGGGCTAGGGAGTGCCTGTGGCTGAGCTGACTGTAGACTTGTAGTAGGATTGAACTTTTTTCTTTGGGTTATAACGGTCCTGTCATTTGAGATTTGAGTTAGTTTATAACTCATTTATGTCTGTTTGAGTGGATTTCGTAGTTGTAAAATATATACAAAAACTATATTTATTTTTTTTTTTAATTCGTGTGGATTTGCAAAATTTGGTGGCTGAGGTTCGCCGAATGTACGCCAGTTATACACTTGACTTTGTTGATGGGTGGTGACTGAGCTGAGTGAGTAAGCTCTGTGCCTCGCATGCATGTCATTTTGAAGTCGAGATCCAACTTATTTTGTCGTCATATTTATTTTATCCAAGCCCGATGAAAAAAAAAAACAACCCCAATTGCAATGTAAAGATAGAACATGAATACATTTACTAACACTGACATGACTGAACACTGAATACAAATTGCTAACAATTTTTTCCTCACCACGCCACGCTCTCTGACATGTCTAATCAATTCCTTTTCGGGGAGTGATGTTTCAATAATAAAGGGTGGGGACACACAAAGCTATGACCTGGATATGGCAAAATTTTTTTTTTTTTTGGGGGGGGGGGGGAGATGTGCCTCTTGTTATCCCCTTTGAATGGCTACTGCTTACAAAAATAATCGCAACAAAACAAAACCTATATTGGGTTTACTTTTTTTTATACACGACAGGGGAACCAACCAGTAAAAATATATCTATTTCTGCAGTTTCAAGAATAATAGCGCCGCTAAGGCGTGGGTCTGCCGCCTTTGACGGCCTTTCTAGTTGATTCTAAAGTTGATTTCACATCATTTTGACATTTTAAGACACTGCACTGTGCATGCGTCAAAGCTGTTATGTAGGAACATGCTTACTTCATACATCAATATTATTACTCTATATCATTTCAAGACTTTTCCCCAGCCCATCTGTATAGTTGTACTTGTTCAACTCTAGTTGTTTATCTATCTAAGCTTACTGTGGTAGGATATAAATCAAATATACCATGCACGCTTTTCGAGGCACCAGTTGAAAATATGGATTCTTCAGTGACTGCCATAGTTACTATATTCACATAGTGCTATACCAGTCACCTCAGAGAATCCATAGTTTCAACTGGAGCCTCTCAGTGCAAGGTATATTTGATTATTCTATTGTTTCTGGAGAGGCTTGAGCATGTTAGATAATAATGAGCAATGTGGGCAATGAATTAACCAGTGATACTGAAACCATGTACAAGGAGATGAGAGGAACAAAGATAAGTAATTAAGTGCTCTGTTGATATTGTTATTGCCTATACTGTCTTTGTGATTAAGCCTAGCCAAGTTTGTTTCGCATGTGTGGGCCTTGGTGATCAATTTGACAGATAATGGCTTCAAAAGAATATATAGCGCTGGTACTCTAATGATTTACAGACCTCAGAACCTGGTTACACTAAGAAATAACTGGGGAACATACATGTTCGCTTCTAAAGACCACAAAAAATAAAATGGTAAAATAGCTTATCAAAACTTGAAATTACTTTCACTCCCTCCCACAATAACTGTGCATCTACTATTACCAAAGTATTATTCATGTTTTTTTATTCAGATCTCTTTGGCAACTTAATTTACTTATAGTTTTAGTTTTAAAAAAATCATCTGCAAACTTCCTAATATTCTTTCTCAAAAAGAAACTATATAAAATAATAATATACATATATGCACAACACTATTTTGCAACTCATCAAATGTCTTTTATCTCTCTCTTCTGGATCAAACTTCAGTCTAAATTTCTTCCCTTCTATTTCTAATCTTCAATAACTAAAGGAAAATCATAACATACAGTATAATCTGGAACTTCATTGCTTTATACTGTATCGTGACAAATTAACCTTGGATTTTTATATGCAATATCATGTGTTTCTACAGTAACCATCAGCTAAATTATATTTTGTTTTCCCTGAATTTGTCTATATTTCTGATTTATAGCACCATCACCTGAACAGCATTGAGTGAAAATATCACTCCCTTCATATCAATTCAGACGGAGACAGCTGTCACCAATTAATAATTTTTTACTCCAAAATTTGTTTTTCGTTCTCCTATGTGCCAAGTCATGCCATTCCCAAATGTTAATGACATGAAATCCATAAATATTATGACAATATTTCCTAAGCAAAGATCCTCTTGAGCTTTTTGATGAATCTAACAGAAGGGAACGTGGATGCAAACAGTTTGGCAGAGTTCCTAAATGGGTTTTGGTGTCGCATTAATGTGACTCTGCTATATGCTGTTCAATCAATCTCCGTCCATTACCTGCTAAGATGATTCATGAGGTTAATGTTTCAACATTAATGGACTGGAAAATTGAGTAGACATTAATGAAAGTGAAAGATTGACAACAAATAATTTTCTGGTTCTTATTTTGAGCCCAGGTATCAAGGAAAGGTGTTTGATGCATTCAAATGTCTGCCATTTATATACTCATATAATTTCACAATTGAATTTTGTCAGAAAACAGCTGTCATTTGGAGACAAAGCAAGACCTGGGGATAATGGAATTAATCAGAAATAATGTTGTCTGCATGTTTAATCAGTTAAGCATCATATTCTCATTTCTAAATCTGAATATATCAAAATATATGAAGAATATATCAAAATATATGAAGAATTTGATATATTCCCACATTTCCAATGGCTTCAATCCTGAGTTATCTTAGGTCTATAATCTTCATTGTGTCTCCTGCTGTTTTCAAGTTATGTAAAATGTTGTTAATTTGAGTAATGTCATTTTTTTCTCTAATGATTTGATTACATATAGCAGAATGATTATGACAAGCCCAATTAAGATTTTATCCCTATAAAATTGAATACATGCAAGCTATCTAGCCACAAATCTATTGATACTCTGGAACAGGTTTCCCCCAAATCATTGGAGTCTTTGACCAAATGACATTTTAATGTGCATCCATCATTCTAATGGGCTTGTACAGAGGTTTAATGCTGATCAACTATGAATGATATGATGATGACAACGAAAACTATAATAATCAGTCTATGTAGAACAGTTATTGGATCTGAGGAAACTGGAGATGAAGGCTCATTAACATAAATCAATGAGCACCATTTTCTACATACATGTAGACCAGTATATTGTTATTATTATCATTATCATATCATTGAAATGTGACCAGTCCTTTACTTATGTTACAGAACATGACCAAAGAGCAACTCCCAGTAAAGAACACGACTGCAAAGAGTTAAAAAAAAACAACTTAAGGCAACTTCAATAGCCTTGTCAATCACCTAATAAATTATCATTGAATCTACTGAAGACGAATTATATATTGTTTAGTAACTCCTTAGCATCATTACCTACTGATATTGTTTTTGACAATATCCCTCTTGAGCAAGTCTCTCAAACCAAATTTTTAGGTGTTTTGATTGACAGTAAACTTTCCTGGAAAATCCACATCGAAAATATTTGTAAAATTATCTCTCGCAATATCGGTATCAATAACAGACTTAAATCACACCTTCCTCAAGCATCTTTACTTATGCTTTACTCATCTCTTATTTTACCATATTTAAACTATGGTCTTTTGGTTTGGGGAAACAGTCATCAAACACTGCTGGAAAGAGTTTTACTACTACAAAAGAAAGTCATTCGTATAATTTGTAATGCTCCTATACGTGCCCATACGGATTCTCTTTTCCTTGAACATAACATCCTAAAAATTAAAGATCTGTACTTATTTCATCTTGGTGAATTTATGTATAAATACAATTGTGGTACTCTACCATCTGCGTTTCACGATATGTTTCTAAAAAATCGTACAATTCACAAATATCCCACCAGACAGTCGGATGAATTTCATTTACCATTTTTGAGAACATTTTCTGCACAAAAAACATTTATTTTTGAAGGTCCTAAACTTTGGAATACTTTGCACCATGATTTGGAAAAATCCTCTTCACTCTCAATCTTTAAGAGAAATCTAAAGAAATTTTTATTGGCTCCTTACAAAACCTAACTCGCTTTGTCAGTTGTTAGTAGCATTTAGATTACCTCTATATATGCAGCATTTAAATGTGTATGTGTGTCTATGTATATATGCATCATTATTATTATTATTATTAAATGATTATTATTATTTATTATTATTATTATACAAAGAACTCGTCACCACTCGTCAACCAGGAACATCCTCATAACTATTTCCCTTTTCACACGAATCGATGTTGCGCGCTACCTTTGTTTTGATCAGTTACATCTATTCATCTTTCATTTGTCATTCCTCAGTCCCACATGCAATCAATTTCTCTCCTCTTTCTGTCTTTCCTTTTACTTTTCCCCTTGTTACTTTCACACATTTTGTATGATATGTTTATGCTTTCCCCTCTCTGTTGGCCATTATTCTCGTTTTTTTTTTGTTATGTAAATTACTATTATTGAATACTTTCACCTGAGGGGTCCACAATTTACAAGCTTAGCTTCACAGTGGACCTCTCCATTTCCAACCAAACATTCATAAAATTATTTTTCATACTGCAATAGTTTGGTACATCTTATCTAATCTACAATACTGTTATATTTATGTGTTGTATTGCGTGTATCCTACTTTGTTGATTTAATGATGTATGTGAATTGTATATTTCTTTTTCGTTGGAAATGAAAAAAAATAAAAACTGAAACTGAAACTGAAACCTATTGATACGTGTGAACATTAAAATGACGTGTTGTGTAATTCAAACATGGTTCTATAGTACAAAAGGTTATTGAAATTACCCTTGAGTTGATATTTCGAAAGTCTTAGAGATTGTGTTAAAGGTCCACTGCAACCCAAATGCAAGTTGATTTCTGTTGATGGGCAGGGATGCATACAGCTCATATTTGTTATTCAAACATCTAAATATGTTTCATAGATTTTTAAATATATTTTGAAATCATTTTCTCAAACATGCTAAGCTCCACCCTAAATAAATGCTCTCAGACCTCATTCCTGCAGTGACATCATCTGTCAATCATTAGTGGGCTAAGGAGAGACAGTGGTATGTAGCTTTGTCAGAGATGACCATCTGTTCTAATAGACCATACAATGCCTACATAGTAGTTGCTATGTCAGACATGCGGTAGCATCACCAGGAAAAGAATGGTAATGAGGAGGTATTGTTTGAAAGCATGCAATTCTATTGTGAGCATGCATGTGCTAAGCTGGGGGAAGTTATATTCCACTATCTATTGTAGAATGTTAGTGTATCTGACTGATGATTGACAGATGATGTCATTGCAGGAATGAGATCTGGAGCTTTTTTAGGGTGGAGCTTTTTTAGGGTGGAGCTTAGGAGGTTGGAAAAAATATTTCACAAAACATTTAAAAATCTATGAAACATATCTCAGATGTTTGAATAAAAGAATATTAGTTGTATGCATCCCTGCACATCAACAGCAAAAAACTTGCATTTGGGTTGCGTTCGGTTGCAGGGGCCCTTTAAAGATGCGTAGCAGCATCTACGATCTTGATGTAAAGACACGTAAAGTGATAAACAATTTTGGATGAGTCAACTTTCAATAGAGAAGAACGTAATGATAAAATGTGTCATCCTGCATGGAGGAAGAACCTTTTGGTTTGTAGCCATGGCATTTACTTGATACTCTACAGAACCCTATTTGTGAGCATGTGTCTTGGGCTAGGTGAGCAGCCAAGTAATGTACTGAAAAGTCAAATTTCCTGTTTTCCAAGGCATTCACAACACACATGGATGGCTGCTCTGTTACTGTAGCTACTTACCAATTTGCCCTCTGTAACTACATGTATGAGTAGTCCGAAGTATACATTAACCAACATACTTTATTTTATACACAGTATCAATTTTATCATTGTTTATCTAAATGTATAGTGTTTTAATGGAAGCAATAATTACAATTCAGAGACCCAATCTGAATTTTAGGACAGACAGACAGACATAAACCTCTTCTCAATATTTTGTTTCTTGTTGGAAAATATTGTAGAACCTCTGTTGGCAAACTTGAAGATATGATGACAGGATTTTACCCACATCTGCAAATGTGAATATGTGAGAGAAACATTCTTTTCTTTTATTTGTTGCTTGTGGGAATATTTTGAAGCCAACTTGTTTGCAAATTTGGTTTGACACCCCATCCACAATGGTTAGATTTATGTACAAAATGCCTAATACTAATGTTTCTAGGTAGAACTGAGGAAATTGTGCAAGTTCATGCTGCACTGAAGGAGAAGAAAGTCATGCCCCACAAAATATAAAATTAATTCTCATTTATGGACACTTAACCCTTTCGAAACAACTGGTCACATTTTGTGCTTTGGCTCAATAGCTTTTGATTCAGAGCTCTAAAAAATATACCAGATGCATGTAGAAAGAGCAAAAATTTAAGAACACACTGTGCATTTTTATTGCATGACCAAACTGCGTTTGATGCCAGGAATTTTAAAAACGGAAATAAACTTTAAAATCCTTAAATTGGCAACGCATTGAGATGTTCAAAATCATTTCTGACAAAATAACCCACTACATATATTGTTTTCGAAGAAATTACGCCTTATTAGAACCATATGTAGCACTAAAACAAAACTATTATTGTTGCCAATTTGAAGGAATAAATATGACCAATGTAGCCCTTAAATAATTCTTGTCATGAAAGGGTTAATGAGCTTGATTTGTGTGTTAGGTAAATGTTATGATCTGTTTACTGTAGGTGAATTGAAATGCTGTGAGAGTTGGCTAATCCATGGCATCTGTGAGGGGGTGTGTGATTCACAGATAAGGGAAGTACTTAAAACCAGGAGATATCTATTTATTTTACCTACTATTTCTACTTTATCACCCTACTAACATTTATAACATTGTAATAAATTTCTTGTAGGGAAACATTCAGGTCATCAGATAAGACACAGAGGACATAAGCTACGTACAGACTTAAATCAGCTTTAAAATTGTACAATTTTATGCAAAGCATATGGATAATCCTTATTTCCTCAAGAAAAAAACTGTGACATATTATGTCGAAGTAGAGAATATGAGGACATTGTACTGGCTCCATACTCATGTTTATGCAGAACAATTTATTTTTAAGCAATATAATTAAGTTTTTAAGTTAATTTCCCTGAAAGGATTTTTTAAAAAGTATTTGTGACAGTGATCTATAAAGCCATGACTGTCATCATTTCTCTAAAAAGGCATGCCACATGCAGTGTATTTCTCAAACAGACTCTAAAGAGTTTCAATCCTTTAAACTTAAAGACCTGGTCCGAAGCGATAAATCAAATAGGTGAAGTATATATCAATCTGAAGCTTAGGGGACACAGAAGAGGAAAATCACCACTATTTATCCAGAAATTTCCATGCGGATGAGAAATAGTGGTTTGAAATCTGGAATTCCGGTGGAATTCAAGTGCTTCAAAACCCTGAAGTTACATCGCGAATAAGAGCCTTCGAGCGGATGACGTCATGTTATGTAGCGATCGATCGCGAGCCTGTGATCTTTCTGCACATAGTAGGCGATGTCAATACGGAATGGTACGTAACTCGATGAGACTTTGTGTCTTAATTTACTAATTAAAATGATTATTTTAATTAAAACTGAATAGAATAGATATGAATGGGGATTAATCGTCGTTCCATTTAATTTTGGGGCTGTTATGAGTCGATTATGCTCTTCACGTTTGTAGGCATGTCTCGCACAATGAGTGCATGTTTGTTAAACTTTAGATTTGGTTTAGTCTAGATTTAGCAAAATTATAGCCATCAAAATGCGAAAGGAATCATTCTTACCATATATTTAGACGAGATTCTTCGATTCTTTGTAAAATATTTATTGCAGGAATCTTGAAATTGCATTTTCGGATGCATGGACTGCATACGTGGCTGGCCTGCATCAGGGCTATCATAGCATGTCTATGCCGCCCGCGCTGCGGGTAACCTACCTACCGGGAGCTGCCGCGAACGCTAGGTTAGTAGGTATACTATAGCTATGGCCGCAGTTGTCGAAGTTGACAGTCGACGATGTCCTCGCGTTAAACTTACAGCCAAGCTCAAAATATTGGTTCATTTTGAAGAAATTAATACTTTATATATAAGTCACAAATGGCCAAATTTGCTAAGCCCAGTCGCTATTTATATCCGCCAGATCAAGTTTAGTAAAGTTTCTTGCTTTATTTTGTGATAGTAGGCCTAGTAGTACTGAACGTCGATCAAATTTAGTCTTGCTCTAGGTGAACATGGTGAGAGAGTTTGCTGATTCTAAACATTCTGCTATAGTTTCAGATCATTATTGAAATCATCAATAAGAAATCACAAAACTTACCAATCTTCTACATTTCCATGCATTCTGTTGTCACGGTTTTGCAAATCTCTATCTCAGTCCTACATTTTCTCCCGGTCCTCCTCTTGCCTTGGCAGTGGCTCATACTCCCACGCTAATACCCCTAACCTTGCCCCTTCACATGCGGCAGCATCCCCGCTGCCAGAACTCGATTCACTTTCATAGTTTCCCTCATCTTCTCCTCACCATCCTCTACCTCCTCGTATTCACAGTCCATCAGCAAATCATCCTTATCTTCTTCGATCACAACTGACGCCATGACAACTCAAAACTTTTGTAAAAAAACTTTATTATTCAGCGTTCAATGGACTTCTCCCCGCTCAACTTGTGTTGTTTATGTACAAATACTAAGTTCAAGTTCTAGCGGGTCTTCATAACATGACGTCATAGGTTTGCGGTTTATTTCGGACCGGCTCACCCGTAAATGGCGGGGAGGCTGAAAATTATTTTTTGTTTTGCTTATTGTGCAATTACGAAATGTCTCATTGGTCTTAATCATATATTTTTGTATTCTACGTCCAATAAGCTTTCCATTGATGTATAGTTGTTCAGTCACCGGACCAGGTCTTTAACATTGATATGACCTTCCTTGACGCCAATGGATTAATATTTAATCATTCAATTTACAAAAAAAAATATTTGAGTTTCATAGAGTTCAAAATACAAACAACCTCATTTTTGTAGTCAATATTGTTTTTTGAAAATCATGTCACACATTTCAATCTCTCAATGGTTTCTGTGCCAGTTGAAGGGAAGCAGGGGAAATCCAGAACAGGAACAAAGCAATAACTTGTGAAAACAAAAACATGTATTCCCTGATTAATCCACTCTATTTTAAGCCAAAGATATCCTTGGAGAAGAATGCATCATATCCATAAAGCAGAATGGCCTTTTCACAGTTTGATTTGTAGAATTTTTTGTAATCTGTTGTTATTTTTGTTTCACTCACTCTCTCTCCCTCTCTCTTTCTCTCCCTCTCTTTCTCACTCTATCTCTCTCTGTCATTCTTCTCCTCTCTATCTCACTATCTCATTCTCTCTCTAAATCTCTATATTTTTCTGTCTCTGTCTCTCCCTTTCATTCACTCTCTCTCTCTCTCTCTCTTTCCCTCTGTATAAATATATCTCCCTTTTATCTCTTTCTCATTATTTTTTCCCTTCTAAAACATACTTTTGTAAATGGCAAAGTTTGTTCTTTCTACACCTCTCTCCTCCCGTCTCTCTCCTCCCATCTCTCCTCTCTCCTCTCCCCTCTCTTTTTTATATTTATTTTGTACCCCCCCCCCTCATTCTCTCTGTAATAAGCATACCCCTAGTTACCCTTTCTTTTCCCTTTTCTCTTCCCTCGTGCATAAACGTCACAAATCTTTCTCATACTTACAAATTTGGACCAACAAAGATCTTTTGATAAGCAACTGGTCTGACATAGCAATTTTCCATTCCTTTCTTCATAATTTTCAAATTAATCAGAAATTGTTGAGTAATGCTCTCTGTACTCTAGACCAGACTCTAGACTAGAGCATTCATGAAAGTAATGCAGGGATACTATGCACAGATGATGAAGGCGGAAATAGAAGAAAATAGGCTGACGAGGAAAGAAAAACAAAGCCTGTTGATTTTCAAGGGTCAGTCTCATGGCTAAATGAACTCAGCAGATTAAATCAATTAAAATCTCAGCTTATATAAATAGCACCCCATATATCCCACTAAATGGTACGCTGATGAGGGTTCATATACACTGCTGACATAAACAATGCATCATAGCATAACACACTACTGCATTAACTCAACGAGTATTTTAATCGCTAGGCTTGCAAATTAATAAGTTCCTACTTGGGTCAACCTTGTAAGCTGATGCCATGCCATGGTGTAGACTAATCATGAATAGAATGAGCCTAGTTTCGAAATGATCTCAATTCCCAGACAAGTCCTTTGTACTGATGACAGTGTTGAATATTCACAGAATATTGTTAATTCCTGAATTATTCTTTGAAAATAAAATTATCAGGAAGTTACGAAATGAAGACAGTTTATGCTTTGTTACAAGACAGTCTAGGAAGCGGATATCTCTCGCTTTCCATATCAATGTCGCTACATACACACTTGACAAAAGAATAGACATTGTTCATTAGCCTTTTGGAACTGCACGTATACATAGTTAATACCGGGAGTTGAATACAATGTATATGGTGCTCAGCAATTTCTTGTCACGGCTGGGGGTGGAGTGACTAGCCTTTGCTCATTATTTGTTATACATTTATGTCCCCCAGCAACCGGATAAAACATAGAAATAATGTTAATGAAAACAAATTTACAACAAAAAACGTTATGTAAATACAATTGTACTTTAAAGCAAATAAATACTAATAACTAATGGAACTCAAGGAAAGGTATGACAATAAAACTTTGGAGGAGACGATACATGGTTGGAAATTATTGGGGTGAATGTTGATCGTCATGGTGATGATAAGAATGGGAGGAGTCACTGACATCAGAGATGATGCTAAACTTGTTATTTGTCAGCAAATTCCTGGTCTAGTCATTGGGTGATTTTAAGTATGGTGATTTTAAGTATGGTGTTAAAATCTGGTGTTAGTGTTAACAGTCAAAAGTTAGAGCTAATTTCATACCTTTGGACTACTAAAATTAATAGTAAGCGAGGGTTGAAGTTAGCGCTAACTTTTGACTGTTAACACTAATACCAGCCTTTAACACCATACTTAAAATCACCCATTGGCTACCTTGGGGATGAAGATGGTAGGCTTTTCAAATGATGATGAAAATGCTGTGCTGGTTAAAAAAAAAAAAAAAACTCAGAATGCAGCATTCTAAACAAATAATCAAAACAAAACAAAACAGAACAAAACGGAACAAAGGGTAATACAGAGATATACAAATATAGTCAGATAAATAATCAATAGAGTACCGAAGTGCTGACGTCATATTCGCTCGTCGTCCAGGATACTGGTTCCAAACAACAGAGCCCGCGCATGAGGTTCACCGCAAAGTCATTCGAGCAACGGGCTGGAGCAGGGCAATTTCAGTGTTTGGCGCTGGTGTGATCACCACGCCATTGTTTAGCACAAAATTGTTTAGAACCAGCAACCTTGACAACTTGGCCGGTATGACGTCACACTTCGGTACTCTATTATTTGTTTGTGATGCCAGAGGTAGATACATTTAACAGCAATGGTAGTGGCGGATGTACATCTGTAATGGTGGTGGGATTCTAAAATTGTTCTCAATGCATTCTAATATGGTTAAAAAGAAAGAAAACTCAATATGATGCAATTAGTAGGTCAAACAAACATCTCAGGTACAAAATAAAGTGCATGAACTTGTTAATAAAATACTGAGGTAAGAATTAAATATGTATTGTTAATGAGATAAAATAAAACGAGTGGTTAGAAGACTGGATAAAATCGTGAATAATTGAACAATAAGGAGATGATCATGTGCAGATGAGTGCAACACACTGGGGAAGAAATCAATAAAAACTCACTCGCTAATGGGTCCATCTTCTGGACCTCTTTCTTCATCATCCAGCGAATATTTTTTCACGCGACTACTCCGTCTGATGCTTATACGTCGCACGATTCCATTACGGTTGACGCGATCTTTGAGTCGGTTCCATATTTTTCCAGAGGCTGCAGTCGACATGTTGGCTTCATTTACTGCATCACAAGAAAGAAAGAATTTGCGGGTGGACGATCCACAGCCGAATGCTTACAAGCCTGTGACAGATAAAAATGCAAAAGATTTCCTTATATTCCAGTGTAGAAATGGATAAAAAGATTCAGTATTCGTAGAATGCACTGCATGCCTGTAAAACACTGCAACGTGAATCAATATAACCTTCATGCATCATGTCTTGCCAGACCGAGACACTTTGTGTTTTCAATATGTTCCATGCTTTGTTCTCGAAGCGAATGTGGACAGCCTAAATTGAAAGCATCTGCAATAAACAAAAGTAGATTTAGATCCCTTAGATGTGTCTGTAAGTGATTCACAAGTGAAAAGAAATAAACTGATTCACTCGCTCGTGGCTGAAAATGCAATTTTGATCACTGACAAGTTCATAATGGGTGTCAGAAATGAGATACAGTACTGCAGGGTTTGGAGAGTGACAGAATGAGAGGGAGAAAAGACAAGGAGGACAGGCAAAGGCAAGAGAAAGAATGAGGAAGAGAGAGAGAAAAATGCAAGAGGGAGAGATAAAAAGGAACCAAAAAGAAACAATGTGAGAAAGAATCAGCATGCAGAAAGAGAGAGAGAGAGAAACAGGGAAAAAATCGAGAGAGAGAGAGGCCTTTGAAGGATTTTGACAGAATATCCCTTTCCACCAGACGGAATTTTGCAATATATCCTGGCGAGGCATCACTGACAAGATTATTGCCTTCCCCTCGACAACTACGACAACTACGAGATGGTCAAGATTTGAAACGTCCCAGAAACCCTAACATAATAGCTATGAGGGCAATATAACCCACGAACAGCATCACAGCAAGGGGATATGAAATAAACTACGACGACTACGAGACGGTCAAGATTTGAAACGTCCCAGAAACCCTAACATAAGAGCTACGAGGGCAATATAACCCCCAAACAGCATCACAGCAAGGGGATATGAAATAAACTCAATTTTGACAAGCATGGAGGCTTGAGTCGCGATAAATCACAAGTCGTTTGGTGGAGTAGGGTAAGTAAGCCCACGTGCGGATGATTAGTCGTTGCCTCGCCTGACAACGCAGTTACCCAGTGCTGTCTGAATGGTTTAAAATCCATGATCAGTGGTAGCCTTATCATAGGCAATTAAACCCAGAATGAGCCACTCATTGGATGGATTAACATCACTTAATCAAATTGGCAAAATGAGGATGGTGCTTCATCAATTACATGCTGCTATTTATGTCACAGGATCGAGTAGAAAAATTAGGGATTCATATATTGCTAACAAATTTGGTAACAGCATTTTAATACAACCAAAGCTCATCAATGATTGCTAACTGGACAGTAGAGAATCATACAATATTTATAGGTCAAAATGACAATGGAAATTTGACAAAATAACAATAATGCTGTATCAATTACCAGTGGTTATTTGTATCGATAGGTTTCCAGTACACAAAAGAGAGAGCGACATATTTAATAAATTTACATAATTACCTGGTTTAAAAGAATCACAGCAGTATAAGCTGCAATTATTTTATTTGACAGATCAAAACATCCAACTGTTTTGTTCAAAGTAGAGAAGCATAGATGATTTATAGGTCAAATACCTAATGAGAGATTGACAGCCCATGAATTGCACTCATCCCAATGTGAGTCATCATTGTATAAAATAAAAAGTAAATTTCAAACATCCTAGCTAAAGAGGCCACAATGGAAAAATAATGTTAAATATAAACAACAATTTTAATGGAACAATTTTAGTCACAGTACACTGCTAGCCTCTGTCCAGAGACACCCGTGTCTATCCAAAGCCGGATAATTTTTAGCACGAAAATATTTCATTTATATCACTTATACTTTGGATTTCAGAAGATTTGAAGACAAGTACATCTCAACAACTTCTAAGAATGCATGGTGGGTCTAGATACATTCATTGTAGTACGTTTGATAACCCTATTTATTCTGTCTATTTGAATTACAAAATTGGAAACCACAGTGCTATCCATAATAAAAAATTTCATAATGTTGGAATCCAGTTCATTGTATACAAATATAAATAGTACTAAATTAAATACTTACAGTTAAGTAACATCCAGGATATAAATTAACCCAGTGCAACAAATTAGCAACAGTCACATAGATATGTAGGTATCATATAAAGTTTCCAGGTACCGGCCAACCGTTTCCCAAATTTGTCCGGAAAGTGCACTTCACAAGACCAGTTTTGGTGAGAGTACTGATTGGAGTGTGGACTCCCGTCGACCAAGCGAGCGCACTCTCTCTCTAAACCAGGATGTGATTTCTCAACAGCGAGCGCACTACAAGCCGCGCACACACACACACACACATACACACCACCACCAGAGTGGGGCCATCTAGAAACTTCCTGTCAACGGAGTTTCAAAAGGAAATCAGCTGTTAACAAGAGAAAACATGATATGTATGATTACTAACAGTTATTTTTCTTTTTTCGCCTTCAACTTTCGAAGAGATTGATTGAAAGCCGGGAGAGGAAGCATCCGGAGAATAGAAAAGGGGAAAAAAGAAGACTCAAGAGTTTATGAATCATAGTCATATTCTTTCATTTGTTTGGTCTAGTAAAATGTAGGCCTACATAAAAGCTGATGTGATTGAACTACATGATGAGAATAGAATGTGTCATCGCTAAATGTGCGTCTGGAATTATAGACTAACAAAACATGCATAATTATCCTGGTGTATTGTCAGGAGCTTCAACAAACATATCACAAGGCCTAGTCTGCAAGGCACTTAAAAAAAAAAACTTGGCAAAGTTGATGAACTGATACGAGGGTATACACTTTGACAGCTCCATCCTACATGTAGGAACAGCTCTAGCACAGACCTTGCAATATGAATGGAAAAAGCTGGCGACATTTACATGTATGACTTCCAGACTTCATGTTCAAAACTCTTTGCTGTAGTTTATCAAAGATGAATGAAATAGGATTTAGTACCATACAATCGGTACAGTATGTAATAACAAATTAAACGCTTTCTCTTTCGGAGAATATTATAGAAGGATTCCCATAATGATTACCAAATCATCAAGTTCAGACCTTACATGTACTTCTGCTCATGTTCAAAACCTTTGCAGAGGCTGAAAATAAACAAACTGGAACCTGGTATCATTCAATCAATTATAAAGAATTTAAACACTTTCCTTTTCGGAGAATATTAGACAAAGAATTATCTACCAGCTAGGAGCCTTTGTATCCCCACTAGTAGGAAATGAATGAAGATTGCTTCATCACTTTCAGTCTCATAATAAGAGATATGAGATTAATTGTTAGATGACATTTACCACTTACAGTGTACCAGGAACTAAGAGAATGTTTACAAACCTCAATACATCCATTTTCATGTAGATAGGATACATTTAAAGAGAAGGTTGAGTTCTGGGAAAGGGAAACATAATTTGTGAGCTTTCTTATTCCTTTTATGTCAGGTTTGTTTGTTCGTTCATTTATTTCCATTTCCATAAAAATATACAATACATAAACGTAACAATAAAAACCTCATGTTCTTACACAAAACCTTGTGATTGCAATGAGTATACAAATATGACATAATGCATAACCAAGGTAAAAATGAAAATGAGAAAAAAGAGAAACTTAAAAAGCCATAAAGACCTTGTCTAGAAGTCCTCTAACAAAAAGTTGGAAGAACATCTTAGTATAAATGTCCCCTGAAAAGCATCACTCTTCAAATGCCATCATATTCAAAATATGACAATAAATAGTGGAAGTGTCATGCCACATACATATATATGTGAGCAGTCCCATTTCTGTGTGCATGTGCTTTTCAGAGAGATTGGGTACATTTCCTATTATTTTAATGATTCCAAAACATCAGAGTATACACCAAGTTTTATGTAGACACGGTCAACCTTTCCCAAAGAGACATTTGCATGACCAGTCCTCAACCATATCTTTAAACATTGTACAAAGCAGATCATGAAGTACCCATGCATGCATGTATGATAACAATGAGAGTACTGGTCTGGGGTTTTCAAGTAGGATAGTATACATGTATGATTAATCAAATATTCTGGTAGCATAGTTTAGTATCACTATTTAGGAACTAAACTTTGAGAGCTTATTTAATGTTCAGATGTCTTTATTGAATCACATTAGTTAGTAAAAGAGAAAAACAATACTGTAAATGAAAAGTATTGATCTTTTTCTAAAGAATTAGTTATGTTATAAGCCAAATTTAAAATCCACAACGGTAACACTTTGTAAGAATCTGATTCCAGCAATTTTGTGATTGTTGTCATTGGGTATTTTGGTTTATTGGATTTAAAACATCATATCATATCATATCATATCAATTTCTTCCTGAAGTTAAGCTAAGCATCGCTTGTATCGTGTGCTATTGCATGAAAACGCTCTAAAACTACCATTTTGGTGTTAATTTTCAATCATATCTTGGCAACCGGGTGTCATCATACTTAATAGGTTTTTTCATGTTTTTTTTTAGAAAAAATTCTCCTCTTCAAGCACATATTGCATTTTCTGAAAATAAATATAATTTCCCCCCGTCATTTTGCAGCTGATCGCTTCAAGAACTAATGTATCAAATAGACTGAACAAATCGAGGTTAACAAATTCATATGAAATAGTTTACCTAAAGCATAGAATTAATTGAACTATACAATACACTTACAATGTCAGATTTCTATGAGGAAATAACTGTACTTAGAAATGGAAATATGGAAATCCCATTTCAAAATGGAAAGCCCATTTTTCATGACAGGAAGTATTTACATGTAAGGGCTAAATTGCTCACACTTTGTTCTTCAAATTGGCAACAATAATATTTTTCTTTTAGTGCTACATATTTCTTATAAGGTATAATGTCTTTGGAAACACTATACATGGTTATAGTCGAAAAGTTGAAAGAACTGCTAAATTTGATGAAAAATAATGATTTTGAACCTCTCAACATGTGTTGCCCATTTAAGGATTTTACGGCTTACTCTCTTTTTAAAATTCCTGGCATCAAACGCAAATATGGTCATGATAAATGCAACAAAAATGGACATTGTGTGTGCAGAAACATTTTGCTCTTTCTACTCGTGCATCTGGCATATTTTATTTGAGCTCTGAATCAAAAGTTATTGAGCCAAGCCACAAAATGTGGTCAACTGTCTCGAAAGGGTTAATTAATAGAACATTCAGGAAATACAAGTTTATCTTGGCCTCTACGGCATCCTTGAATGAGATGATCTGTTTGGGTTGGAATTTAGCGGAAATCAGAGAAAATACCCTTCCATTTAGTCACTATCAGATTAATTGAAGAGTTCGGTCTGAAGTTGCCACCAGATTTGTAGTTATTTTTCAAAGCCCCAGTTGATGGTATCCTAGAAATGCTCTTTTGGTTAGAATAGAGGAAATGAGAGAAAACTTTTTCATTATAAGTGGCTATGAGATTAAGAGCTTAATATGAAGTTGCTACCAGATTGGTGATTACATGAATCTGAGACATATACTGTACATGTATACAAAGGTACTGTCAAACATGTGCAGTTAAATTATCAAATAATACCTAATTCATTAGAAATCATTAAACCTTACAAAAACCATCTCCATGAATCTACAAAGTAAATTTTCTTGTTCCTCTTAATCGAAAATGATTATCTGTACTAATAGAACACCTTGTTTTTCCTTGATCATGTTTCTAAACAGGTTGTATGTGAACAATGTTAAATATGATGTGACAAGAGTGCACATGTAGGAAACTTTAAAAGAAAAAGGTATTTGGCTTTCCTTTTCTCAGCATTCATTGATCTGTGCATAAAAGGCCGCTGGAATGACTTAAACAAACTGGTGAACAAATGCTCTGCAAGCAGATCAATATATCCCAGGGGTTTGTTTACTAAGGAAAACACTATCTTATTCACCAAAGTCACCAAATTCAGAGAGGAGTTCTTAAAGTCTATTTTCTTCCTTATACTACTGCATTTGTAAAACTCGATATTTTTGGCCTACAAAAGGGACACCGTACCTTCTAAGCTTTCCATATCCCATTAAAGATTTTTTTTTTTAAACCAAAAACTTTAAAGATAGTGATAATGCAGTGTAGTGTGAATAAAGAGGAAAGTAATAAAGAGGTACAGTACACCACAAAAAGAACTCAAGAAAATGAGAAAAGGATGCCATATCCTCCAATTACATAACAAGATGAGGGTATTAAAAGGCACTTCTATGTACACTAAGCTAATAGCAAGTGAATAGGAACAGGTTTGCATCTTCAGAAAGAAAGGTATTTTCCACAACTGGAAGGATTTAGAAAGCTACATGTAGACATCTATCACGTCTATACCAATCGAGAAAGAAACCACAAAACTTGTGTATGAATGACAAGTATACAACTATTTCAAAGTCACTGAATTTAACATGTCAAGCCCTGTTCACATGAGCCAGTAAACCACCTAAATAAAAATCACAACAAACGAGCAACATAAACAACAACCATAAACAACAACCATAAACAACACCATAAATAACAACCTCCAAACCAAGGCAAATTAAACAACATTATCTCATATCACACAGGCAGATCCTTGCTTTTCACCGCCACTTGCTTTTCATTTTCACATAGAATGGTTTCAATTTGCTGCTGCATGTCTTTGAGTTTATGGCAGTTGACCTATTGTCAGTTTGGAGCCAGAAGGCATTAACTCGGTGTTGAAAAATAGGAGTTAACGCCCTTGTGGCTCCAAACAGACATTATCATCTTTCAATGAGGCTTACATGTGCACGTGCACGTGTAATACATTTGTAAGCTAAATGCAGCTTTCACACAAAGAATCTTGCCCAGGTAGAAATTCTCGCAAGAAATTCTCAAAACAACTATTAGTGTGAACAAAGCCATATGACTTCACAATCCAAGCTGGTGCCTGGCAAGCTGCACGTCTCTGTTCTTAACCTCTATTCATCCATTATGTGTCCTGAGAAGGACAACAAATGTATTGATGGATCTAAGTGCTTGGGAGGAGGGATGTTTTAAGGGGATTAAGATAAGTGCACTGTGCTGTTCAGGACTTTAAGTTCACATAACTGGGAACAGTTATCTGTCTTGGGAGCTAGCAAGGTTTGGAAGGTGAAAACATTCACCTGGGTTAATATAATGCTTCACTTGGCAATCTTCATAGATACCATATGGCTAATAAGAGACAGGATGAGCTAAAGGTACAGTATAAATATCTTACTTTTCACAAAATCTTCTACTTGTACAATGCCCACAGTTGCAATGCTAAAACATGTTTGAATGGACACATGAAGGCAGTGTCAGATGAAATTTTGTAGATAAGGGGGAAAAATAACAAACTTTAACACAAATACAAAATGAATAGAAGAAAATAATTGTTGGTATGAGGACAGTAGAATAGAGAAAGTGACAACTTTTGAAAATATTACTTTACATAAAGATCCTCTCAATTTTACATAACATATTGAAAAACTATATGTATTTATAATTTGTAAACAAATCTTTAGGTATATGTATTTAATACCGAATTATTTTCATCTAAAAAAACAAAGGAATAATAATCAGCTTACCTCATTTATTTGGAACAAAATACTTGTACACAAATGTGGGTCGACCCATCATATGGAAAGAGGAAGCCCGCAATTCACAGTATGGTATAAAAGTAAATCATCAAATTACCTGAAATGAAAGTCAAAAGAGAAACAAAATTTGATTTATAATGCAGTTTTGGTGAACTATGTAAAATATGTTCACATAAATATTAAAAAAAACTATGTAAAATGTGCCTTATTCATAGTTGAGTATCTTTTCGCTGAACTTTCGTCGATTTGATCATAATGGAAGAAAAGTATATATGCAACAGTGATCCATCCTCTCTCTCTCTCTCTATCTCTCTCACTCTCTCTCTATCTCTCTCGGTTTCTTCCTTCTTCCCTTCTGTGTTACCTCCTTTCCTCCATCTTTGTCTCTCTCTCTCTAGTTCTTCATAAATGCTGATCATTTCTACATATATACACTACATACATTTCCAAATAAAGAAACAAAATTATTTCCTGGCATGAAATTAGCATAACAAATTGATTCTATCGTGAGGTGTTTGTATTTGCATTTACATGTAGTTCCAGAACTAGAGGGAGAGTCTCAGACCCCTTTTGCACTGAAATATCTAACCGAGACCAGTCGCAGAGCGCCCCGAGACTAGTTTCCAAAAAGCTGACCCAAATTTTTCGGGGCGCCCCGAGACTGCTTTTTGTTTTATACACCAACTTTATACGCAAAGCTACCCGAGAAGGTTTCGAGTGAGACTTTCTGTTTGTGGACATTTTGGGCGTGGACGGACTGTATTTAGCGTGCTGTGTTTGCGATGACGCAATCATGCTAGCAGCGCACAAACCAGTCTCGGGTAGGTTAGCGTTTACACCGGATCCTAAGGATTCTCGGGGTGCCCATGAACCAGTCTAGGACCACATCGCTAGGTAGTCTGTGACTGGTTTGCTCAGAAGTGGTATCAGGTAGGTTTCGTGCGTTTACACCGGATATGAAACCTACCCGAGACCACTCTCTGGGTGCCCCAAGAAATAGAATTCTGGTATAAACATGGGTCTATGGTGTTTTGCAGGATTAAAAAAAGAGTAACATTTGGCTCTAGTGGCTTAAATATACAGACTTAGGCGGGGACTTTAAAGTTTATAGGCACCTTTCAAGAATACAGGCCTGTCTCTCGCTACCCTTATAAAAAAATACCATGGTATTACCGCCATAATACCACGAAAACATGGTAAATCCGTGGTACACATCGTATTGCCACAGTATTACTACGGAAAACATTGTATATTCATAGTATTTGCATCCTGTACCATGAAAAGCATGGTACATTCATAGTATTTTCATCTTGACAATGGGTAACGCGGTATTAAATTCATGGTGCTTTCACAGTAATACCGTCCCAATTTACCATGGTAATGTAGATATGGAAAGATATGGAAAGTACAGTACATTTTACATTGTACATGTAACAAGCAAAAATAAATTTGATTAAAATTGGACTTCAAGAGCATTAATTCTTGTTTGGAGATGAAATGGCATTAATACAGACCCCCTAATAAATCATGAACAATTGCAATGTCGGGTATTTTCTCACGATACTAGCTGACAAGTTCACGGGCTGGTCAGACTACACACTGGATCCATTCGAATCTACAAAGACCTATTTATATTCCAGGCTATAAGGAAATGCTTTCATCCTTACATGGTGAGCTCTTATAAAAACAATGCATGGCTGTGATGGACTTGAGCTCTACATGAACTCATAAGGTGCATCTCCATTAGCCCCAACAAGCTCAAACTTGAGATACCGATCAGTGGGTCTGTTCACAAAGTTGGGCACCTTTTGAGGCATTTTTTCTTTAATCCCCTGTAATTCAATGAAAAAGTCTAGTTAGAATTTTCTTACTTGGCCATTCTATCTCTGGTGAAAATAAAAAGCATCTGAGAATCATAAACACGTTCTTCCACAATGTATTTTGGAAATAATTATGAAAAACCAGCGTGTGGATGTAACTGGACATCGTGTCCGTGTTACATCCGCAAAGTCTCATTTTGAGACATAACGGCACATCCATAATGCTCTTGATGATAAGTATTTGCCTGGTTGCTTTAGGCTCTCTATTTAATTCAATGCAACAACAACTGCAATGAGAGTATACTGACTTCAAGAGTTATTGATGGAAGTTGCAGATATTCTTTGGTGTCCCGTTCATCCACAACTTTTGACATTTGATTGGAAACCGTTACACCCACAAGATTCATGATAAACTCAGGGAAGATAGTTATTCTTTTGTTAAGGTATCATGCATGTAGATATGCTGGTAATCTAAAAAAAAAGGTGGTTGTGGATGTAACATGGGACACCAGTATGTTTTTGTCAATATTTTGAAAATGCCTCTCAAAACAATTTGTCTTGTGTTCTTCAAAAGCTTCCTGGAGGCACCAAGTAAATTCATATAAAACAACTTAATGGTGTATAAGTCATAGTGTTAAAACTACAATGTTTTTACGATAAAATGTCACGTTTTGGTGCCCAACTTTGTGAACAGACCCCAGTTCATCTTGAGAACAAAAGGTCTGATTCTAAGTTTCCTGTGTCCATTTGATAGTCAAAGTGAAAACCTTGCTTGCTAGATTGGAATTACATGTAGCACAAACCAAGAGCTTCAGAGTACATGCATATATTGTAGAGGTTTGCATGGTGGTACTGATAACGTGGAGAAGGTTTACGGTTCACCATGTGGTTAGTCCTGAAAAGGACTATTGAGTAAGAAGAAGAAAGTGGAGAAAAGTTGAGTGGAGAAAAGTTTAGAGGAGAAGAAAAAGAAAGGTGAGATAGAAATTCAGAGAGTGTAGAAGTAATCTTTCTTGAAAGTGTGAAGTCCTGAAAAAGACTGTAAACCAGATTCACTCTCAGCCTTCTCATCTGGTTTACAGTCCTTTTCCGGACTTCGATCACACTTACGGTGAACCGTAAACCTTCTCCACGATATATATTGTAGTTTATTAAAGTGCATCTTTACCTATGAAGCCAGATCCTAATTATTACATGGTACGAATGACCCCGAAATGACCCCAATTTTGTTCTGGTAGAGGCGCTACTTGTTTAACAACTGCGCGTGCATTATGGTGCGCAAACTATGAAAGCGTATAAAGGTCAAGTTGTACTCGGTACAAATAACCTTAAAGGGAGTGGCAAGTCGTAATCCATGGGCCTGACCAGTTGGCCTGACTCGGAGAAATTCGGATACAATCAGGTCCAATCGTGCGCTACCGAAGGAATGTTATTGCCGGATTCCTTGTGCGATCGTTAACTCGAATCCCTCCATACGCAACCGACCAATGAGATTCAAAAACTGGAATAAAGAACGCGCGATCTTGTTTACTCAAATTTGGGTCAATGTGCGAACTTTTATTAGCTGCGCACGATATATTGAAGTCGCTTTGAACTTTGATCCAGAGAAAGGAGCAGCCAACTGTAAAAGCGCCCATAGATTGCGACTTGTCGCTCCCTTTAATTTGCACATGCGCACATTGTAATTAAGCACTGGCTTATTAGCAGGCTATCTGCATCTTTGCAGTGGAGACATAAATGTATTTTTTTTAAATAGCAGGCTATTTCCCGAGCTAGCCCTGGTTTCTTTCGGATGATAGCTCAAGCTAATAATATTCCAAGCATAACTAAAGAGTGAAATAGCCTGCTAATCAGCTTTTTGCATCATTTACATCTTCATCAGTAATAATTACCTCCAACTACATGTACATGGAGTTGTGATAGGGCTAATTTTCACAAATAACAATTTTATTAATTGCTACAGTTATTTTGAAAACTCGAGTAATAAGCCTATTTAAAGTGAACAAGGAGAAGCTTGTAAGTAATAATTAAGTCTGCATTGTCAAATGTCGATTTAATAAGAACTACAAGGGTGTTGGCTGTTAGAAGTACACAAGTTGATACCCAAATGGCTCTCCATGTAAATGACATTTACTAGATCACATGCAGTTAATGTGGCTATTGGAATGAAAAGTAACAATATTGTTTCCAAAGAAATTAAAGAGCAAGAAGGGTACTAGCTCCATATTAAATCTTGAGTTAACGGCCTTCTGCCTCTCAAGGTCAGCAGACAATATTTTCTGATTTCTTATACTGTACACTTTGGCCTGAATTCACAAAGGAGGTTTAAACCTAAACATATGGTTTAAACCTCCGTAAGCGTACTGAAATAGGCGTAAATATGCGCACATTGCCCATGCGCGCACTCAAAGAAAATATATGATTGGATCGGATTCCGTGCGCACGTACGCTTAAAAACCCCAGGAGAGGGTTTAAACCATGGTTTAAACCAAACCTCCTTTGTGAATTCGGGCCTATGTGCATGTACATGTATAGTACAAGTAGCATCTGCATTGTATTAACTATTACATACATTTGTCACTTCTTTTTTTTTAGTGTCTGCATACATGTACATGTATGTCTGTTACAATATAAGAGGTTACAATTTCAATCATAGGAACCTACATGAATTCTGTAATATGCTTTTAATAACTAGCTTAGGTTTAGCTATAATCCCTACAATATAATTTACGATAATTTACAAGATAAAATTAATCCTGCTTTTATTAAAGAGTCAAAGAATAAAAACTTAGATTTAGCTAATATTCAATACATGTAGGCCTTACAATATAATTTACAAGACAAAATGAATCATGCTTTGTCAAAGTGTATTAAAAGAGAAGACCACAAAGGACTGCTTCTTAACAAATGACGTCACTGCTGTTTAATCATCCAATTAGGCCATCATGTATAAATGTCATTCCATACATCAAGACATTTACAGCAGGCAATATATCATGAGCAAATTGCCTTCAGGCAGTGTCATTAACTTGTAATGTCCATCCACACTGAGAATAACACTAACTAAAGGGTCATCCAAATATTATCTGTCCAGGGCTAAAAGTCAACTGGTGATCTTGAAATATGACCGCTGTCAATCGGCTGTAGGTAGGGTTATCCGTCAATCCATATACCCAAACATATTTTCATGAGGGCACTAATGCTTTGATGTTACTTGACTGGTCAAGTTCAAATCAACATTACAGTTGAAACAAGGCATTAGCAAGATTGTGTCTCGCCCACTTGCGAAAACTGGAAATTTTGTGATCTCCGTTGCCAAGCAGAAGAATTGTATCTCTGGGTATCTGCCACAGCATGTAATATCCCATTAATGAGAAGGACTATTCACAAAATACTACTTCCCTCCATCAACTGCCCCCATCCCCCCTTTTAGAGATGGAATAAAAAGTTACCATCAAGTCCTATTAGATTACACAAATACAAAATAGGATGATAATCAGTTGTACAATAGAGGCGAAGTAGAGTTTGTCTCTGGGTGGCATAAAAATGCAAAAAGGTTAAAAATAGTGCTAAGGTTGAAAAGTGGAAATGAAATAAAGCTTTTAAAATCAATAAGTTCATATGAGAAAGTTTGCCAACGAATATGAATAATGGTGAACATTATAATTGTAATAAGGCATGCATGTAAATTGAACAAAGTAGAATCATAAATGTAAGCTCGAAGGTACCAAAACATGAATGTACTCCCAGTGCATCTAGCTATCACCCAAGTTAGGTTGTAATCCAAGCAAGTGATATGAAGTTATTTGTCACAAGAGAGTCATGCACGTAAACTTTAACGTATCTAGCCTCAAATGACCTTTGACCATATCATGTGACATCCAAAGGCAACATAACAGTGAAGGTACCCTCAGTGCAAATATGACCCAAGTTATGTTGTAATCAAAGTAACTGGTGTGAAGTTATTTGTCAAAAGAGAGTCTTGCAGGTAAACTTTAACATATGACCTCAAATGGCCTTTGACCCTACCATGTGACCTCCAACCGCAACATAATGTGAAGGTACCCTCACCCTTAGGTTGTAATCCAAGCAACTGATCTAAATTTTATTTGTCAAAAGAGAGTCTCGCAGGTAATATGAAAAGAGAGTCTTGCAGGTAAACTTTAACATATGACCTCAAATGACCTTTGACATCATCATGTGACCTCCGACAACACATTAACATGGAGATGCCCCTAGTGCTTCTATCACCCAAGTGTGCATGGCTGCCAATGCAGTAACAGTTGCCAAGTAATGCATCATAAGAGAGTCTTGCAGATAAACTTTAACGTTTGTGACGGACGGACGACGGACGGACGACGGACTAACACCATTTGGATCCCTTAGTCTCGCCTTCACCTCCGGTGGGCGAGACAAAAAAAACAAACTGTTATCTATAGATGTCCTAAAATATAGTTTCAAAAATGAAAGATCTACATAGACACATGTACATCTATTGTATGTTTGTCTTTAAATGAATTCCTAGATTTTTGTTCCTATTCTTTCTCTTTTTTCTGTGATAGATATGAATTATTGACATGTACATGGAGTATATATAGGGCCCTACATGTACATGTATTTTAGTATTATAGTGACTAGAAATGATTCAAAGTGCACTCAATGGCCCGTATTCTGAACTCCGGTGTAACTTAAACCATGGTCTAAATGTGTGGTTTAACTACATGTATGGGTAGCCAAAAATGTCAAAAATTTATTCACACTGTATTTTCCTAATATGTTTACTGGTTTCTGGTCTCATGCTTTAATGATCAAGAAAACTATTCTACTATCATTCCCAGAAATTTGTTAAAAGTTGTGAGTACCAAAAATGCTGATAAATTGAATATCTACTGTTAGAGATTTGTGTCACATTTGGCTACCCATAGTTATACCACACATTTAGACCATGGTTAAAGTTAAACTGGGGTTCAGAATACGGGCCAATGTATTTAATTACTACACATATATTTTGAAGAGCATTAAATCGGCTTGACCCTTTAACATTCAAATTAAACAATAAAAACAAAGAAGATTTATAACGCTATGAAAGTGAAACAAACCTTGGGCTATTCTGTAAAACAGAAGTGTGCAGCTCAGCATCAAACAAATAGAAAGTTGTCAAGTTTAAATAGTAGCACATAACATACCATCACTTACTATGCATGGTGAGGAAATTTTAGAGAGCAATATAAGGTCACTCCTATCACTCTCTGGATTAACTTGCGAAAAAAAGTTGTACAAAATGCCAATTTAATTCCTTTTGCCTGTCAAGCTCAACACCAAAGCTTCTAATACAGCCCGGAGAGTCTCGTTAAGAGGGTGCCAAGCTCATAAAGCACACAACGCCTGTAACAACTCACATGCTTGGCTCAATGAGGCAATTAATTGACAGAGATGTGTACCATTTCATCCACACTTCCAAGAAGCTTGAAATCTACATCTAGCTTTTGAGTGAGTCACTTGAAATCTTGCAATTACACATACCAACATAAACACACCCAACATGCCCAATAAACAAGTACAGTAATTGCTTCATGTTGGATATTATTATTTTTATATCATCTACATACATCAGGCCTGTGAGTGGGGGTTCCCCGAAAAAAAGAGCTGAAAAAAGCTGAAACTAGTTTTACCTGATCTATTTACTTGTCTTCCGCTTCTTATCTTGCTTGTTACGGTGCTCTTGAATGTTTTCATTTAGAAATTCTCAAAGTAGTACTAGTGTGAACAAAGCCATATGACGTCATATAATAATAATATAATTCCATTGCCCCTCCAGACTCATGTGCTCCCACGATGGCTGGACCACTGGGTCAAGCAATGTGAATATTGAATATTTTGAAAATCATATCACTCCTCTGCATTTCAATATAAATTGATTCAACTCCATCAAGGTATAAAGACAGCAGAGTGATGACAGAAACAGATCATCAGTGACACTCAAGAAAAAAAAAAACATTAAGAATAAACATTTATGAAGTCTTAAAACTGACTGATCAAACACAAATAAGTTCCATGTACCACGATTACCCTTACCAGCAGCTGTCCATTTGCTTTCTACAAAAAATTTTAGGTTTCCATCTTTCCAGAAAAAAATATTTCACATGGATCATACTAGCTAGATAGTAGATATATTATTAGAAGAACGTATTTACATAAACTGAATCACATAGATTAACTATTACTTCATCAACAACATAGATGAGTTATTTTTTCCCAATCGTCAGTACAGAACAAATGGAAAACACGTTATCAGTGTCGACTTCACCTTTAATAATTTGATGCTATTTAGATATTGAAATAAATTACAAGCTCTTTTTAATAGTTTCCCTTCATATTTTCACCTCTCATATATGTCTGTATCTCCCCTATGTTAATCATCATTGTATTATTTCTATGGATCTTTTATTGTACTTCGTTAATCGTGTTATGTATAATCTACTGAATGTTATTTTGTATCATATATTGATTATTGTGAAATAAGAAATAAACCAAACTGAAACTGAAATACTCCCTTCTCCTTTCCATATATTCACTTATTGTATACACTAACACTTTCTTCTTTTGATATTAACAATATCTTCACTGATTTAATATAATTAATTTTTGTTTTGAAAAGTACTTGTTTGATATTGTCCTTATTACATGTAGATATATTTTGTGCATTGATATATTCCCAGACTTAACATATCGTCTGTTGAGAGCCAAAAGGGCGTTAATTCTGTGTTAAAGTATAGGAGTTATCGCCCTTATGGCTCCAAACGGATGATATATTTTCATTTTCAGACATGGACATGCTCCTGAGATTTACATTTTCAACATCAGGGGAGCATTTCATCAAGTGTCTTGTCAGTGATTTTTACTGACAAATTTGCCCTCAGCCAATCAGATGCAAGGATTTCAGTAGCTTATAACAGTTATTGCAACTTGTCATTACTGACAAGTATTATGAAACAGGGCCCAGATATGAAAACACTCCCAAGAGTTTTCTCATCATCATCAAAATGACAGTATTCATTGGCATCAGTGCATGAAAGCTAGCCAGGCTATATGGCACGAACCGATGCAAATAAAATTTCAGCAATTTATGTGCATACCATGTGGGGAGAATTCCTCTTTCCCACATGATAAATAACCTACAGCTGCCTGGCTGGGAGTAGAAGATTTCAAGAAAGCAGGCAAGCAAAAAGAAGAAGAAGAAAAAGAGAGAACATGGACATGGACTTTTGTCTTTGTGAAACTGACTGGTAAGACTACTCATAGACTTAACTGTTTACATGTAAGTCTACTCGTAGCTCTACATGTAGTCTCCAATATTCTTCACTGTTTCAATGCCTTTAGGCAGTTAAAAAAACTGCCCAATTTTAGTAGTCTTCAAAATTAGGAATATTTACATTTTTAAAAAATACTTTATCCTATTGTAATTACGTTAAAATTCTTGACTTCATTAAAGTCTACTTTAAAGGAGAGGTGTTTTTTAGTTGGTTTGAAAAGGATGTTCCAAGAAGAAAGATAATACATGTAATACAAGTAGATAAAAAGACTAAAAGTTGGAAGGCTTGGTACTTAGTTTGAACAGCTGATTTTTTTTCTCAAAGTAATGTGGAATTCTAGCATGAGATATTTTGTAATTAATTGTCTTTCATACAACTGGGGAAACCATAGTACTTTCAACAGAATGCTTCACAATTAATAAAAGTATCTGATGTCAAGAGGAATATTTTTTTTACGCATGCAGGATATGTGTTCCCTTTTAGTTTAGCCGAAAAAACTCAATGAATTTGCTGAATACCAAAAAGATTTGAAGGATTTCCCAGGCATCAATTGCCTTTAAATGAGCTAAATGTGACGGAAATTCCCTAGGACAACTCTGGCTATTTTGAACCAGTGGATTAGCACATGTTTCTGCAACAACTTTATCAAGCAAGGCTGGCCTGAATGATATCACTATTAATAACACCAATTGCAATGTTGCATTCAACCGCAGTTAGACTTCACTGAGAAGCACAAGACATTTCTCCTGTCCCGTTGCCTAGCAACACGTAAAACAACCACATTTCCTCATTACTGTCTGCTTGCCAGCTGCCTGCTGGGGGAATTGCTGCTGTTGAAAGTCTCTCATTTCCAGCAGGCGAATTTGAGGAATAAATATAGAATTTGACTAATCAAAAATTTATACCCAATATTTTAGGTCAGGGATGGCGCAGAGGCTCTCCCTGTTTTAATATTTTTCACTATAAATTTGGTTTGTTTTGCTGTCTTAATTATCACTTCTTGTTTCTTAGTATTTTACATATGAGGGAAACATTAAAAGCAGCCATGATTACTTCTAAAAAGCAATTTGAGTGATTTCTATACTGTTAATTACACAAAAAGAAATTAACATTTTGAACAACATATACATGTACAGGCACAAATACATATGTACATGTACATTTACCAAGCACTGCAGCTCCACATACATCTACATGTACATGTATGACATGGAATATATATATTCTGAAATACGGAGCACATTCTACATATGGTAGTTTTACAAAGTAAGATAGAAAACAGATTTAGAGCATTGATCCTTTCAATATATATATATACAGTCAAACCTGCTTTAGCGACCACCTGTATAGAAAGACCACCTGTCTATAAAGACCACAATTTTTGTTTCCCTTGAAAAGTGCTTCTCATTGAAACATGTATTAAATGAACCTGTACTTAAAGACCACCTGCTCATAAAGACCGCTTTTATTGTATCCCTTGAGTGGTCTTTACAGACAGGTTTCTCTGCATATGATACACTGTGTCCATACCAGTATATGGATTTGTTGTAACACAGAAAATGAAAGGTGCCATATAAAGACCCATTTCAGACAATGGTTTTCCACAAAATTAATGAAACAGCAGTGTGACTACACAGTATATGTAGGCCTAATTGTCCCACATATAAACATCGACCAGGTTACTATCAACAAACCCTTGCAAACCCTCTACACCTGGAAGTATCTTATTTACTGGAAGAGACTGAAGTTTGTTTTACACCAGGAACAGGGTCATGTTATTATCCCCTGAGGGGGATATTAATAAAGATCAAGTCTAATCTCCCTGCTGCTGTGTATAAAGCAGTCCCAAAGGAACCATCACCCAACAACAAATAGGAGTCACAGAATCAGTCAATGACACTAATAATTACTGAAATCACATGTTCACGTGGGTGAATGTAAAGTACGTACAATGAATGAAAATGAGAACAAAAATATGGATCTTTAATTTCAAACTTAAAAACAAAATTCATCTAGATCCTACTTTAAAAAAGACATTCAGTCTGTAATGAAAATGAATTGATGAAGATGGAATTTTCAGGAAAAGGACCCTAGAAATCTTACGTAAGATGATTATAAGACAACCCTGGATAAATGTCATTATATACCAGATTGTAAATGTTTATCACAGATACTGAGCCATACATGTACTTCATTTAGAACCTTCTTCCAGGCAGAAATCCAAACACAAGTAATGGTCATCCCTCCCCAACAAATTTCAATGAAAATAAAAATCACCATTTTAATTTGGAGAAGGCCCTGCAAATGTACTACCTCATACAAATAGAGCATTAGAGGGAAGTGAGCAACAATTATATAGCCCAGATCTATGTACAAGGAAAAACTCTAGGCTCTGTTTAAAAGGAGAATGAACCCCCAAAAATAAATGCATTTTACATGTAATAGAATCAGAAAAATCAAAGAAGCATAAGATCAGTGAAAGGTTGAGAAAAACGGACAACTACTAAAAAAAGTTATATTTAAAATGAATGGAGATCTAAAATTGGCATTGTCCTCATTATGCTAATGAGATGCTGTGATGCAAATGTGCTATATTTTCCAATTGCCTATACAAATAATGCTGTAAAAATCCAGTTTCCTTGATGTATCTTTAATTAGAAAATTTGATTTCTGTGTTGTAGGTGGTGTTCATAAATTTATCTTCCTCACAATATACATGTATTTCAAGCACAATGTTGATAATTCAATTTTGTTTAAAAGCTGAAACCTGATAAATTTCTTATTCATTACCTATAAAGAGAGAGCACAAAAACATCATAGCTTTTCATTAGCATAATGAGTATATTGCCAATTTCATTTTATAGTGATTTTAGGTTTTTAAAATCTTGTTAAAGTGCATACAAGTATGGGGTTTCATTCTCCTTTAACTAATTTTTGTTGGATTGTAGAAAAAATGTTTCCACTTTAGAAGTTGGGCTACAATCACACCTTAGATAAGTTTAATATCAAGGCTACAAGTACATGTCAGTTGTCTCCAAGCACAGACCCTAATTTGACAATTCAACAGAATACTTGTATAGTGTCTTGAGTGAAGCTTAATCCAGTTTCCTAGTGGCTATACATCGGAGCTACTGAAATACAATGCCTATGGACTGCAGTCTCCATAGTCTCCTAATTCAGACCCTCTGTTCAGCATTCTGACCAGTTGACAAGGGGTTTGTTGGTACAAACTACATGTACATTTATGTTTGGTGCTCATTATCCACCACCATCTGTCAGACATCTTAAATCAATCTGTCCCATTTAGTAGCTTCCAGAGAAATAACCATCAAAACATCTCCACTCCACCGTGAGCCAGGGTTTGTTCTGAGCCCTTGCATCCAAAGGTGCCTGTACAATGTATCGAGTACAAGTACTGTAAAACCAAGGAGGGGGGGGGGGGGCACTCAACCTGTTTGAAAATGACTTTTATTTACAATTTAAATTACAGCATCTTGACATCAAATTTACTACGTGTCAATTAAAGGGAAAGTCCACCCTTGTATTAAGTTAACTTGAATAAAAAGTTTGAGCAGAACGCTGTGACGAATCTTGCGAGCTCCTCTCCCATTTGCTCACTACAGAAAATCTCATAAATATTCATTTTCTTGGTTTTTGATGAAGGAATAGATTTGTTTCATACATGTTTTGTGTAAAAACATATGAGCAATGATTATCTTTATAGGTGCTTGTGTGACTGAACAGTTTCTTTAGAGAAAATGGAAATTAATAATTTTTTGGTGTGTAAGGCAAATGGGAGCGGAGCTCACAAGATACCTGTATGTCACGGAGTTGCCAATTTGTGTTTGATTGATTACAACTTCAAAAATTCATATCTTTCTTATTTCTTACTGGATTTTCCTCAAACCTTCACTGATCTGTTTCTTTAAAACTTGTATTAAATCAGTATGAACTTTCTCTTTAAGGGAAATAAAATTTATGTTTGAGGGTAACTGTGTTAATAGAACTATTACAGGTAACAGATTTTATTTTTTAATTTGTGGGGGGGGGGGAACAAAGTTGCTTATTTGCATTTGATCTACATGTAATAGGGCAAACATTGTTTAAAATTCACTATCCTCCAATGGATTTCCCTCAAATTTTATAGAGCTTACATCAAAATCAACATAAATGTAATATCAGGATGGAATTTCTTTTTAACTCATATTACGTACATTATATGTACATGTATCACATCTGATTCGCTGCACATAATATTTTGATTGAAATATTTCACTTGGTGCTTTTCTTTTTTGGTCATCTTGCTGTCTAAAATGAATCTTAAAATGAATCTTTTTTTGGGGAAGGGGGCAGCACAGACCAAAATTTCATGCAGTTCCTATAATGTCTATAACCAGTGTTATAGCTACGGTGGTCGGCGGTGGACGGGCACGACCAGCACGGGGGATTTCCGTCCACCACTCCGGGTGAAAAACACTGCTTCCGACCGGCACTAATTTCACATAAGAACAGCATTAAACGTAACTGTTTGTGAAGAAACGTGGTACTTACATTCATATTTCCATCTTTATTCTTGTTTTATTTGCAATCGTACAAGAATCATGCTTTCTATTTGACAATAAATGATTATTTCTTAAAGATTTGCCGAGTTTCGTTGTCTTTTGTTACGCACTATACTGTACTACTGTTCGTAATTTGCACATACAAATAGATATCATGTTTTACGTAGCGTATACCGGAAGCTGCTAATTGCGAGGCTCCGTTCGCTAGAATGACTTGTTGCTTGTCAGTCAGTGAAATTTGAACCACCACTAAAAAGTTCCTAGCTATAACACTGTCTATAACCTTAATGACAGTGTCAAAAGGGAGCCTCCTGCCTGCACCAAAGAGATATAGGAAACTTGTTTCAGTTTCCGTTTCAGGGAAACCTTCGGACAATACATGTACACAAGCAGGTTTGTCATCAGGACGGTGCCAAATTAGAACGGACAGGATTCGGTAACCTGGCATGATACTGTATCTTACAGGTAATAATGAAAATAATAATTACCCAAAAAATTTTAAAAATGAAAAGAGAGAAGTCAAACAAAACTCATTATATAGTAAATGAAATTTTGTTGCTGATAATTTTATAGTCAAATTTGTCTGATTGCCATTATAACACATACCAACAACAACAACAAACAATTTATACATTTACACATGTACATGTACCTTGTCTACATCGTCCATAGTACATGTACAATAGCACTTGATTTAAGAGTGCCCTCTGGGCCGGCCTCCTGCCCATTCACAAGTATGACAAGCGTTGAGAAGTTTAAATTCCAGTCTTGATCAAGGAGCCACTGTAAGCAACTAATACCTGATGAAGGAAATCTTAAAGGCACAGTCCAAGTACAGGGTTAAGAGTACAGGTATGTGCAAGTACGCTCTAATGTACAAGACACACTCTTATTTTCTATTTACACTGAATTTCCAGCTGCCTTAGAATATGAATGGACATGGAAATGTGATATCATCTTGTGATATCTTCTTACAAAATTGTAACTAAAAATGCTGTTAATTTCAATTCTTGATGTAATATCGAACTTAAGAAATTATCGGGTACATGGCTGTTGCAAAGCTTTTAAAGAAATGAATTCTTTTCAATGAGCAATAGTACAGTGGAACCTCGTTATAAAGAACACTGTCATAACAAACTCTTTTTATAACAAGGTCATTTTACTGGCCCCACATTTTATTCTATTGTTTTTTAGCCTTGATATAACAAGGTTTAAATATAAAGAGGCAATTTCCTTGGTCCCAAGGAGTTTGTTATAACAAGGTTCGACTGTATTAATAACGAGCTGAAAAGGTGTATTTTTACTCTGTGTGTGCTTATCTTGTCAAGTACATAACATGTATGGCAAATGTTAAGACACATTTTTGAAAGGTGACAAATACAAGAGTATGTATGTAAATGTACAATATTGTGCATTTGGTTTAGGTTTTAAACAATGTATAATATCATAAATTCTGATTGAAATAAGTTACATGTACAATGCTTTCTTCATTAAAGCTTGAGCATCAATCTTTATGTGTACACTTGCACCAATTATGCAGGTGCCAAGATTCCAGGTCTAGCCAATGATGGCTAAGGGATGGTTGAACGAGAGACAAGGTTCATTTCAAGAATCAAGTAACTTTAATGTGATACGATCTCTCTCTGCAACAGTTGATTGAGGATTGTTATCATTGCATCTTATGTGCCAATGTGCACACCATCTCACATACGTGTAGATACAAGTACACATACAATTCAATGTGAGCTCTGATTGATGAACATTCAGAATGAGGCATCCATCCCCCTCTCTCTCTTTCTCTCTCTCTGTCTCTCTATCTCTGTAGATCTCTCGACCATTTTCTTAAACTTTCTCTTCCTCCTACATATGTATCTTCCTTTCCCACATGTTTATAAACCTGTTTTTCTCTTCTCCCTCCAACTGATTTTACATTTCTGCCACCATCCCTTACTATTCTCCCAGTGACGGATGGGACGAGTATGGTGGTGGTGGTGACAGACATGATAAAGATTCACTCATCACTTTCAATGCTACACACATCAAACGATAGCCAACTGATTGCTACGTCTATTAGCTAAATTGAAGATAGGAATGCTGACCAGTAGCATGGCAGGGATAGCACCGTCTGTTGAGAGCCAGAAGGGCGTTAACTCTATGTAGAAGTATAGGAATTAAGGTCCTTCTCACTCTCTGTAGATGATATGAAGATGACACTCACAGGACTAAAATAATTTCTGGGGGAGAGTGCATCACCCCCCACAGGTCTGTCAAATCTTCTAGATGGATATTTCATTCACTGCTTGAATTTACCACAAACCTCTCTAGAGCTGCATAATGTCAGCAGAGTATGTAGGCCTACATGACGTGTTAAACTTAGGTACATACATGTCGTCTGCTAAGAGTCGAAACAACACAGTATCCTAAAACACAGCGCTAAAATGCCCTTCCTGTTCTCAACAGACAATATTTAAAAATTCTTTTGAATGAATGATCTTAAAGAGTTCAGTAGTTTTTTTGTTTTGTTTGTTTTTATTATTTACAAAAATGAAAAGTGATATTCAAACTCATGTACAGTTGTACCTCCAGTATAAATTTACTTGCTTTCAACAAAGTTTTCAACACAATTTCTTTTTTTGTATACTTACATTGTATGCAATGCTCAGGGTCATGCACATGTACATTTTTTTTTGTACGTAAACAATTCCTGAGATCTAGATGACAGGTCCTTTCATATGATTTACTACGCAGCCATTTAAGGTTTGTGCTACAAGGCACAGGTTACACCAAAATATCTGGTGCCTTGCACAATACATTCTCCAGTTCTAAAAACAGAAGTACAAACAGTACATGTATACAGCATATCAAAATGAAATACCATGTCTATTCAGGGTGAGAAACATAGTACATGAACATGCAGCACACTTTATTCTCTACACTAAAATAGAATAAAAAGAAACATTGAGTACATAAATACTCAAAATCATTTTTACTGATCAAACAAATAATGTGCACTGACCTCCTTCGTGAGCATATATATGTTGACGCCTTCATCACAAAATTTATCCAAATATCATGAAACTAGTCAGAAAGAAATTTATCAAAATATCATGAAACTTTCAATGTTTCATGCCATTTTTATAGATTTCTTGATGAATGCATCTACATATGCTCAGAAAGGAGGGTGCACTTTAATTGTTGTCCTAACAGTAAAACATGAAATTTTAGTGCTTGAACTCACCTCATTGCCTTGCATCCTCCATCCCGATGTCCAGCAGGAAGATGGACCACAAAACTCTCCGGTCGCTCAGATGATGCCGAGGTAGAGATCTGAAGGAGCCGTGGCTTGCATCAACCACACACTGAAGATTAATATCATTCCAGGGATGAATACACCACAGATTACTTTAACATCTGGTCCATGAATCTAAAGATGGTGTACTACACACTCCTCCGCAATCATGAAAGCATCTCAGAGATGATCGATTACTGTTTTTTAAACTCTACCTGTTTGGTTGCACTTTAATTGATGGCACGGAGCGAGAGAGAGATAATAAATAGAGTTTGGATGAGCATGCCTTCTCTGAAAACTTGAGGTTTTACGTTGAAATCAAATGATCATCTGACCACATACATGTACATACATGTACATGATATCAGAATATTTATGAAATTCAACATGCGACAGACGGTCCTGCTTTTCTTTGCTTACCAAAGCACATAATGTAGTAGGAAAACTCTTCAAAAGCCGAACATAAAATATCTCCTAGTTTTACCTTTAGTGTCTTAAAGTCAAACAGTCTTTTTCAACATCATTCAGTCATTTATATTACATGCTATCCATCACCCTAATCCAGGGCAAGATGTTGCACCTCTAGGATGGCCTGCACCCCTCCTCTCAATCCAGCAACCCCACTCTAGCTTCCACTATTTACCAAGATCACAGATCCCGATGAGGAACTTTGAGCAAATGGACTTTAATCCACGGTACGCATTCACTCCCCTCCCATCGACGACGACGCATCATCCGGATGAAAAGAGAGCGGCGATCATCTGGGTTGGGGGTAAAGGTATTCCACTGATCACCTCAGCTTGTCTGCCTGCCACTGCATTCACTTGCAAAATGATCTTGCCTTGGATGGTGTACCGTCTGTCCTAGCGATTTGCCTTCCAAGGCTGAGGAGAGTTTGACAAACAACTTGTGATGGGCCTAGATGCATGTGAATGAAAAAGCAATAGTTAATTAGAAGCAAATAAGATTGATTGATTTCAATTGAATTGAGGCACTGCTCTTTAGCTTATTTCATAATGGAGGTCAATGAAATTAAATCAGTGAGGACACATACCATTTCCTGAGCTTTGTCTGTGAGCTTTTCAATAGTATCGTCTCATTACATCATTTTGTTTGCCTTTGATGGAACAAAATACTGTAAAAGTGGAAATTTTCGCGCGATTATTTTTCGCGCTCGGCTGAGTAAAGTGAATTTCGCATGTTTTTAATTTCGCCGACGCGCGAGGCTCATGGGCAAAAGAATACATAAAAAAAAATATTCACGTGTTTTTATTTTCGCGCACACGAAATGCGCAAAAAATTTCCACACTGCGAAATATTCCACGTTTACGGTATCTGACAGGTAATGCAACATCTTTAATCACATTTTAAAAAACTCAAATTTACTTGTAAGTTTTAACATCACAAATCTGTATTTCCTCTTGATTTTTCAAACTCGTTTTTACATTTGTCATTATTCTTCTGAAACTTCTTTATCTATTCCCATCTTCTGCACTCTCTCTCCCTTCTCCCCCCCCCCCCCCCCCCCCCCCCCATTTCCATTTTCCAGTATAATTGAAATGGTTCCTTTAATTCTACTTCTCTCTTACACAGAAATTCATCACAATCCCATTCTACTACACATAAAGCGAAGTGATTTCAAGAACTATTTTCTCCTTCAACCTCATGTAATGTACATGTAACTCTATACAACCTCCATGCATTGGTGCCCTCCACCCAGTAATGAATGTGTGTCATTTGGGCTAATGAATTACTGCGTATACTCTTGACAGCCTCCACTGAAATTCAAAATTGCTCCCTCATGGCTAATTTACTGCTCTTCAGAGTATGAGAAATAAATTTTACAGGCGTCTGTCTCCAATAATTGGGAAACAGTTCAGAGAACCATTTCCCCCTACATACACATACATTGTATAATCTTCTCCCATCTCTTTCTCTTGTCTCTCATCATCCACCTCTCTCTCCCTCTCTCTCTCTCACTCACTTTCTCTCTCTCTCTCTTTCTCTTTCACTTTCTCTATCCCACTCTCTTTCTCTCTCTCTCTCTCTCTCTCTCACTTTCTCCACCTCCCTTTCTTCCATTCTCTCTCTCTCTCCCTATATCTCTATCTCTGTTTTCCTCTCTTTACATCGACATGTGACTTACCCCACACTCTCTTACAGATATCCATATTATTTCTTTCTTACATATATATCTTGAACATTTTCACAAATCATACAACAGTACACATCCCAGTATTAACCACAGAGCTGTCTCAAGATAAACAGTATGTTTCCAGTGTATCATTCTGATTTACAACCAATTAGCAATCAGACTAAACAAGTCCTATCAGTGTTCCATCACAGCTAGACTCTCTCATTTTTGCACATTGTAAATTGGAAAACAAAGCACCAATATTTAGGGACAAGTACGAATTACATACGTGTATTGTCACAGGATTAACGTAACTAATTACTAAATTTTATAATGTTTTTTGTCACTTAATTTGTCAGCATGAATGTTTTTGGGGTATCTTTTTTCTCTCCAGGGGGTTGTTTCATAAAGTTGTTCGTAAAGTTACAAATGACTTTACGAATGACGTGAATATGAAGTGCCAGATAGGATGCCCAAAGGTTTTCCTAATGTTTTAACAAAGTGTGACTATATTTCCAATAACCTCAATTAAAAAATGGCAAAAAATATACTTTGCATTAAAAATATTTGTCAAAATAAGAATGTTAATCTACATCTGCACAGTTCAACTTTAGTTGATGCAGTTAAAAAAGATCGAGCATCCCATTTGGCTTGTCATATAAGTCATTCGTAAAGTCGTGCGGAACTTTACGAGCAGCTTTATGAAACACCCCCAGGACTATATTTATTGCAGGGTTCCACACTAACTTCGTCTCTGGGGGTCCATGCAAACTGAGCCCTATGTAAAATAAATGAAATTTTGGGGGTCTGGACCTCGATTTTGGGGCCAACATGTTCTGGGCACCTGTTAGTGTCAACCCATGTTAAGAATTCCCTCAAACTTTATCAACTGATTCTTAGTCATCTCATCTTCTGATCATTTATCAAAGCCAACTTGACGGCATAAGGTGAACTTCTCCTTTAATATGGAGAAGTTCCTCCTGAGCAGCTTGTACATGTAGATGCTTACTCAAACTGAATTAACAGCGATCAATGGTGAGTGCAGAACTGTGCACAAAAGAGCAGGTACATGTAAATAAAAAAAGCTCAAAAACCATCTGCACTCCAAAATTTGCTCAAATGATGCAGTTTGAGGATGCAAGAGAAACAAGCATACTGTGTTGTTTCATCTCAAACAGTTTGGCGCATTCTTGGATTCATGAACCAAAGACCTGAATTCATAACTCAGCTTCTCAGAAGGCATGTCCTCATTTATAGCCAGAGTTTATAAAATAGCATTGATAATTCTGATTTTTTTTTTTTTTGGGGGGGGGGGAATTGCAACTAGTTCAAGTGGCAACTCATGGACCACTTTGTAGCTCAAGCTATTATCAAAAGAAAACTAGGGCTATATTTTGCAAATTAATTCACTGTTGAAGCCACACACTGACTGTATGTTGATGATGGAGCTAATTCCTCAAGCAAACAGGCTTAGCTAAACTTAATTGGGCTAATGCCAGAGTACTTCAAATTCTATTTCCTTGAAAAGCGCTGATCAGTCTAGTACTGGTCTAGAACATTGCTTTCTTACTATGCACATGTTTCAAAAATATAATATTTTAAAATAGGGGCTATACATAAATATCTCCCAATAATCCATATTGAACATACATACAAACTCAATATTTTTATAAGATTAAAATCTCTAGATATCTCAAGCTACTTCAATCTTCACAAATCTGTTGTCAGTGAAATAAGATGCTTTCATATTGGCATTATGGTCCAATTATAAGCGTAAGTTCTAACACCTTTCGTTATGTCTTACTCATCACACAGAGGGTACTATTCTACTAATATCATGAATATTAGTCAATCACAGGTTATAAATCACAAATATTGTCACTTGGATTTTTCTTCCTTTTTTTGTGTGTGTATGTGTATACATTACACTGGTGACTGGTGAGATCACTTTCACTAGGAAAAAATTTAGTAAACGTATGTGTGTAAAACTTACTATGCCATTGTGCATAAATTCTACAAACCTCTATGGCATTGCCATACAGTAAGCTCAGGCATAACCAGCGTTGAGTGAGATTTCTTTAATTTCTTTAAATGTTGTACACTAAAATGAAATGAAAATTACATGAATGGGCAAAGTGTAAAGACATATTGGCCGCAGTACCTGTCTGTATATTTGTACACATGGGAAGACATGAGACCACTACTCAACAAATTTCATTCCAAATTTTCAATCTCCTTTTCCTTATCAGAACTTTGCATTTTAAAATGACAATATATATACCAGATGAAAAGTTCAGGGGCTGAGGGATAATTGTTTCAAAATAAAACTGAACAATATTCAAAAGTTTATGTTCAATTAGATGTGTCATAGTCGAGTGGTTTAAGCGATGCAAAGGTTGTGGGTTCGATCCCTGGCACGGCACTTTCCTTACACAAGGCATTTTATCTACATTATTTCTCTCCACCCAGGGGCTAAATGGGTACCCAGTCTGATGGAAACATTACTGTGGCTGGAATTTAGCGTACATGTGTGCGCTTGTAAAATTAATGGCACCTGGTTGGAATGGAATGTTCCATAGTAGAGTGGAAAGCCTGCACTGTATGTGTAATAATTACATGGAAAGAACTTTAATAGAAACATAGTACTGAATGCTATACAAATATGACTATTATTATGATTATCATTATGATTATTATTATTAAAAGATAATGCAAAAAAATGAAAAATTCAAACCATTAAATTTTGAATCGTTCAAGCCATGACAAATTTAGCCACAAATTTTTCTCTCTTTAGAGTAGTACAGTCAATGTTCCGAAGGATAATCCAAAAAGAGCATACAGTACTTGAAAGATAACAAAATATAGTATGTATGTAAACCTTTGCCCTGGTGATGTGTATTTTATGGACAGACAGGATCCATTGTCATGGTAACTATAAACAACATCTTGACCCTGGCCCCTTCTCTCATAGATATCCTAAACGATATAAAATGTGGAATGTGAGTCTGCACATATTATATTTCTGCTGAATTCAATTCATTTAAATATACAGTTGTCTCACTAGAAAAACAAAGTGTATAATTTCATTCAAGTACATAAAAGAAAGATGTGGGAACTCTCTTCCTCAAAGCTTCATTCAGAATTTAGATTGTGTACAATATATACTTTAAAATTATTGAAAATATTTTTTAAAAAGATCATGGATTTGGTAGAGTAAATCTTTTATTCTTGTCACATATCAGTTATGACAATGAGGATAATTGGTTTCTTCAATGCAGTTTTTTCCACTTTAGCTATCAAATCGCTCGAGGGGTTCAGGCCATTGTAATAGACAACAAAACACAATTTTAGCAAAGTGATACGATTCCTCATGAATTCAGGTTCAAAATCACAATAAAAAGGACAGGGGGGGTGAATATAACAGTGAATTACCTCATTTGTTTCCAAGGTAAAAATGCAAAATAATTCTTGGTGCACTTTGCAAGTCAAGCAATCGTGTCCAAATCTTACAATGACCACAAAATTCGCTTTTTTCAGCATAGTAGAAAACAGGCACGATAATGCTTTATACTCCCGAGTACTGCTACATTGTACTTCACAATCCACTATTATACCAATAATAATCATTCAATTAGGCTCTACATGTTTCACTAAAGAAGGAGCTGTATAATTTGCCATATTTCAAGGACTGTTTCTGACTGGCTGTGATCTTGTTTGTTTAATGGTTAGATTATTTGTATAATGGACATCTGCTGCTGCAGTGTAGACAGAAAGATCAATTTACAAGAATCTAATCAGCGAGGTATTAATCATGATCAAACAGGGTGTCAAATGGTGTATGCAGTAGCAGCCAGGTTTCCAAGATTATTTCAACGATTAAATTTAAGTTTTATTGACGATTTCACACGTCACAGAGTGAAGGAATTGGGAGCAATTTTAATAATTAAAGGTTAATTGCATTTTAAAAGCAAAGGTTCTATTCACCAAATCCCATTGTGCAAACTTTCAAAGGCTGCCTCTTGTTTGCTGATAATTTAATAGGCCTACTGTGGTGATACTAGATTTAAAATTTAGAAAGGATTGCCCATAAACATTGTTCAAAATCATACATGTACAATATCCCAGAGGAGTGGAGAATGTGCACTATAATGTGCAGAATCGCAAATGAATCCAGTGACCGGGGTAATAATACTGTACACGCTTTGGTCGGTTACATTGTAACTATATAAGAAACAGCTATTATTATTATTATTATTAATATCATGATCAAGTAACATGTGCCACTTATTGGTAAATATCAAATACATGTTCATGTATATTAAAGGTACCTTCCCTGTGTTTAAAAATATCATGGACAAGAAACTGGTAATTTGTTGGGGTTTTTAAAACAAAAAGAAAACAAAACCACCATAAAATGGGTAAAATGTTACGCATATAATTATATACATGTATGAAATACAGTGGATATATAGGCCCATTGTGTTGTTATTCCCTGCGAAGATGTAAAAATATCATAGTTTTGTGTATTTACTACACCTATCCACTGCCTTGTGTGCACCCAAAGGGCTCCATATAGTATTCAAACATCCTTTTTAGTGAAAATTAATGGAAGCATTCCTGTCCACACTGAAATCCAACCACAGACCAAACAATATCCTAATCAATCAATATATACTACAAACCAAAACGTGATTTGAACCGACATCTGATAGGAACATTCAGATTGTGAGTATTAAAGATTAATATTTTTATATCTTACAGAATTATTTTCCACTTTTAAAGAGAAGGTTGAGTTATGGGTAAGGTGAAAAATATTGTGTGAGCTTTATCTTTCCTTTTAATGTATGTCAGTTTGGAAGAATAATAGAAATCAAATTCTCCTGAAAAGGATTGCTCTTCAAATGCTCTCATATTCTAAAAATGATAAGAAATAGCTGAAAATCCTAAAATGTTCGGGCCGAACATTCATGCGTGTGTATATTATACATGTACATACATCTTTGCCAATAAGGCTTTCTCAAAGTTGAATTGAGAAAGGCCTACATGTATTACTTGTTTGTTATTAAACTATTTCGACTCTCCTAGCAGAACTTCCTACCTTGATATAATCTTGTTTCCCTCTCCATCTATTCTCCTTAAAACACCTTTTTAGATTTAAACACACCGTCTGTTGAGAAACAGAAGGGCATTAACTCCGTGTTAAAGTAAATGTATATATATGTCCCGTATTCTGAACTGCAGTTTAAACTTAAACTTAAACCGTGGTCTTAGTGTGGTTTAACTTTGCACAGAAATTTAGACTAGGCTTGCTGTCTATCTCGCCTTTCTTTTTCTTCTCCTCTCAACTTTTCTCCACTTTCTTCTTGCCAAATTCAACTAACTTTTTCCAATTTAGGCTCTTTGCCGATGACTCAAACATATTTCATACGTTCAATGATAAACAAAAAGAAATTGATATGGTAGAGGTCAATAAAAACTTAAAACAGATTCAGCATTGGTGCTGCTCAAATAAAGTTACTATTAATTAACTAAACAAACTATATGGTCATTAGGAGTAGACAAAAACAAATTAATATTAAAGGGATCCTTAAAATTTCAGAAACTGAAATTGATGAAGTAAATGAGGCATTATTTGTTGGAATTTGTATTGATAAACATTTGACATGGAAGAGTCACATTCAAGCAATAAATCGGTGCATTCGTAGAAAGGTTGGTATTTTGTTTAAGTTAAGACATTTTGTACCACAATCTATACTTATACTCTTGTATAAATAGTTTATACAAACACATATACTTTATGGAATCGAAGTTTGGGGGAATACGTTTATATCAAACTTGAATTGTATAGCGATTAGTCCAAAAATGGCAATGCGAGCAATCACCTTTAGTCCACAGTACTGAGAAGTGAGTCAAGAGCTTTATTCCAAAAACTTCAAATAATGGATATTTTTCAGCTACGCATTCTCGCAATAAATACATTCGTATACGATTTGCTAAATGGATATTTACCACATTCCCTGGTGAATTACTATCAGAATATACAGCATATTTATTCAACAAGAGGAAAAGAGAATGGACTGCTTTATTTACCAAAATGTAGGACAACTCTTGGTCAATTTGCAATTTCTTTTGTGGGAGCTAAATTATGGAACTCTTTGCCTAAAGAAATAAGGGAAAAGAAATCCAGAAATACATTTCGAAAACACCTGGTGCGTTATCTTTATGACATGTAAATATCGTATATTGTTCATACACGTATTGTACTAAGTTCATGCGATTATGGATTATAATTTACAGGACCCATATCTCATTTATTTTGTTCTAGTTCTCTAGTCAAAAAATTTGCCAAAGAGTTAAAAGGATCAATAACAACTAGCACCTGTGCTATCTTTTGATCCTTTTAACAACTCCATACTGTACACTATACACAAGTAAGATATGTAGAACGGAAACAAATTATGTATCAATCATGCTTATTCCTGTTTTGCATGTCTTGCTGAATAACTTGTACTTTTGTAACAATATTATAATAATACTTGTATAATATTACGTTATGATATGTTCTTTTTTATATTATATTCTTTGTATAATCATTATTGTAATATGTAAATGTACACATGTTGAACTTTGTTAATAAAACTTCAAAAAAAACGTCAAACTTCAAACTTCTTCTTACTCAATAGTCCTTCTCTGGACTAACCACATGGTGAACCGTAAACCTTCTCCACCCTGTCTAAGTCAGTTTTAATTACCCTGGTATAACTTAGACTTTAAGTTAAACCGGAGTTCAGAATATGGGCCTATGAGTTTAACACCCTTCTGGCTCCAAGCAGACGATACTATGTATTTTACATCAAACATATAAGTCTATATACACTGTACATACAAATGTGCATTTACTGCATTGTTTTGATATCATTTTTATTTCAATTTCTTTTCTCAGGGCTTCACAAATGTCCACATGCACTTTCCCATATAATATTCAAATATTTCACACAAAGAGAGACCACTGACTCACTGGGATGCACTTTACATCTTGATATCAAAACTATTATCAAAGAATTGATAAAAAAGACTGGTGTTTTGATCCTATTTATATTCATTGCACACAAAGCAGTGTACTATTCCCTCTCTACAGAATCCACAACAATGGGGAGTGCTCACAATACAAGGTGATTCACTGAATTCAGTCATGCATAGGTAATGATTACACAATAGGGTAGCAAAAAAAAAGGGTTATTCCATATACATCTCATTACTCGATGTACATCTCATTACTCGCGGCCTGCATTTTGAATTGTAATACAAAATGACAAATGTTTATTATACAGGCGGGGAAACTTAAGATCCTTAACATTTTATCTTTAAGTGCTATAATTCTGAGATATAAGTTTATACAATGCCTTGTGGGAAATTGTCCTTTACTTTTTTTTTTACAGGGCCCCGTTGCATAAAAGTTACCATTAAAGGCCAAGTCCACCCTGACAAAAAGTTGATTTGAATAAATAGAGCAAAATCCAACAAGCATAACACTGAAAATTTCATCAAAATAGGATGTAAAATAAGAAAGTTATGGTATTTTAAAGTTTCGCTTAATTTCGCAAAACAGTTATATGCACATCCTGCTCAGTATGCAAATGGGGGAACCAGTGACGTCACCCACTCACTATTTCTTATGTATTTTATTACATGAAATACGAAATATTTTAATTTTTCCTTGTTATAATGTGAAACAAGATTTGATTCCTCGCTGATCATGTGTAATTGCCATTGTTGCAACCTATACACAATTCAATGAGAGCTTCCTAATTGTGAAATCTGCAGAAATTAAAATATTCTATATTTCACATAATAAAATACAAAAGAAATAGTGAGTGGGTGACGTCACTGGTTGCCTCATTTGCATACTGAGCAGGATGTGCATATAACTGTTTTGCGAAATTAAGCGAAACTTTAAAATACCATAACTTTCTTATTTTACATCCTATTTTGATGAAATTTTTAGTGTTATGCTTGCTGGATTTTTCTCTATTTATTCAAATCAACTTTTTGTTAGGGTGGACTTGGCCTTTAACGGTAACTTTGCCATCAATGGCAACTCCCATGGAAACCTTGATTTTGATTGGCTGTTGAGTGATGTTACCATGGTAGTTACCATTGATAGCAGGGTTACCATTAACGGTAAGTTTTATGCAATGGGGCCCAGATGTTCTGTCTCACCCATTCTACTAGAGTTTTAAAAAAATAAAAGAGTAAAAGTGCACGCATCTTCCTTTCTTTTTTTAAAGTTCCGTTGAGAAACTGATCATTTTACTTTATTTGCCTTACATGGGCATTGGCTTAAATTTAATGCAAGTTAACGCATTGAATTTTCCTGTCAGTCTAGAAAGATCTAAAAGGCATGCAAGGAATCTGAATACATGTATGAATGGCGGAGTAAAACAAGGAAGACTTTGTGTGCACATGACATAATAAAACAACACTATAGACAATGATGTTGCAGGTGAACTTTGGATAGGACAGATAAACGAAAGACATTTGTCTTAAAATGTAATGCTGACTAGAGGCTCTTTGACCATTAAAAACAAAGAGAGTTGGTTTTAACTCCCATTCAACCTGTCAAATAACAAGGAAAGGTTTATTGACTGGAATTCAGTTTCATTACTTCAGAATAAATACAAAAATGTCTTCAATAGAATCTTTAACTGTTATATACTTAGGATGGCGATCTTGCTCCTTTGAAACAGACATTTGAGATCGCGAATGCACACTCACCTATGGGAAGCAATTTTGGCAGTACAGAGGTCCGTTGTGCGACTGCAAGGTTATTTATAAACAGATGCATAGCCAGGGGTGATGGAGCAGTCCCCCCCCCCCCCCAAAAAAAAAAAGCCAACTAAAAAAAAGGGGGAAGTGAGAGAAATAAAAAAGGGAGAAAAAGTACAGACAAGGAATGATGAAATAAAAGCGATATAAAGCGAGAAAGAATTGAGCGGCGTAATAGACTCTATTTTATTAAATTTAAATAAGAAATCAAGTACAAACTCACGAGTTCAATCATGAATTTGCTGCTCGTACTGGCCAACGTACGCGTATATACATTCAAGAGCTTTGCATGCTCACAACCACCACCTGGTTCTATGTGAGTGACTTTGACAATTTCAATGATGTGCAGGGCGTGGGAGTTTGTCTTTTTTTTAATGGTTTTCAACACTCAAATTGTCTCCTGAGGCTATTAAAGAGCTGTGTTGCCTCCTTGCCTACATAATGTTACAAGGTTAACCATCTGCTAGATACATGTAGATCTAAAGTTAAAGTGTTGAAAACAACTTTATATTCACGCAACAGCAGCTACATGTACCCACACGTCGTGCGTCTGGACAGGTTGGTTTTTCAGACAGGTTACATGTTTGGCTAGAGTAACTATACACAGCACTGTCGCTTCACTACAGCACTGTACGAGTTGCCCTTTCTCTAGCGTTGCGAACCGCGACTACAAAAGTGCGACTACATGCTTTTCGCTGAAATTACATATATTTTTCATCTAAAAATTAAACTAAATAAAACTTCAACTACTGATTGATTGCATTCATTTTCAGGTCAAAACCTTTAATAGGTGTGCAGACATACATGTAGGGTTCCCCATCATGCTTTTAAACAGTAAATCAAACAATTCTGAATGAAAATTATCATGAATCTTTGACAAGATGGGTCGACAGAAATATGAATTGCAAATAATCACTGGGTTGTAATTCCGGACAGGTTATTAATCCGGACAGGTTATTAATCCGGACAGGTCATTTTTAAACAGTAAATCGAACAACTTTTCATACAAATTGTCACAAATCTTTCACAGGATAGGTTGAAAATCGTGTGAATTGCAAATATTCACTGGTTTTAGTGTTACTTGATGCATGTTTTTCGTAAAATCTGACGGCAAAATTGACAGACTATTCTAATTTTTGTTAATTATAAGTGTCCGGAAATGCAACCCATCATCCTACATACTTCATACAAATTTTGGCCTTCTCGTGAAATAAGCCACCGGTCATCGAGTGTGTACACACACACTGCCGTGTAAAGTCAATAGGGGATGTGAACCCTCATAGGCAATTACACGCAATAAACTGCATGTACAAAGTGAATGCGGGGTGGCTTATTTCACGAGAATGCTCAAATTTTTTCGTAAAATCCGACAGCAATATTGACAAGTTAATTTTTGTTAAACTGTCCAGACACACAACCCCCCATTATTTATTAGTATTATACCTGCTCGGGCTATTAAAAGCCTAAACCATAGCATGATACAAAGCCTAAGGGTGCAACCGGCCTGGACCGGCGGTGGAACAATGCTCTTGCCGCACGCAGCATGCAGCGTATTCGCCCGGGACCGGGGACGGCGCAACAGCCTACACTCTACAGGCGTTAACTTTTTAGATTAATTCTTGATTTAATTAAGTTGATTACAAGTATATAAACTGCGTAAATTACAAGTATATAAACTGCGTAAATATCGTTAGATTAGATAGGTAAGATAATAAATTATCTTACATGCCCACCTTCCAATGGTGAAAACGTCGTAGATCTCTACTTGTCTGTCGAATCGTCGTACGTCGCTCCAGCTCTCAGTGCAAAGCTTCCCGTTACTCGGAGGCCATTTTGGTTGGTACGTGTGTGTGTAGGCGATTTACCGTGGTCTCTGATAGGCTGCGACATTTCCAACGGTGCAAATGATTGGTCAGTTGTTTTACACCTGTTAATTGTTTTGTTGAAGAGACTTCTTGTATTCGTCGTTGATCAATGAAGCATATAGTATCATGGATTATGTACGTTGACTCTCGAAAGGGGGTGGGCATCAAGGACAAGAGGGGGTGTACTCAAGGTCGATCAATATACATTCTTTCATCTCTTCTAATAAAAGAGTCAATCAACTACTTACGAGGGACGCGGACCATTCTCCACCTTGGTAGGTGGGTATATGGGGGGGGGGGGGGGGGGTCAAGTGGTCAACTATATTGCTGTACACACGCGGGACCAGAAAAACGCGTTTTGAAAGTTTTATTGAAAACTCAAGACCCTTCTAGGGTATCAGAGTACAATGATATTTAATACATAACTGATAGTCTCCCTACAAACAAAAACCTGTAGCCTACCGTTCGGGAAAAAGAATCTCAGACAAATGTAACCGTTTTGTAATTGTACTGGTACCTTACACCACATTCTTAATAATTGTGAAAAAAATCTTGACCGTTATACCTGGCGCCACAACAACATACATGTAGTACGCATCATGCTCAAAAACATTAAACCCACTTCAAACAACACCACAAGAGTTTACGCAGACATCGAAGGGGAGAGCATCAATGGGGGAACTATGCACCAAACATAATACTAAGTCACAGCAAAAACCAGACATCTGTCACATTGACAACAGAAACAAAATCACCACTATAATCGAACTCATTATACCATTCGAAACAAACACTGACAACGCACATCAACGTAAACAAGACAAATACGCAAGCCTCACACATGACATTACGGCAACAGGGTGGAAGAGCAATCTACTGTGCATTGAAATGGGTTCACGTGGGCTCATAACCCCACAAAATAAATGTCGCCTAAAAGAACTACTCAAATTCAGTAATCATTCAGCTAGATAGTTATCCAGACTTTAGGGTTCATATGTAATATTCCAAGGAAGATGTGAGCCAGCATGGCAAATTGATCAAGACCTTAAAGTGTAATTAATCTGATTATGCTAATGGAACTATGAAGTTTTCAAACTGTCTGAATGTATTATTATAATAACAGAATTACCTAGTTGATTATAATTAGCTAATCAATTCTAAATGAATATTCTTGTTTTGTACAAAAGAGTTTAATTCATTTGATCACGTTGATAGAAATACGAAAGTTTTGTAAACTGTTTAAATATATTACTATAATTGAATTCTTCTAAACATATTATTATTATTATTATACAATTATTCCAAATATATTATAATAGAATTTATCCCAAATATATCACTATAGCAGAATTTACTCAGTCTGGTGAATAAAATTAGCGAACTATAGCTGAATATCCTGTTTAACAATAAAGTTATGGTAGTTGGTTCTATCTTCTTGTTTTCCTTCAAATACATATTCTTTCTCTCTCTCTACCCGTTGCTCCTCGTTACCACATGTTATGTACATTGTATTTGCATTGCATTACGGTATGTTGGGCATACACGTGACATAGGCCCACCATACCCTAAACCTAACCCTTAACCCTAATCCTAAACCCTAACCCTAATCCTAATGCTAATCCTAAACCCTAGCCCTAACCTTAAACAAATACAACAACAACCATGAAAAATAGAAATTTTTGGAGGCGCGCCCATTTCACGATATTGCCGTATATTATATATTGTATTGTATTGTATTATTGTATATTGTTATGTTGATATCATAACCTGCCGGCTAACCCAATGGGAGGTGTTTCATAAAGCTATTCGTAAGTTACGCACGACTTTGTGCTAAATGATTGAGAATCTGGTTAGTATAGCACCCAGAACATGTTCCAGTCGTTCGTAAAGTCATTCGTAAATTTACGAACAGCTTTATGAAACACCCCATAGGCATGCATGATGATATACCACCACATAGTTCAATTTCTTGTTCAGTGAGTACCAAAATAATTCTAAGGAAAATAAGAATAAAACAAAATAAGAAATAAATAAATAAGAAATAAAACATAATAAATGAATATAAATATGGCACAGAAAAAAAGGGGGTGGGGTAGTTTTTACCGGTTAAGGCGCGTGAAGCACGTATGTCAAAAACCGTTTCAATACGCGTTTAGGATATCCTTTTTCCCATACTTGTATGGATTTTGTGTGACAGTCTCTTGTTTAGGGGGTGAAATTTTCATGAAAGCACCCGAAAACACTTGAATAGAGTGAAAATTTCACCAATTGGATTAAACCTGTGGTTGTGCGTGTGTACAGCATGATAGTTGAGTGATATGGGAATCATCTTTTTTTTAACGGAGTAGGAACAAATTGGAAAAGTCTTTTATTATTTTTATCATCATCATCGTCATCATTATCTATTTATTTAGGGTATTCGATCAATACTCACAACATGATATTACGACAGTTATTATAATAGGAAGTGTTCCTGGTGGATTAATTTGTTTTGAGCGCACTTTCTGTTGAGTGGAATGAATGAAAAGACGTGATCATTATTAAATTAATGCGAAAGCATCAAGACCACTACGCATATACTTTTAGAGGAAATTTGCCCCAAAGAACGTACACGCACAGGCGTAGCCAGGATTTTTCAATAAGGGGGCCAGACGTGAAGGAGCCAACCGCATAGCCAGGATTTCACTTTAGGGGGCGTTTTTTAGTGCAAAATTGGTGGGTGGGTGCAGGGAGGGGGAAGTGTTCCTTCTCCCGCGCGAAGCGCGAAAGCTTTGACGCTTTATAACAAATTTGAGAGAAAGATAACGGCTCGTAGCACCTTTTTTTTAGGCGGAAATTTATTTCGACGTCCGGTCTGCTTTCAGTTGTTTGGACGTAATACTGCAAGGTATCAGGGGTGGGTGCAGGGGGGTGAGTTTCCCCCCTCCCGCGCGAAGCGCGAAAGCTCTTACGTTTTAGAGCATATTTGAGAGAAAGATAACGGCTCGTAGCACCCTTTTTTATGCGGAAAGATATTTCGACTCCGGACTGCTTTTCAGTTATTTGGACGTAATACTGCACTGTATGTAACTTGGATGGGTGCAGGGTGGGGGAAGATTCCCACTTCCCGCGCAAAGCGCGAAAGCTCTGACGTTTTAGCAAATTAGAGAGAAAGATAAACGGCTCGTAACAAACAATTATTTAGGCGGAAAGTTATAGTTCGATTTTCAATTACTTGGACGCAATATTGTACTGTATGTAACAGGGGTGGGTGCAGGGAGAGGAGAGTTATATCCCCCTTCCCGCGCGAAGCGCGAAAACTTTGACGTTGAAGCAAATTTTGAGAGAAAGATAACGGCTTGTAGCGCCTTTTTATGCCTTTTTCTCTTACTTCCCCCCGCTTTTTCGCTCTCGCTTTTTTTTTAGTGGCTGAATAAGGGGTGGAGGACAATGGCCCCCGTGCCCCCCTGTCTACGCCCGTGCGTACATGAGAGCCTTTCATCCATTAAACAAAACCTGAGATGCCCATTTACTAATGGATACCAGTAGAACATGAATAGCTGATACCAGTATCAAGATTTTGGTTTGTTTGATTGTTTGAATAAAATAAACAGATAAAATACTACGGCGTATACAGAACAAAATACACGGAATTGTCCATATGCATAATAGGCATACCAGCATGCAGGCTGGCTGGAAGGGCTACATCTTGGCGGGGGGGGGGGGCACCTCAAAGGAATTTTTAACAAAATTTGCTTCGAATTGTAGGTATATACGCTTGCTATACACGGGCAGGCATACAGCCCGATTCCACCCCCCCCCCCGCCCCCCCCACTTCGGAGTAACCTCGCTCGTCATAAGGACCGCTATCCATAACGTGTGACAATGAATAGCGGTTTTGTATGAATAGCGGGCCTTCTAAATAGCGAGCAAACCATAGACAAATTACCTCGCTATTCATAAGGACCTTCATTCATAGGGACCGCTATATTCAGAACTATTCATAAGAACCACTATTCATAACGCGTGTTAATTGGATAGCGGTTTTCTATGAATAGCGGTCCTTAAGAATAGCGAGCGAGACCCGCCCCTTTCATACATAACTATTTCTTGATATTTTGAAAAATTCCGAACCTTGCGCATTGGCAATTTTCAAATCAATATCATTTCATGGAATATTCTTTTTTTGTCTTGAGAGGGAAATATCGATTAGGCCCTATTGCAAAGGCGAAAATTTAAAATTTATTGGGGCGGACAGACTCGTTTTGAACCATGGATTTATATCCGCCCTCTGTATTTGTCTCCCTTTGAAAGTGAGTTAAATTATCCTTTTAAAAATTATAAAAGATTGTTGAGATTTAAGAAGAGACGGTATACGTTAAACAGTATTAATTGTTTAACGTATATCGTCTCATCTTAAAGCCTTAAAGAATCATTTAAAAATGATTCTTTAAGGTTTTTAAGGAAAAATAACCCCTCTGAATATTGGACTCTTCTGAAAAAGGGTGAGAAAAGGGCTTCTCTTACTCATAAAGTCCCATTAAGTGCTTTTGTTGAGCATTTTAGGAATCTTGGTAATGTAGACAATGTTACAGGCTTTGGGAGTAGTACACTAGAAGCTGAAAATTTTGAAATACATTCGTCGTCGGCAAGTTTTAACGAGTCTGATATTTCAAATGCTCCAATAACAATTGATGAAACATTGCTGGTTATCAAACACTTAAAAATGGCAAGGCTTCTGGTATAGACTTGGTGAGAAATGAATTTTTGAAAACTTGTCCAATTCGTTATTTACATAATACACTAAAGGAAAAAAGAAACTTATAAAAGTTCAAGAGATCACCAAATTAAATTCTCTGCATGGAAATGTACCAAATTTGGATATAATGTTGATTCAATGCATGGCTTTAAATGACAGTCAATAACAAAAAGTTTTCTTCAATGCCACAAAAGAAATGTGCACTGAAACAAAGGACTCTCTAATCCCAAAGTCACAAAGATAAACTGCAGTCTTGTACACCATATGCATGTCAATGAATGAAACAAAAGAATTTCAAAAGGGATTTGCACCCCTCGAGCAAGAGGATATTGATGTTCTGCCATGGTTCGCCCGTTCACCAGACCTTTCCCCAATTGAACATCTCTGGGAAGAGCTTGGTCGACGTGTGTCAAGGCGTGACAATCAACCCATCAATAGGGAGACGCTCATTGCAGCACTGCAAGAGGAATGGAACAATGTTCCCCAGGCTACCATCGCGAATCTGATCGGAAGCATGCGAAGACGGTGTACAGCTTGCCAGCAAGCTAGAGGTGGACATACTGGCTATTAATCTGTTTGGATATGAACTTGCAAATCCCTTTTGAAATTCTTTTGTTTCATTCATTGACATGCATATGGTGTACAAGACTGCAGTTTATCTTTGTGACTTTGGGATTAGAGAGTCCTTTGTTTCAGTGCACATTTCTTTTGTGGCATTGAAGAAAACTTTTTGTTATTGACTGTCATTTAAAGCCATGCATTGAATCAACATTATAAATATCCAAATTTAGTACATTTCCATGCAGAGAATTTAATTTGGTGATCTCTTGAACTTTTATAAGTTTCTTTTTTCCTTTAGTATAGTAGTTGTGCTAGATAGTGGTATTATACCAACTGACTGGTGTGTAGGGATTATCATCCCAATTTTTGAAAATAAAGGCGAGGACACAAACCCAGATAATTATAGGGGTATTACACATCTTAGCTGTTTATGGAAGCTGTTTACTTTAATTCTAAACTATAGAATATCATTTTTGGGGATTGTAATAAGGTATTAGGCAAAGAACAGACTGGATTCAGGTCAGGCTATGCAACAACTGATCATAGTTTTGTGCTGAAATGTCTTATTGATATCTTTTTGCAAAGGAAAATAATAGCTGTATTGTGCATTTATTGATTATAAAAAGGCCTTTGATTTGATTGATAAATCGTCTTTATGGTTGGAAATTTTAGCTTCCGGAGTTAAGGGCAAAGTTTCTGTAGTTATAAATAATATCTATAAACATGCCAAATTATGTGTTAAGTTAAATGGTCAGTTATCAGAATATTTCATGTGTAGGTGTTAGACAAGTTGAAAACCTGTCACCGTTGTTGCTTGCTATGTTTCTGAATGATTTCGAAAGTCATATTGGTAAATTTTATGGGAGTCCTTCTATGATGGATGATGTCTATAGTGATGGTTTGTCAGATAAAGATATTAATTTTTTTCCCGATGATACTCTTATTTTTGCTGAAAATCCGAATGAGCTTCAGAAAGCATTATAGTATGGGGAGAAGAATCTCTGCAATCTGATTGGTCAATTCCCATGCATCATTTTTTACCGGACGCATGGCTCACTTTCACTGGATGCATGATTGGGAAAAAGATTGATTTTCACTTTTTTTTTACCCATTCTATAAAACAGATGATGCACAGGTATTTTTCGTGGGTCGGTAGGAATTGTGTACCCTCGGTACCTCTGAATTTTGTCCGAAACCCACTCGGCTGCGCCTCGTGGGTTCACACAATTCAGAGGTACCTTGTGTACACAATTCCTACCGACCCACTCCAACCTGTGCATCATTTGTATACTGAATGCTGTGGAGGAGTGCCGAGAGAAATGGTATCTTCAAGTAAATACAAGTAAGACGAAAATTGTTATTTTTTCAAGAGGAAAGATGAGGAAGGTACATGTATAGATTCAGGCGCGGATCAAGGATTTAGGATAAGGGGGGGGGGGGGCACACAAATGCAGGTTTGTCAACTTTTGGAGAAGGTATACCCGTATTTTGTAGGTCTTGCCAGCTTCTCGAAAAGTCGCTCAGTGGCTGCCCCCCCCCCCCAGCCACTGTTAATGGGGGTTCAGTTTCCCTCCATAATAAAAAAAAAAGTTTCCATTCTAAAAGGGGGCACAATCGACAAAAGGGCGGATCCTTTATCGTCAAAATGCATACTTTTCTTCCAAGGAGGGGGGGGGGGGGGGCACGGGCCGGGAGTGCCCGAAGTGCCCCCTGGATCCGTCACGGCCTAGATTTATGTTAATGGTGATGAACTTGAAGTTAGGAGTTAAATTTGATTATAATGCCAGTTTTAAGAAGGCAATAGCCAAACAGGTGACTCAAGCTAGGAAAGCTTTGTTCAGTATGTTGGTAAAAGCTAAACGATTGCAGTTATCTCTTGATACTCAATGTGAATTGTTTGATCGTATGTTGCTACCAATCTTGTTATATGGTAGTGAAGTCTGTGGCTTTGAGAATATAAATCAAATAAAAAAAATTCATAGGAAGTTTTTAAGAACAATCTTGCAAGTCAATAAGTGTACACCCTGGTGAAACTGGTCGTTGTGTAATAATTATATTAAATGTAGAATGATTGGTTTTGGGTAAAGAATAGTCAAGGAAGAACAGTCAAAATATACTTTTTTTATTTTATAGACTAATAATAAGATTGCCTGAAAATGAGGAGATATATTTTGTATCATCTTGGCTTACATGCACTGAAAATATACTGAATAATGCCGGATTAACTAATGTGTGGCTTTCTCAGGGCAATGTATTTAATACCGATTTGATTTTAGGTGCATTACGTTTGAGACTAGCTGATATGTTTAAAAAGAAATGACAAGCAGCAACCTGGTCCAATCGGAATTATAGGATTTTTAAACGAGCTAGAGTTTGAAAAATATTTGTCTTTTCAGTAGTGCAGATGCAACACTATTAAGTAAGTTTAGATGTGAGTTTTGCAACTATTCGGTGATGCTTCCTGTCATTGTGAAAGCCGGAAGAAAGGAGGCAAGTCATTGTTAAGGACTGCTTCTGGAGTACTTAAGAAATTCAGTTATTGCAGCTTTTCTTAGTTAATGTCAGTATGGCAAAGACTAAAGAACTCAGTGAAGATCTCCGAAAACGCATTGTACTTGCTCACAACGATGGAAAGGATTATAAAATTATTTCCAAGCTTTTTAGAGTTCCTGTTGCCACAATACAGAGCATCATCAAGAAAAGAAACACAAGAAGTTCCACACTGTGAAGAATGTTTAGAAGCGCGGTCGGAAGCCCAAGATTTCCTCTCATCTTGCTCGGAGAGTGCGTCGAGAAGTCCAGGGTAACCCTCGCATCACCATCAAGGCTCTCCAGGACCACCTTGGCGAGTTGGGCACCAAGGTATCTGGGCAGACAATCAGGCGCACTTTGCACAAGGAAAGTCTTCATGGACGTTGACCAAGAAAGACACCACTTCTTACTAAGAAGCATCGGGAAGCTCGACTGGCATTTGCAAAAAGGCATGAGGACAAGGATCCACGCTTCTGGTCATCGGTTCTATGGTCAGGCGAGACCAAAATGGAGTTGTTCGGGCATAGGGATGTCTCGTTCGTATGGCGCAAAAAGGGTGAAGCCTTCAACCCCAAGAATACTGTTTGGAGGAGGCGACGGCATCATGCTGTGGGGGTGCTTCTCGGCTAGTGGGCCTGGCAACCTGGTCAAGGTGGAAGGCATCATGAAGAAAGACCAGTACATCAAGATTCTTGAAGAAATCTGCAGAGAGTCTTCAGCTTGGGCCAGAATGGGTGTACCAACAAGACAATGACCCCAAACATACTGCGAAGGCAGTCAAATGGTCCGAGGACAGCCATGTGGATGTCCTAGAGTGGCCAAGCCAAAGCCCGGACCTCAATCCCATTGAGAATCTGTGGAAAGTGCTAAAGACCAAAGTTCATGCCTGAAGGCCTTCCAACCTCAAAGACCTGGAGACCTATGCCAAAGAAGAGTGGGCAAAGATTCCTGTAGAGATGTGCCAAAGCTTTGTGGGGAAGTACAAGAACCGTTTGGAGGCCGCCGTCACCAACAAGCGCTTTTCCATAGATTACTAACTATGACTTTGAACTATATCAAGAAAGGGTATGAATAATTCTGGATGAGCCATCTTTGATAAAACGATTAATAAAATACCCCTGAACAATGAAATTCCATAAATTGTCTTGTGTAATAATTTCTGTATGTTTTTCACGTACTCAAATAACATTTAGTGGGGAAAAAACGATTTTCCAGACAGCGATGACTCGGTTGAATTTAAAAACTGGCAAGGGTATGAATAATATTGTTATTAACTGTACATGTATTCCATTGATATTTTCATCGGGTTTATTCAGTTGTAGATCATCCTGAGAGGTTGTGTATTTACTTCAGAAATTAAAGCAAACATCAAAGAAATTGGCATCAAAATAATATTCTTTTATATAGAGAATTTCATGTACAATTGGCTGTGGCACTTCAAATAGTACATGTCTTGAGCATAACACCTGTAGAAAAGTTAAGTCACCTATTCTCAGTATACTGCGAGGAATTTATATATGCAATACTTTGAAGCATAACATTATTCGAACTTGCAGTATTTCAGTATTGTAACATCAATATGTTAATCATACACATGATTCCATACCATTTCTTTTAACTACATGTACATGACTAGCAAGTACACATAATTCCTTTTCACGTTACAACACAATTGATATTTTTGTTACTTTTCTTCATCAATTACCTGAATTTAACTGCAAATTCTGTTTAAACCTATTTAACAAACTGAACACATGCAAAGCATGAAATTTGTTAGATTTATCCTCGCATAATAAGTATAACGAGATGAATGCGACTGCGTCTCCTATATGCCTCCGCCAAAATTCAGTTGATGGCTCAAATTGTTCTTGAAATATTGTGATAACCAGAATAAAAAGCCTCTAATTACATGTTAATTGACCTCTTTGACATTTGACCTTACACCTTATAACACACCGAAGTCTGATCACTTTATCTACTCGTAGTCATGAATACAAAATAGTTGATATATGGTGATAACAAAGGTAAAAAACATTAATTTCACATACACCAGTATAATGACCTCTATGACCTGTCACCTCTGATGACCTACGTGAACAAAAGTCTAATCAGTTTGTCTCACTATGTGATGCATACTAGTTCCAAGTTTGAAGTTAATGGATCAAATGGTTCTTGAGATATCACGTTAACAAGGCTGACACCTGCAATTTCAAAAATTGACCTCTAACTTTGACCTTTGACTTACCTACCCCAAAATCTAATCAGATTGTCTTCCTATGGTGATACATACTAGCACCAAGTTTGCAGTTCATACCTCAAATGGTTCTTGAGTTATCGCGAGAATGACGCTAACACCTGAAATTTCAGAAATTGACCTGACCTTTGACCTTTGACCTACGTACCCCAAAATGTAATCAGATCGTCTTCCTATGGTGATACATACTAGCACCAAGTTTGAAGTTAATACCCGATGTGGTTCTTGAGTTATCGCTACAATAAGAAAGTGGGACGGACGGATGGACAACCCGAAAACATAATGCCTCCGTCACCATGTTCAGTGGGTGGAGGAATAAAAACTTCTTCTTGATATGCTATTTTCCTTAGATAAATGAATTTCATCATCAAAATGTTTATATATCATGGATCACTGTGAACAGATATACAATTGAGCAACCAACTTAAACAAAAGGCTTCTGCCATGTTTGCTCCCTATAAAAGGATACACAAGAAGAAAATTACTAGAAAATATACATTTACATTTCATAAAAATTTGTTTCAATTCAAACATTCTGTTATTTAAATATAAGCTTTAAAAAGCTTTTGTATTCATCAACATGTACAAGTATGTCCACAAAGACAATATCCAAAGGCACTTATAATACATAATAGGGGAGCATTGTTAAAAACTTATGAGGTACATCTACATGTACATACAAACAAAGCATTGCCATTTATCACTAGTCTACCACTGTAATGAATAATTATATTGTTTTAAAGCCCAAATTTTCAACCGAATTTGACTCACTGATATAATATATATATATATATATACACACATAACAGATATGTTTTATAAAAGTTTCTAGATTTGATTTTGAATATTTACAGATATTTATTTCATAATAGATACACTTCAAAAGTAATAGAAAATCAGCAAGTTAATATATAATGAAAATACACTTTTTTTCTTTCAGTTAAAATGTGAAGCATAAAATTGATTGTCATTCATGATTCACATATGAATAGCATAGTAAATTCATCACTCAAAAAAAGAAATAATCATAAGTTTTGTGTTGACATTGTACAGCATTAGCATACAAAATATACATATCCCATTCATGTGGAATGCAAAGAATAAAAACCTATAACTAGTTTTTAACTGAAGTACTGAGTGTTCAGTTCATAAGTAGAAAGGTCCCAGTCATTATCATGTCTAACAATGGCAGACTGTACAATGTACACACACACACTAAGTCATGAAATCAAGCTAAGGATGACTTTTCAAACGACAAAAAAAAAAATGACATAAACTTAAGTACATACACTGACATGTACATTTTGTTTCATAAAACCAGACATGTGTTATACAGGTAGTATACCTTATTACTATTTACATTCTTTCTCATCTTATTTATAGAGATAGAAACACAAAGTATCAAGTCATTACAACCCTTATAGGAATTTCAAAGATGAAATATGGTTTCATCAATGTTCATGGAAAAAGCTTCACAGGGAACTTTTGAAAACTGGAAATAGCATACATCACACAATTTTGACAGCTCAGCAGGGAATTATTCAAAGTTTACACCCCCCCCCCCAATCTGAAATAAGAAATGAGCTCCCACAACAATTGCTCCTGGCTTTCTCTCATTAAATATTTAGGGTTTTGGTTATAGTTTTTTGTCCAAAGGCTGAAGTTTAGAATTCAGTTAATGTATGAAATTAACCACTGAGCATGTCATATGGCAGTCTTACATAAATGTACACTTCACACTTGTGAAGGGTTAGAAGTTCATTAGAATCCCTGGAAAACTATGGAAATACAGTGAGTTAGCACCACAAACATTTTGCAACAGGATGTGATTGGCATGGCATTTCCATGGCAACCATTGCAGAATAAAAGCCACACACATGATCATGAGAGATTACAAAAAGCGATGTGTACCAATTATTTCACATTATGTTTATATATAGGCATAAACTCCAGAGAAACCAAAATTGAAAAAAAATATATACAACTCTATCTGAAACCTCCACTTAGGTACTTCAATGATCAAATATGGTCTTCACAACATGTGCTGAAATACATGGACATGCAATGTAAAGAATGGATTGAAGCACAGAAAAGTGCAATATCAAAGTAGATAACAAAAACAAATAGTCAAACAGGTAAAGTTTTCATGGTTAATGATTACACCATATTACATTCAAACCAATAATCAAATATATTACACTTTGAGAATAAAATGGTTTAATTCATATAATAAGTAAATTGGAAGCATTCAGAGGTAAGATGGTTTAATCCATTATCCATGTGAAACCATAACAGGCCAGTTTTGTTTATTCATAATATAGCTTAAAAATCCTTAAAAATAGAAGTAAAAGTACCTTGTAATATCAAACAAAAACAAACAGTAATCTTTGTAAGAAAGTCCCTAGATCTCATAGCCTGAATTTAGAGTCAATATTTGGCATGAAATTAGTTTGACGTCTACACAAAGAAGGGATTTAAAAACAGAAGTCACAATCTGGTCAACAATAGAACCGGTATTGGGTATGTCATTGTTTTGAAGTACACAACATGGCCCATTTTGGTTTTAAATGAAATTATATGTATCTCTCGGAGTATGAATCATTTCATTCAGTTATTTCTACTTTTGATGCTTTTGGTCCCACAATCCCAAACATTAAGCATTTCTGCATTTCATAGACAAATGAAAGTAAAATGGCTAGATAATGAATGCAATGAAGTGGTGCAGGATTCTGAATAAATTATTAGGATATGCAGGTTTCTTATTCTTCCTTTATTAGATACATGTACATAGTTCGCATGTATACTTTTACTTTTTCACATTATCAAATTTAGGAAAATGTTATGCTTATTTGGGATGAGGGACCTAAATCATTGAAAGTAGAAATACCAGAATGAGAGGATTCGTAATCTGAAGAAATACAGTATCTAGCCATTTTACTTTCATTTGTCTATGAAATGCAGAAAATGTCTGGCTGTATAAGAATTTTTCAATGCACTCTGGGGCTTCCGATGCGAAATTAATCATGCCTGATATTATATTCAGTAAAGCAACGATTGCTTTAATGTACATTAGGCGAATAATTGTCTCAGTATTACGATCATAATTTACAAGCAAGTGCTAATCTTAAATGTGCATCATGAAAGCAGGTCCATGCTATTTCTGTCGAATTTTGGAATACATTTTCTGAATAATCACCCAGGCCAATACATAGGATTGTTGTGTTCAGACACATATTTACATTTGAAGACAACCAAAAAGAGTACTGGAATTTCAAGGAAGTTTTTACACAGAGTTTGTATTTAAATTTCACTTGATATATGGTATTACAAAAAAGATCATGTTGTTTTCTTAATGAAAATATTCAATTCATTTCAGACTTGAACATGATCTTCATTTTAGGTTTGGGGCTTAATAAAAAAGGGGAGACTATACATAGCCATAAGCAGAAGAATAAACAACTATTTGCAAAATGTAATGATTACATGTAGCTTCTGCCAAGTTACAAATAAATGAAAATGATGAAGTGATAAACTTGAGTTGGTGTCAGATTTACCGAAGAATTTGGAATGAAAATAAGACTTTAAGAAAGGACTTTATTTTGATGCACAAACTTGTTATAAGGAGAGAATATTGCATGAATTAAATCAACAGACATTAATGCAATAACAACAATATTATATAAGTATTGTATCCTCAAGAAGTTTTGTTTTATGAAATGTGAAAACCAAGAAATTCAGAATTTCCTGAGTGATGATACAATTCATCAAAGCCCCATGCTGGATTTGAAATATAACTGCACAAGGGAAAATTCTCACTTTGTAGATCAAAAATAATATTATACTATGAATAAAGTTGAGGCTATTAGCCATCTCATGCATTGCTTCTTCTCGAGTCACCCCTCTCAATTACATGGAAATTGTCTTCCTTGTTAAAAGTGTGCAGCTAAGACAATGCAAACAATGGGTACCACATGCTGGGAAGCATAAGTGCGCAGTATGATACATCTTTTTGGTACAGATGTAATTATATCGCACACTTGTGCACATATATGTGTAACAAATAATTGGGTGTCAGCTGATAGCTCCTTATTCAGCCACTAAGATACTCTCTAACAAATACCTTATTTTATTTGAATTCATATACATTGTAAAGTCATTGCAGCTGCAACTGTAGGAATATTACATGGGCCAATGAGTTCAAGAGGTCATCAACATTTGGAAATTGACATGCTGCAAGGGATACATGAAAGCAGCAGCATACATTTTGCCTATAATGATGATTTTCTTAAGTTTCTGATAAGTTTCCCATCTGACATGCACTGAAATATAATGTTTTTGTCAGTCAGCCAATGCTCACACAGATCCAAGAAGGACTTTAAGTATCATGTGCATTAGAGCTTTCTCTTTCAATATATTCTGGGAGGGACACCCTAGCTTCCCTTGAGCTGAAAGGAATGTCTCGTTTATCACGATATCGCACGCCGTATGCCACTGGTCCTGAGAATGAAAAGCCAAGAAAGAACGTGACAGGTTCCCGGGTTGGCAGATCTTGAATGGGAAGGGAAAGACGGATTTTCATGGGTTCTCCTTTTGGGTTGTAGATCAAATACTGCTTGTTATCTAGCACACCTTCCAGACTAGACAAAAGTCTCTTGACTTCTTGTTCCGTCCACACTGCATGAGTAATCTTACCGATCTTACTTTTGTGAATCAGCCTACACCCGTCTTGCTTGCCAAGGTAAAAGTCAGTGGCTGCTTTGAGTGGGTACACGTTTTGACGTACTCGTGACCTCTTGTGGCTCATCAAAGGAACATCAAGATTGTGAACAGGATTGTACTTCCTCCTCCATCTATGTTCAAGTTCTTGTATGGTGTCTTTGATGGGAGGAATATCAGACCTTTTCACAGTCCTATCTGGCCAATTCAATATCATCTCAAAGAAATGACCATAAAACCCATCAGTATCTTCTTCAAGCTCTTTCAAGATTTGTACCCAGTGTCTTGTTTCATCTTCATCAAAGTGCTCTTCAGAGCACACACCAAGAGCAAATGACACCAGGACCAATGACTTCACATCAAAGAGATAAGGCTGTGACTCAAAGTTTCTCTTCAGCAGGGTTTGAATGTGCTTGAGCTCCTCTACTTGCCTTTTTGAAGCCATTTCAAAGATGCATCGATAGCCGTCTCTTATCTGCCTCGTAACCTCGGCACGCCGCATTGCATTTGCTGTCTTTGGCTCTTGCTGGTACGTAGGCTGGAGCGTACATTTCAGACCAAAGTACTGGTGTCTGCTAGAATAGATTTTCTCAAGCTTCCTTTCAATGATTCTATTCTGTTTGGTATGAAACCGTTGCCAAGCACATTGTGCCATGAAGTCAGTGACACAACCCAACACAGCTTCTACTCTCTCAACGAGACTCTTCATTACACTGTGCTGATCCTGTAGTGCAGGGGAAATCAACTCATTGGGAATGAAATCAGTTGTAAGGTACATCCGCATCTTGTCCAGTCCTTCAACAGTATGACTGAATGGTTCAACTCTCTTCTGAATAACTCCTAAGAACTTGAAGATGGTAATGATCTCACCAAGGAAGCCCCCGTTGTTATGATCGGCTTCTCCTTCATTTACAGACTGAGAGTTCTGAAATGCAGAACAGGCATCCTCAAATATTTTCAGCATTGTCTTTATGTCTTCATCTGTCAGGGGTGCTTGGACTTCTGTTTGATCAAAGTCTGCCATCTTTTCCCTGAGAATGATTCCTTTGGTATCCCAAAGATACGAATTCTTGCCTCGCACCAGATCCAGAGCAATATCAATCGAACGCTCTGCCTGTTCATAATCATGACCATATATACTGTGTAACCTGGCCTTCTGCTGTGCAATAATGGGGTCTTCAAATTTCTGAATCCCCACCTCAAGGATCTTAAATGCCTTTGCCTTGTCCTCTTTGTACACATCTTCAATCAATGGTGAGAAATTCTCGGTTTCATCACCATGTTGTTTCTTCATCCTACGAACCATCATGTTTCGACAGGTCCTCTTGATATATTCTTTACTGTGAGACTTGGTTTCAAGTATTGGCGACTTCATCAGAAATTCCAGAAAGATGTCAGCTGGTGTCTGATTGAAGTCCTTGCATAATTGACTGAGGATTTCTGCAGCGAGAGTGTAATGAGCAATGCCTAGGCCTTTCACAAAGCCATCTATGTCGGGTATGGTTACCTCAATGAGTAGTAGTTTCAAGAATTTTGGCCTTTCTTTTTCCCATGGCCTTTTCTTCTTGTGTGGGGTCATGGACTGAATGAAGGTGATATTCTTCTGCATGTACTGATCGCATGCAGACACAGGCATGGCAAATTCTGTGCAGTACTTATGCATTGCAGCAATGTACTTCAGGATAATGAGAGCCTTCTTATCCTCATCTGAGCATTCACTGAATACAGGCAAAATTCTTCTAACTACAGCCTTCAGATATTCTGGCTGGCATTCCTCCTTCATCACCATGTTGGCAAGAAGTTGTTCTGGAGTGTAATTCTCACTGAATCCTCTCTTCTCAAGGTCTTCAATCTTCTTTCGAAACCAGTCACGCTCTCTTTTGGAAAGCTTATGCTGTACAGCCACACATGGCTGGTTTTTGTCATTATCTAGGAAATTCTCTGGCTCGTTGGTTCTCTTACAGTGGAGTAAGAGAACTGCTAAGCCTTCATCGGTGACATTCTTTGCCTCTCTCTCTAGATTGATCAGAAAGAAACGCATGCTTTCTGAATCTAGATTCTCAAGAAGAATCACAACAGGAGCTGGTTGATCAGACTTTTCATAGTTGTAACGCCGCAAAGCCATGATTTGATTCACAGTATCATTGGTCACCCTATTCACTACGGCACATCTGTATTCCTTGTGAAGATCCCACAGGACATTCTTTGCCACTGATGTCCCTCCTGAACCTGGTTCATGAAAGACTGTCACCAAAGAAATATGTGTTATGTTCTTTTTTTGAAATTTCAGCATGTTGTTCACTTCTAAAGAGAGAGTTTTGAAACTATCTCGTCGAAGAACATGGTTGTAACCGTTGCCCTTTCCTTCTGACAGATGGAAGTTCCACCAGTCTACTTCATGCCCCTGATAGAACTTTTCCTGCTTTTCCATGACAAAGTCTGGAAAGTTTGGATTTTCGTCATCCATAGAGGTGTTTTCACACTCATTTCTGGCCAGAACTGAAATGTCTGTCCATTGACTCTGGTGCTTTTTCATCATCACACATGCACCTTTCGGAGACATTGGCAACTGAGGTAATGTTGTCTCACATGACCCAAGGAGTCTCAGCATGTTTGTATTGATCTCTTGCCAGGGAACACCACTCAAACATCTCCTTTTCATTTCACTGCTCTTGACAATCTGCTGCATCTCTAGACTTTTGAACCACTTCTGCATGACTTCTTCATCTTCAGCAAGGACAGTGAAATACTGCAAATTCTGAAAGGAAGTGGATGTGTAGAACTCTCTGAATATCTGGGTCATGACCATGATGTCAGAGTCGGACAACAGAAGAAAAACAACAACAGCCCTGCCTGGTGGAATGACTTCTGGGTCAGAGAAAAAGCGAACTGCATTTGAGACTGCGTACGAACGGTCTCTCATCCAGGCTTCATTAGAGAGCTTTTCTTCCTTGTCTTCCTTAACATCAAGTCTCCCATTTGGGTACAACCAGACCGGCACTTCAGGGAATTCTATGTCTTCCTTTTGTTTGTCATAGTCCTTTGTTTGAAAGTCTTTGGGACTGAGGATTTTGATACGTCGTCTCTTTGTGACTATACTACAAAGGCCTGTGTCATTTGACTCAGGATTGCAGTCAAAGACTACGTTCCAGTTTACTGATGACATGAACCCAAATTTGTCATTTAGCTCTTTTTCAGTATTTATTTGTTCAGCCGGTGCATTTGCAATTAGGACAGGATAATATGATGCATCAAGTTGACCTTTATCAGTCCCTATCAATAGTTGTGTCAATTTTTTCTCATTTTCTTTTGAGAAATTAGGATCTTTGACTTTGGGTTTGACATCACTTTTTGGAACATACCTTGACACAGGTGATGCTCCACTTTGTACCTCCTCTGAGGACTTTACATTACTTTCTGCAGTGTCTCTTACTCTTTTACCATTGGAAGGTCTCGCATGACTTGAACCTTCATGGGTCACAGCAGATACATGTACCTCTTGCTTTGGATGAGTATGACTTTGTACAGTGTGTGCTCCTTCATTCGTACCACCTAATAATGTAACAGTAGACAAAACCTTACCCTTTGCCATGCCCTCTTTCTCAAGGTGTTCTTGTCGTCTATGCTCAAACTTCCTGCAGTTCACAATGTTCAGGCCAAAATCTTCATGAAGTTCATCCTTTGTGTACCGAACCTGCGTGTACCCATCCATGTCATCAAATTTGCTGACAATATTCTCTGGAAAGTGAACTACACTTTTCAACCAAGCCTTCACCTCCTGTTCACCCCAGTTTTCCATCTTCTGGGTCAATATTCCTAAAGGAGAAAAGAATAACAAATTTTGGTCATTCAATGAGGTTTGGTCAAAAAAATATAGACATTAATGACTTTTTTTTGTGTAAATTATACTTAAAGACCTCAGCCTGACCGAATTTTGAAATATACACTTTATTCATCCACGGGGAGCTATATATTTTCTGAACAAATTGAAACCAACTTCATGAGATTCCGTTTCCTGTGGAATGAGTAACAGCGTCCCGAATGTTGAGCCCCGGTGGTTTTTCTGACGAGGGCCCCGTCTCTGAGGAACGCTACTTTGCGGGGGGTGAAAATTTGATGACGACATATCGTGTAGACGCACTCGGAGCTGTATACATGACATGTCGTCACACGTCTAGCGACCCCCTGCAGTTTCCTCTCTTGTTACGCAATAGGGAGGGGGCGGACCAAAAAAAATTATCTTTTTTATTTTTTATGGATAAACGGAGACAAAAATTTATGAATACCCAGGGTAATTATATTCTTTGTTTACTAAGCTTTACGTCAATATATGGTTGTTTTGGGTCAGGCTGAGGTCTTTAAGCTGTCTTATTTTTGTTACTCCATATTGATATATGATTTTATTTTGATTTGATTTTATTTGTTTCCACAATTGGTTTACATATATACATGAGAAAGCAAAATATAAGCATATACAAATGGCATATTACAAATGACATAGTTTCCATTATGTGCAATATTCAATTTATCAATAACCAAGGGAATTGTCCCAGACAGTCTAAAAGTTGCAAAGGTGATTCTCATTTATAAAAATGGAGCAAAAGAAGATATGTCAAATTATCGTCCAATATCTGTGCTTACTACATTTTCTAAGATTCTTGAAAAATATATTTTTACTTGTTTAATGTGTTTTTTACATAAGTGCCATATAATTAGTGATAATCAGTTTGGTTTTAAGCCACAATATTCTACATCTTTTCCTCTCATTGAATTTGTACATAAGGTTTTAAGTGCCTGGAATAAAAAAGGATTTACTATAGGATTATTTCTGGACTTGTGTCTAGGGCCTTTGATTCACTTGATCATATACTATCTTATTACATAAATTGTATCGCTATGGTATAAGAGGTGTTTTACATAAATGGTTCCAAAGTTATTTAAGCAAACAAAAACAATTTGAATATATAGATGGTTTTAAGTCTGAACTTAAGACAATTACATGTGGTGTACCTCAAGGTTCGATTTTGGGTCCTTTGCTGTTTATATTATATGTCAATGATATTTGTAATTTTTCTCATAAATTAAAAAATGATATTATATGCTGATGATACTAGTGTGTTTATGTCCAATACAGACATTAATATGCTTAAACAACAATTCATAACTGAATTTGATAAAGTTGTCTTATGGTTAGAAATCAATAAACTTGTTTTGAATTGAAAGAAAAATAACTTTATATTTTCTAATAAGAATGTAAATGGTGATGCAGTTTGTTAACCCTAATAGGACCGGGGGGGGGCGGATTCCGCCCCCCCTCGACGTTTCGCGTAATATGTTCGCATCGTGAAAAGCAGTCACCACGCCGCTTCACTACTTTTTTCTTTCAAGTCTTGCGCAACTTTTGAGACCAAATTTGTGATGTCCGCGCGTGCGGTTCCGGAGTTACACAACATTTCGTAAGTGCATGTCAGACCCAAAATTGCTCAAAAACGTGATTTTGTGTACAAATCCAATGCAAATTGTGTTTCCAGCTAAAATTCGTAAATGTTTCATTATTTTTACTTTTACTGTTTAAAAACAATTAATTTTATGTTGTTTATGATTAAAATAGTGTCGCCGACGAATTCCATCGAAAAAACAATAAAAAACAAAAAGTCGAAAAACAAAGAAATACATAAGAAATTAAAAAAACAATAAAATACATAAGAAAAAAAGGATTTTACCGAATTTTTTTTTTGGTTTATTTGATCAGAATCTGACAAAGAGTCTCTATACAAAAAATTAGCAGTTTTGAGGCTTTATTTAATTAATTAGAGCAAACCATTAATTTTTTGCATAAATTAGCATAATTAATTAGTTGTGACATTTTTCGGAGAAATTGACTATACAGTTTTGTAGATTACGTGGTCGGCGACGTGTGTGCCGATTTTCGTTGCGAATGCGCGTTGGACGGCCGAGATCTTAGGGGGGGGCGGAATCAGCCCCCCCCCCCGGCTGTGAGATGGGTCTAAATAACCCGGCTCTATTAGGGTTAAGGACTATTAAAGACACACCTATAGAGCATGTAACACATGTTAAATTATTTGGTGTCTCAATAGATGAAAAATTAACATGGAACCAACACACTGGCACTGTTTGTAATAAATTAGCAAAAAATATTGGTGTAGTATATAAACTACGCTGATATCCTAAAGAAATGCTATTGTTACTTTTTAATTCATTCATTTTACCCTATCTGACTTATTGTGTACCTGTATGGGGAAACTGTAGTGAACAAAAAATGAATAGACTATGTAGATTACAGAAGAAAGCTATTAGAATAATTTCTCACAGTGGTTATTATGCACACACAAAACCAATATTTTCTCGTTTTAAGGTTTTAAATATTTATGACCTGTTTCATATCAATGTGCAATATATATATATATATATGTACTCATGTTATTATCATCTGCTTCCTGCATCAATTCCAAATTATAATTATTTATTATATATATATTTATATATACATTATTATTATTATTAAGATTATTATAATCTTAATGAACAAATTCATCATTATGAAACTAGAAACTAACATTTTTTCATTTACTTACATGTAAGACATGATTAACATCTTTTCAGAAATCTATACTTTATACTGGACCTAAGATATGGAATGACTTGACCAACCATAATAATAATAATAATAATAATTAACAATTCTTATATAGCTTTAGACTAATAGCTTTAGACTAAGCCCATCTTTGAATATATTTAAAAAGCGTCTTAAACATCATCTACTTGATAAGTAATTATGTATTGTGTGTGTGCGTGTGTGATGTGTCTGTGTGTGCGTTGGTTATTTTTCTTTTTCTCTCTGAATAACCGGGTTTTTTTTCCCTATTGGACTTGGCTTCCTATAAGGCACTGCCTTCCTGCTAAGTTCCTAATACTTCTGTACTGTTTATGTTCACTGTATTTATTTTGTATTCTCATGAATAACTGTATTGTTTCTCCTCATTTGATTGTATTTTACTGTTTACATGTATACGCTGTATAATTGTATTTTTTGTTGTTTTTATGGAGTATTGAATAAAATGAATTGAATTGAATTGATATATCATAACAGCTCAGTATTATAAATATCTTCCAGTAGAGGTAATAAACGCATACAGTATATACACTTGTGGGGGAACCTATTAAAAGAGAGGCTTGTCGGGTTAGGTCCCATTTAGCAAAGAAAAAGAGCTGGAAAGTAGAATGGTGAGATTAAGATGATGATGCTTATGGACAGAAGTACCACTGTTCTCTGTTGACACATGATGTTGAACTTTCCCAATGACGACACTAGGTCGAAAAAACTACATGTATTTGGGTTATGATTTTACCTTCGCCCATTATCTGCCTTAGTTCAAGGAACTCACAGAATATGTGCATTTATAAAGGTTTGAAACATCCATAACGAAATGGTGAAAGAATTTATTTTGCTCAAGTTTAACAACAATCTGCTTTGGTTACAAATATCTATAAAAAACATTCACCATAAGTTTGAAAGCCGTTTGAATAAAAAAAACTAATGCATCATATGTTTTACCTTGTCCAACTTTCTAATTTTTGTGAGCATACCAACCTTAATTTAAAAAAACAATAAATAAGATTTGAAAATTTGGGGAAAAATCTGTGCAGAGATGTTTTTACTGAACCTGACATGTATGAACACTCACTCTTTGTTTCTGTTTTTGTCCCCCCCCCCACCCCCCCAGTGTGTGTATGTTGCTTTTCTTTGTTTTAATCTGTACCAATTCTTACTGTATACAATTCAACTTCATTCAACTTCATTTATATTCTGTAATATTCTGTTAATATATATTTGATTTCATGTCCACACATTATTGTTATTTGTATATGTTTTTAATTTAGCATTATATTCAAATTCTTTCCTTGAATTTACATAGGGCTCTCTTTAAAGCAGGCTCTTTTTAAAACAGGCCTTTTGACTCTGAAAAGACTAAACTGTTTTCAAATAAAACAGAATAAATGAATCAATAAATACAAAACAAAATTTCAGTTCATATTCAGATGCATTTCATAATGTTATGAATTATTTTGTTTCTTGCGAAGTATCTTGGCTATGTTGGCTGCCATGCTGAAATCTACCATTTATGTGTTAATTACACAAATAACTTGCAAGCTCTCTGTTATGCCTTGTCAACCAGGCGCAGATGGACATGGGTGTGTTTACATAATCCTAACAATTTCATTCGACTACTTCTGAGAAAGCAATACAATTTTCACAATTTAATAACTTATTATTGAAATGATCATTTGACACCAAATTGCACGCCAATAAAGTAACAACACTCAAAATTGTACTATATAAGTTTGACCTAAATTGAATGAGACACTTTGGAGTTATTAAGGTTGTAATGCCCCAAAATGCTTTTTTTTTCTAAATGTAGAGCATATTGGGCAGCAAAGCTTGGGTCTAGGAGCACTTTGGTGTTTTTTTTCAGGGGCATGTTACACCCCCTTCCCGATTGAAATTGTTCTCAGTTTTAATATTTTTGTAATGTACCCCCATACCTCTTTCAGACAAAATATGCCCTAATTTCAAGGGGACGTCTGACAACCCATGCCAATGTCAGTTTTTGTGTTTTGGTAATTTATAGTCATGCAACTTCCTTCTGACAAAGTTTGGCGCATATGTTTGATGGGTTGAAATTGACCCGACTTGGGGCCCTTTTCGGGGCTCTGGGGGCCAAATCTTGTTTTCATTCAGTCTGACAATTTTTTTGTGCATGACGTGGATGGTGTACCGTAAGTAATTTTAAGGGGTCAAATCTCATATGTAAAATGGGGTGACTACAGGACAGGCTCCCAGACTATAGCAACAGGTGTGAAAATGTCCTGAAAATATTATGAAATATATCTTTGGGGAGACTTTTTCAAACCTGTCAACTTTTTGGGTTTATTTGTACAGGTTATCCCCCCTCAAAAGTGTGTTGTGAAGGAGTGGGGAGGGGTATACCCCCCCCCCCCCGGACTAAGCTTGACAAAGAATCAATAAACATAAAAATACATGTATACTCTCACCTGCAGACTGCTGTGAAATTTGATCAACCGTTCCTGCTTCCAGAGTAATGTCTAGTTTCGCATCATCCGAGACTGAAGCACCTGTCTCCTGTGTCAGCAGCACCTCCGCCAGTCGTCTACCGATGGCTCCACTTTCGATGTCTTCCTTCAGTATCTTCAGTCCTTCCTCAGAGTACACTCTGACATGCAGGATGATGGACCCAACTGTAACACCATAAACCTCATACATCTCCTTCCTTGTACCAGCTCCCTGAAGGTTAGTGAAAAATCTTGATGTATCTTGGCATTCGACATAGACTCTTTCTACTTTCTCTGCTGATTCCTCCAGGGTGCAAGTGTCTCCATGATTTGACAGCTCTTGTTTGGGCATGCATGTATCTAGCTTACTGATCACTTTGGACGACATCTGCTCAAGCTTTGCTTGATTGCTGCATGTAATGTTCAAGTCCATATCTGTACAATCAAATACATAAAAGAATAAAAGATTTCCAAGAAAAATCAAAGTCAAATATAATCAATGTATAAATACATGCCTGACACATTGTTCAGCAGAACAGTTGTATCTAATCCCCCCCCCCCCCCCCCCCGTCTTCTCATCACATCTGAAATGAGTAGCTTATTAGCTCATAAAGTATTTTTCAGTAAGGTGTCTGTATACATGTACTTTAACAAAAGGATAATTTCCCCAGAAACTAATGATATCTGATAGTACTTACCACGAAACTTGGCTAATGTGTCACAATTCTCTGTCCCAAACATCATCGATCTTCCCCTCTGTCCATTGATGACACCCCAACAGTTTTTCCCTAAACACAAAAATCAAAAGAAAGAATTATATGCAAATTTCTAGTTGTTATTGTCACGAGTCAGTTGGGCAACATTTATATTACTCTTCTTTTTCCTTCCTTCCTTCCTTTCTCTCTCTCTCTCTCTCTGTTTTGGACAGGAAACAATTTGTAACCATACTGTAATAATACTTGGATAATATGAATCACCATTTCAAAACCGCAATAGAAATACTACTCAAAATGATATTTCAAAATACATGCATGAGTGCTCTATAAATGCATGTGGGCAACAACTCTCAAAGAGGGAAATTTTGGTCATTAATTTCTTTTTCATATTTCTGTTTCACATTCCTTTCTTGGCTATTACCTTTTCACATTATATGAGATATAACTATTATTTTTAGATTTCACATTTGGGCAATTCCATGATAACATTACACAAAAAGAAAACTTGTGGATGTTGCAATCTCTATTATAAAAACAGGTAGTTCTCGTGTAGATCAAACTTTAACTTGTGTTAAAATAGAATAATTTGGGCATTGATTGGAGCTACAGCAGCAACTCAAATTTTGGTTAGTAACGTTACAAAAAGGGACATGAAAAATTTAGGCTTATCTTTCGTCGGATATCATATACGGCTACATATAGGAAGTAAAGTTAGATGAAGTGATATTTCTTCAGTTATTTTTCTTAGGTTTTAAACTTTGCTTTGTAAAGATAAAAATTATCATTTAACCCTTTTAATATTAAGCGACATTGAAAAATGATTATACTTCACATTTCCAGTAAAAATAAAATTTCAAAGTATGCTAAAACCAAGATTTTTTCATAATGATTTCATGTAGTCCCACATATGTCAATTCACGTTCACTTTCACAAGGATCAATTTAATGGTAGAAAATGATTCCCCAATTTAATCTACACATACATCCAAGAAATACTGATTTTAATTTTTTTTTGTTACAGTCTCACTAATTGTGGAATTGCCCATTTATAGAAACACATACTTCATGTGCTATGTTACATATCCATGTACATTAACTTAGCTATTAAAACATATTTACTTGTGGGCCCCATCTACCACTTTTAACAAACAAAGAAAAACTAATTCATATCCTTTTTCTTTTTGGGTGGGGGGGGGGGGGTCATCAGTTATAGAGCTTGTCTATACAGAACCCCATGTTTATGTCCTCTACATGCCAACTCACTGATATTGTATGCAAGTCTGCTCTGGCCTGATGCTGCTAACACACTGGACATTGTTTCAATCTGGTCAGTTGTGGGAAGTAGATATTTTTGCCACTCATACAGCAGTGCGAAGAGGCAGTGAACAGCATTGCCATAACACTTCTTGGTTTCCAACTCATTGTAACTTAAGCCAAGTCTAAGAACCACAGGAATGTACTGACTTTTGTCTACTTTCTGAGCAATCTCATAAAGCTGTAGAGGTCCTAATACCCTTTCATGTGTAGACTGAGAAAGGTGGTTCTCCTTTATGACTGAAATTAATAAATAATTCAAAGGTTTCAACATTCATTTCAACATTCATCTCAAAATGATTGTAAGGCCCAACATAAAGCCATGTAGAAATGATCGATTTGCTATTACATGTATACATCAGATTTAGTATCATTAGTTATGTTCACACGTAGTATCGATGCTATCTAAGTTTCAAAAATATTTCCAGTACGTTCAGACAGGTCATGATCGACTTGCTTCTATCACCCACTCGTGACTATTCATCTCTCACTCGCTGCCAAAACAATAATTATTGCGCCACAGAGTGACCCGAGTATAATTGGTATGCATGGTAAAACGCGCGGAAGTTTGTGCACAGGGGTCATATCATGCAAAGCTTTTGTTTTTAATAATATTTTATTTGTCTTCATAAATCAACATAATAACACAATAACAATTCATTTGTAATATCGATAATACAATCAACTAGCAAATACATGTGTTATAATACTTAATTTTAAATAAACCTTGTACATGTCAAAATTGACTGAACTCCAATCTTATGCCAAAATAAAACACATGCATGCACACTATATTCTCTGGTAAGCACATGTAAATCAATATCTAAAGACCACATCATACTTTAGTTAAGGTCTGATTCTGAAAGAGCAGATTCTCAGCTTTAAAATGATATATAACTCATTGACATATCCTGTTTATCATAGTGCACAAGTATCAATGCAAGAACTTACTCCGGGAGATTACCAACCAAAACACATTGATTGAGCTGTAACTGAAAATCACACACAGTGCGACTTTTTGGGTGGTTTTGTGGTGCCTGGTCACATATATAAACTAGAAAGGCCGTCAAAGGCGGCAGACCCACGCCTTAGCGGCGCTACAAATCGAGTACATGTAGTTGCATTCTTTCCCGAATCGATTCTTTCCTGTCACTATATTTTATATTTTTCTCTTTTTTTATCGCAATAAAGACTTCCAGATTTGGCATAATCTACTATTTAATACATGCATGTAAAATATTATGGTTACTTTATTGTTATTATTATGTAATTTGGCACAATGATACTGCATGTGAATATATTTGCTTGTGTATTTTACCTTGATTATTGTGAAAAATGTTATTTTTAAAAAGGAAGTAATAAAATATTCTTAAAAACAAAAAAAAGAGATATCCGAAATGAAGTTCCTATAACCGATCATCACCAAAAATCTAATTGATTCTTTTCCTAATCGATTCTTTCCTGTCACTATCCGAACTGAAGTTTGGGTCAAAACTTCAAGGTCACACAGAATTTGCAGGGGTCAACCGATCATCACCAAAATCTAATCGATTCTTTCCTGTCACTATCCGAACATTCCCTGAAAATTTGGTGCAAATCCGTACACCCGTTCTCTAGTTATCTTGTACACAAACAAACAAACAAACAAACAAAAAAACAAACAAACATACGGAGCCCTTTACATAACCCTGCCGATTTTATCGGCGTGGGTAAAAAGAAAAAGATAAAAAGAAGGAACCCCCCCCCTCCCCCCGAAAAAACCACCCCCCTTCCTTAACACACAGTATAAACATTAGCCTACTTACCCCTATATACATCACATGAATACATACATTACATTACAGTACCAGATGAAACAGAGAGAATGATAATAGAAAAGAGTAGGGAAGAGGGTACATAACATGAATACATACATTACATTACAGTACCAGATAAAACAGAGAGAATGATAATAGAAAAAAGTAGGGAAGAGGGTACATAACATGAATACATACATTACATTTATAGCACCACATGAAACAGACAGAATTATAATAGCAGCGAGTGAACATAGCAGCGATTGCGCTCACATTACAAATAGTCACAAGCGCGGTTGGTGGTCTACCGCAAAGCGTCGATGCTTTGTCGCTGGATCCTGAGATTTACTCCTGCTAAACTCGCTGCAAGAATAGTTTGGAAACTCGCTTCTATCTTGTGACTATCTGCGTTAAGACAGCGTTTGGTCTCGACACTATCTGGTCTTCACCAAAATAGCATCGACACCTCAATAGCATCGATGCTATCGCTCTACGTGTGAACGTACCTATTGATTTATACCTGTAATGAGGTTATCTACATGTACATGCTGTAGAATTTAGAGTAATAGGAATGAAATAATTGCTTTTGAAGGGGAAAAATGAAATACATTAATGATGCCTAAAATGAACCCATGTCATCACTTATTATTTTATCAAATAAGTAAAAGGGGAGTTTCAGAATAATATTGCCATTCTCTAACACATATCAATAATGGACCACTTACATGAAACTATATATACTTACACATTTCTTTCACTGTTTCTTCAGAGATCTTCAAATCTTTAACAAGGATCTCGCAAATTTGTGCCTCTGGGTCATCGTCTGGTATTTGATTTGCGTTCCACTTATGCAACATCTCAAAGTTAGTCTCTTCTTGACTGGAAATTCCCCTCTGAACTTTGTCATCGAGGTTCTCTAGTTTTGTTGATGACACTCCAAGCTTTAATCCTAACTGTTTGGCCTGGCATCTGTTCATACATTCACTTACTTTCCACAGGGATAGTTCATCGCACTCTGCAACAGAAGAACAGAAGAGGATAATACAGGGCTCTACAATAACAAGCACCAGGGACACATCATGGGCGCCCAATATCTTGGTTCGGACCCCCTAAATTTCAAAATTTTAACATGGTGCCTATGCATACAGACCTTACAGTACAATGGGGCATCATTGTAAAGGGGAATAAACAGGCATTTCAAAGATACTAAATTCAGGTATGATAATACAGTAACAAGAGAGATATCAAGGCTCAAACCTAAATTGCAGAAATATTTTTGAGGGGTTTATGTAGATCATGGATTTGGCTAAAATCCTAAAATAGGGTGTTATCGAACACCATCTTCTACATTTACAACTTAATATCAAAACCCATTATCCTACAGGACAGATTGGTATTTGTTGCTGGAGAAAATGTATAAATTATTTTGAGACTCAGAGAAAAAGAGCAAGAAAAAAATAATAAAGAAGTTGCTTTAAAAATAATGCTGAAGAATAAAGAATGAATGGATGAATGCCGGCTTGTTCCGGTCTTTGAACTCTATCTATACACAGAGCAATCATATTTAGGGCCCATTTTCTCTTTGCCAACATTTCAAATAATCAAGATTCACTACTGTTTCCATGAATATACACCAAAATACACCAGGGCCCAGTCTTATATCAAATCGCAACTCTTTATAAAACGAGGCCCAGAACTATTTTTCCAATACTCATGCAGCTTTCCAACGCATGAATTCGAGCTGAAAGGAAGCAAATACTTTTAAATTATTAGAATAAATATGAAATTTGTTTCTTTTTTTACACCTAGTATATGAAGCCTGAAATACCTGATGAGGTGATATCTTGGGGCACTCTTTCTGCCTGGGCAGATGCTCCTGGATTTGCAACCTCTTCCATTTGTTTCTGATCTGAGGTCTCCTGACTGGTAGATGCCCTATTACCAGAAGATGACTGCTGTCCCCTGCCATGTTTTCTCGCTCTCTTTTTGGGCATGGTTGAAAAATACCCCTTTTCCTCTTTTTAGTGCATGTACAAGTAGATGTGAGTTGACTTCGGTTGGCAGCAGATGATGTTGTGAAAAACTGACACACTAATCATTCTGAGCAGGATAATCTGAAAGAAATTAAACAGTGAACAGACAATTCAGACAGACATTTGGTAACAATTATGTCACCCCCCCCCCCCCCCCCCAAATGAAAGAATCTACCTCTGTCACTGACAATTTTCTCTGACATTTTCACCTCTGAAATTTTTACCTGGCACTGCCACATTAAGGGCATTCATAGCAGCCAGTTTCATTTCATCACAAAAAACAGACATAGACTTTGAGACAACCCACCCATTCCCCAAACACTCAGACCTCAGTATAAGTTAAGAGGCACATATATGGTCATTTAGTGAAGGACATGGTTATTGACTCCTATTATAAAAAGGGCTCATTCTCATTCTAGACAGGGAGTAGAAAAAATCCAGGATGCTCCGACTGGAGTTATAGTATAGTAGACATGAGGCAATCTGTATATATATTACGCTAAGGATTTGGGGCCTTTTTTTTGCTTCGAATAGGCGCCTCCCCTGGCTCTTTCGGTCCCCACCTTTTGGTACCACGGGCGAGGAATGGTTCCTAGAGGGTTGAGAGGTACTTTTTAAGGGCTGACGTGCCGTCCATGTTTTATGAATTCATTTCTAAACATTGAATTTTCGGAGGGAGTAATAATACTGCCGATGGAACAGCGCAGTGCCGTACACACGAAAAAGTACCTTCTGTGATGCCCCAACCCATACCCTTTACCTGTTAAGGGGAGAAACCTCAATTGGTGTATTGCCAAAGAACAACGTGACGTGTATACTCCAAGGCCATATATCCGCGTGTATGGGGCGGTCGTCGCTATTGATTCGGATCGTAAACTTTTCTGCCTTTTATTTGTGAAAATTCGGCTCCTTTGGAAGTTTGAGTTATGTAAGCATTCCATTACTTTATAAATTGAACTTTCAACATTTTTTTTTATGGGGGGGGGCTGTTTCTTAGTTGACCTTAATTCTTTCTGTGCTACAATTGTTTTTGTTTTAATGTGGGAGGGGGGCTGATGTTCGACGAGACAGGGTGAAGGGAAGGAACATGCAACTAGGGAAAATTCAATCCGTAGTTCCTAGCTCCTAAGACCTAGCTGTAGGAGCTCCTTGGCTATCAATCTAGTACTGGCCTATACGGAGCTGTACATGGGATCCATATACTGTTTGTGGAGGCAGATATCAACAAAAAAAAACTACATCTAAATATCACCATTTCTCACATACTGTGAGCCATGCAAACCACCCTCAGAGTTTGTTAAAGGGTTACCTTCCAGGATCAACTAAGATTGTAAAAATTGAATGACTAAAAAAGAAAAAAAAAATTGGGAGGTGTGATCAGGTTTTTTTTACCATGCACATGTAACTTGTATATATGGGACTACCCATGCAAGGTAAGATTTGTGTAGTCCCATATATACAAGTTACACATGCCAGGTAAAATACACCCGATCACAGCTGCCGATTTTTGTTTTTGTTTTCTTTTTTAGTCATTCAGTTTTTACAATCTTAGTTGATCCTGGAAGGTAACCCCTTTAGCAAACTCCCCGGGTGGTTTGGGTCACAGTACATGTATGTGAGAAATGGTGATATTTAGATCTAGTTTTTTTGGTTGATATCTGCCTCCACACAATGTACATCTCCGTAGGCCAGTACCAGATTGATAAGCCAAGGAGCTCGTACAGCTACCCAAGACCCATATAAGGGGGCCATAATCCCCCTGAAAAGAAAATAACAATAAATTCATTTTTTTCTCATTTTTGCTTCCTTTACAAGGGACGTATGGCTTATTATGCATGTTACGTTTTCATCGCCTTAATTTCTCAGAGTATTAAACCATGGAAACATATAAAGATCAAATCGAATATATCATAAAGAAAGTAAATGTGAGAAAATTACAATGCCCCGACCGGGATTCAAAGCCCGGGACCCTGGATTACATGACCAGTGCTCTACCAACTGAGCTATCCAAGCTCCCTTCGAAGCAAAGTAACAATCTCACATATAGCCCCTCTCTTTCATCGAGCGTAGGGAGTATATCCATACCAATTCCATGCGTACGCTATATAATGGCCTACCAATTAGACAGGTCTTCCCTCTAAAGTCGGGCAGATCCATGCCAACTGTGTCATGTCGTGGCCTGACATGACAATCGGGTTCCTGGCTACGCACAGGTGATAAATAAAGATGACATTTTAAGAGAAATCTTCCATCGTCTGTGTCTGGTTTATTCTACCATGTACAGCATCTCCCAAGAGGTGGCGCTATACCTCTTACATCTTCCCTTTTTTACAAAGTTGAAGGGATTGACTTTGAAACATAAATTCAACCATTTTCAACTTAAATCAACTGTTCTGTTTCTAACAAACCTGCTATGTTACCTGATAATCTGTTTGAGTATTTACATCAATAAACAACATCACCATGAACTATGGGTTGTCATATTATCACAACATTTAGTATAAACTGTTTTTTAACTTTGGTTCTCAAATTCCTCTCTTTAAAATGCATAATACATACATTTAGTACTATCCACGTAGCTATCAGAACACAATAAGAACATCATATCTATATCTGAAAACTGTTCAATCAAAATCACTATTTTAAACATGTTAAACTCCAACTCTATTCAAAGATTTGTAAAAAGGGTTGTAAAATTAATAAGTTCTAGTTCTGGATGTAAGTCAAACATTCAGTCTCAAACGTATAACAGCAACTCGGGCATCAAACATAACAGGAACTCAGGAGACAACGAAAAATAAAGAGATGTAAACTTGGTGAGGTCTGGTAGTGCTCTCTCTGATCTATCTGTCTGACTGACTCTTTATTCATGCTCTTATATTACAGGGCTGCCTGGTCCACATCAACTTAGTAACTAAGACAACATAACATTATAAATATTCAAATATACTTTAACCAATGAACATAAAGAAAATGGAAGTATTTAACTAAACATATTCAATACAAGAACCAATCGGAAATAACTAGGATGAAGATGGGTCAATGTCTGGGGTGATTATGTAATGAGGAATGTTCAACAAAAGAACCAGATGTGAGGATGGAGGGAATGGGCACATCTGAATAGGAAAGGAATGAAGGTGACAAGAGAAGTAGGACAGTCTCTGATGAGATTCATGACAACAAAACACCTATTGAAAGCTAACCTAAACTGAACTAAATTCCAGAACAGAAGAGTAAACAAAGTCAAATACAAATGACAAAATAGGCATCCTACATAAACTTTCTCCTTCCAAAAATTGTCCTCAATTTAAAAAAAATGAATAAAAATTGAAATACAAGTACTACCAGATTTCGATCATGTGTAAATTTATATATAGATTTTAAAACTCTTCATAAATTGTATACAAAAAAAAAAAAAACCATTGATTTAGCATACTGTATCTTGTATTACTGAAAATTAATTCCCTCAGCATATAAATTTAAAGTAATTGGATTTCTTTTTTCTTTGTTGTAAAATTGCACAATTGAAGCAATCACAATTCTCTAATTATGTATTAATTTAACACAGAAATCACTTTGAATTTATCTAATTATATGCTACAATGGTTAAATGTACAAACATTTAAAGAAACGGAAAATACATTGCACATTACAATATTAATAAATACAAGCATTGGATATGAGCTTAGACAGATTGAAACAAAACGTGATTAAAATACAAATTCAGACTTTAGAAATATGCAATAAAATTGGCAACATATGTTTCAAACATTTTGCAAGTGAAAGATCCATTCTATGATTTCAAAGTTAACATCTATATAAAATCACTTTATTTGCCCAAGATTATACAAATTTATATATTGCACATGTATATTTATTTCTTTAAAGTATTGATTAATTTGTAACTTTATTTAAAACATTTGAAATAGAACGTATATGCTCATATCATGTATAGATTAGACAAATAAATAAAATACACACAAAAAAGGCACTACCTAGACTAAAATAATATCCGCCTATTTAAGGAACTAATTACCCAAAAGTAATTTGTGAAATTTTAAATGTTATTTCTTACAATAAGATTTTTTTTTTTTTTAAAGCAATGCTTACAAGTTTCATCATAAATTCAGAACATGTAATCAAATAGAATGAAAGACCCGATGGCAATATACCACTAAATATAATTTCTGTACACATATGAAATATTATTCTGAAAAAATATCTTTCAATAATTAAATACATTACAATCATCCAAATTACATTTCATTATTTTTATCTAAGTCCCAAGTTTGCATCACTAGATTTAAATGGTAAAACATTGATTTTAGTATTTGGTAGGAGTAAATAAAAAACGAATATTATGGACAAGAAATGCACATTTTTGAAGGTGTATATATGAGAAACTCAAAATTAGTTCAATTTAAAGTCAACAAAAACAAATTTAAATATAGTGGGGTCTCACCAGGTTCAGGAAGATTAAATTGTCCATCTAAAGTGTTATTAGGTGAAGTATTTATGGTCCCAGTCCAGTTAAAGTTCTTGAATGAAAAGAATTTGTAAATCGTCGGCGAAGTGAAGATGTGAGTCATTGGATCCTGCATTGGTTAAATATGACCCTTCAGAGGGGGCAAAAGTTTGTACAACAATGTATGAAGACCAGGGCACAGCATCATCCACTCGTGTGCTGGAGCAACTGTAGAGCAAAAGGCGAGGCTAGCTTCAGAGCAGAGCGTCATCCACTCTTAGTGCATTGGCGACAGAGTAACAGGCGAGGGGCTGTGAGGCATCATGCATCGAGAAAGGATAGCGGGACATATAGCGACATGAAGACCGGGGGACAGCATCATCCACTCGAAATAGAGTAAAAAAGGCGAGAGGCTTGAATTAAGGCATCATGTGGCATGGGGGAAAACTGTTGAATCGAAGTGTGTCTGAATGAAGACCGGTAGGCAGCGGCATCATCCACTCCACGAAGACAAGCAATGGTTGTAGTTAACAGGCGAGAGGCTGACTAGCAGGCAGAGCTTTCATCCACTCACGTAGAGCAATAGGCGAAGGACTGGCTACATGGTTACAGCATCATCCACTAAACAAGCCAGAGCAATGGTGGTGGAGTAACAGGCAAGCGGCTGGCTGTCATCAAACAGGCAAGAAGTGACGGCTGAACAGAACTGGAGAAGGTCAAATTTTTTCATGCAGGAACATAACGATGAAGGACGGTGATGGTGATGGTGATGGTGATGGTGACGAACGGAAAAGGCTAGGCATGGAGAAGTCCGAACACCGCTGGCACCAGTTGTAGGGTTGTGATATTATAAGTTCTAGTTCTGGATGTAAGTCAAACATTCAAACAGTCTCAAACGTATAACAGCAACTCAGGCATCAAACATAACAGGAACTCAGGAGACAACGAAAAATAAAGAAATGTAAACTTGGTGAGGTCTGGTAGTGCTCTCTCTGATCTATCTGTCTGACTGTCTGACTGACTGACTCTTTATTCATGCTCTTATATTACAGGGCTGCCTGGTCCACATCAACTTAGTAACTAAGACAACATAACATTATAAATATTCAAATATACTTTAACCAATGAACATAAAGAAAATGGAAGTATTTAACTAAACATATTCAATACAAGAACCAATCGGAAATAACTAGGATGAAGATGGGTCAATGTCTGGGGTGATTATGTAATGAGGAATGTTCAACAAAAGAACCAGATGTGAGGATGGAGGGAATGGGCACATCTGAATAGGAAAGGAATGAAGGTGACAAGAGAAGTAGGACAGTCTGATGAGATTCATGACAACAAAAACCTATTGAAAGCTAACCTGAACTGAACTAAATTCCAGAACAGAAGAGTAAACAAAGTCAAATACAAATGACAAAATAGGCATCCTACAATAAGAACAACATATCTATATCTGAAAACTGTTCAATCAAAATCACTATTTTAAACATGCTAAACTCCAACTCTATTCAAAGATTTTGGCAACTGTTTATTCTCTTCTCCGTCTTTCCTTTCTTTCCTCCCCCCTTTTTTTCTTGTTCAAAAAGGCCATAAAAAAAACACAAACGCCAAACTGCGTCCTATCCTGACTTGGACAGAAAACACCATAAACAATACAAAACATTTCTGGACTTACAGCAAACTCATGCAATATCTCACATAACTGCTGTACTTTCAGCATAATTACCCTAAACTTCATACTGATAAAATTCCACTGTCAACACTTATGTGCAGATACACGTAGAAAGTTTGGCACAATTGCTTCTTCCTTGAATAAAAGACTGCTTTAAAGCAAATGCATGTTGTGATTCTACAACTCAATTTTTATTTCAATCACCAGATACTACACAAAAACAAAATTACACAGACATGTAGTATCATGATCATACTTCAAACTTAACCGTCACAAAAAAATATATACATATAACAGCTTAACGATAGCACATCTGATAGATCGTGCTTCTCCTGGTTCTATTCGTCATTGTAACACAATATATTTTTCATTTATAAACAAATCATCAAAACATCTGAAAACAAAAACTGTGCCCAGAAATTGTATCAGATAAAACCTAATCCATCAAATACACTACTCATTGCCAGAAAATAATACTGAGCAACCTTTCCAATTCCGCATGAAATAACATTCCTGTCAGAATACTGTTATCATCCAAAAGCATCTAGACCATCCAATAATATCTAGTGCAAAAATTGAAACGTACATATAAAGGTAATAATTGTTTAAACTCCAAAATCTCCACAAATAGCAACAACTTTACCCTTGTATACACACATCGCAGTGCTAACAATAAATTTCCTGTTCTCTTGTTTCCAAATAAGGGGAAAACCAACAATTCTTTCCAGTTTGCCTTCAACATAAAACCCATCATAAAAAGCACTTGATAGCTAAATAACAAAACATAATTTCTGATCTGTAAACCACAGCTTAATAGCAGCATAATTATACAAAGCTGATTCTAAATACATGAATACAGAACTTCATGAATGTATAGCTATGAAAATAACTCAAACATGATATCAAGATCATCAACTGTTATAACTGAGTTCAGCGTTCTTTGTTCAATATTTAAGTCCTTCGGCAATCAAAAGGCAAAATATCCAGTTCTGCATACAGGTATGGCTGGATAAATTTTCATCATAAGCTGAAATGTTCAAGTTCTCTTAACTGTAAACTTTACTGCTCGAATTTCTGTACTGGAGAGCATTCGCTTGCTGAACGTTCATACTAAACCATGTAGCTGCTTGACTCACTAGATGCTTTACAAATTGAGATGGTTCAAGACGATTCATGCTCTTTTATAACACAGAACTTGTGAAAATTCAGCGACACAAAATACAATTTATATCAAATACACATATCCTCACAAATCATTAGTGATCATGGTAATCGCTCAAAATGAATTCCAATCGCTTCTCCAAAGGAAACTGTGAGGCAGCGCTTGGCTTTCACCTCCTTCTATCATTGCATAATTACATCATATCATATAACATTATCAGAAAGACTGCAATACAAATGACTCCTTCCACTTGCTTGCTGCTTCGCACTGTTTCCCGCGTTAAGCCGAACTCCCTGCGTTAAACTGAATTCCATTCACAATAAGAGGTTAACACCTCATGAATAACGATAACACACATTTATCCAAATGCGCATTCTGACTAAAAAATAACGTACATGTAGGGCACAGGATAAGCAAAGCTATCTCCTGATATAATCTGCAAAACGCTTTGGGGGTCGGACTACTCTTCCTGATCTCGTAGTAACATTTTGCTGATCATTAACGCTATTGCGAGGTTGCACCTGCTCGCAGACTCCTGGAGGCTGTTCATCTGGGATGTGAACATCAGCGCTTGGAGTAGTCATCGGTTCTTGCGAACGTCTCAGATGTCGTCGATTGCGCCGGAAAATCCTCCCGTCATCTCTTCTCACCAAGTAGGATCTTGGTTGTGACGTCGCCCGAAGCACGACACCCTTAGCACGACACCCTTCTGCCATTCGCTCTGCTGCCCAGTGGGGTGAATGCGGACTACTTCACCTGGATGGAGTGGTGGCAAGTCTTTCGCACCCTTGTCGTACTGGAGCTTCTGTCTCAGCTTCAACTTCTTCAGTTCTTTGGCTGCACTCTGCACCTCTGGTTTCAGAAGCTTCTCAGTGGTAGGCAGCAATGTTCTGGTTCGCCTGCTCATCAGACGTTGAACAGGACTACTTGACATACCCTGCGTTGGAGTATTCCTGTATTCCAGTATGCTCAAGTAAGGATCTGTGCCTGCTGATTTCGCCCTTCTTCAGCAGACTCTTGGCCATCTTCACTGCATTCTCTGCCTTACCGTTACTCTGGGAATAGTAAGGCGAAGATGTCTGATGTTCGAATTCCCATTTCTTGGCGAAATCTCTGAAGGTATCTGCAGTGAATTGAGGCCCATTGTCTGTGATCAAGATATGGGGAATGCCTTGTCTGGCAAATTGCGCTCTCAACTTTTTGATCACTGTTGAGGCTGTTGTGTTCTCCAGAAAGTCAATTTCCCAGAATCCAGAGTAGTAGTCAACAGTTACTAGATACTTCTTGTCATCTAGTTGAAAGATATCAGCTCCCACCTTCCTCCATGGCTGGCTGGGAACATCATGTTGCTGAAGAGTCTCTTTCTGTTGCTTCTGGCCATAGGAACTACATGCCTCACACTTCTGCACATAGTCCTTCAACTGTGAGCTCATCCCTGGCCAGTAGAGGCACTCTCTAGCCCTTCGAAGACATCCAGCAACTCCTAGGTGAGTCGTGCACTCTTTTCATCATGTCCTTCTGTTTGGCTTTAGGAATGATGACCCTCTCACCTCTAAACACCAGGTTCTCTCCTGTACTCAGCTCATCTCTTACTGGGAAATATGGTCTCAGTATCGGCTCGACATCTCGTTGTCCCTCAGGCCATCCAGACTGGATTACTTCCTTCAGTCTTGTCATCGTAGCATCCTGTCGAACTGCTTCTGACAATTCCTCCATCACAGCAGCAGAGATTGGCACAAAATTTGCCATATTCACAGTTTCAATCTCTCTGGCATTGGCATCATCCGTGTCAGTCATGTACGCACGGCTCAGAGTATCAGCCAGGTACATCTCAGGGCCTGGTTTATAGTGGATGGTGGCATTATAATTCAGCATCCTTATCACTGAGGCCAGGCAAAAACTTGCTCAGATAGTTCACAAAGCCAATGAATCTCTGAACACCTTTCACATCTGTTGGGTTAGGCATTTCAAGAACTGCCTTCATCTTACTTGGATCTGGCTTGAGACCTTTCAAGGTAACGACATGACCGATGAATGGTATTTCAGTCACCTTCAGCTTGACTTTCTGTTCGACTTCAGATTCTTCACACGGCATTTCTCCATCAATGCCGTCACCTTCCGGTCATGGTCTCTCTCTGCCATTTCCATCGTTTCTCCTGTTCCAAACACTAGGATATCGTCAGCCACTGATCTGATCCCTTCAAGGCCTTCTAGTGCCTGGTCTTGTCTCCTCTGGAATTCCTCCGGAGCAGTTGAAATGCCGAATGGCATTCGCAACCATCGATATCTCCCATGAGGAGTGTTAAAAGTCGTAAGATAGGAGCTCTCCTCATCTAAGACAACATGCCAGAAACCATTCGTTGCGTCTAATGTGCTGAACACTTTAGCTTCCTTCAGATCAACTAGAACGTCCTCTATAGTTTTCATAGGGTGGTGACTCCTCTGGAGACCCTTATTAAGATCCTTTGGATCCAAGCAGATTCTCAGCGATCCGTTCGGTTTCTCGACGCAGACAAGACTGGATACCCACTGTGTAGGTCTGTCAACCGGGGCAATTATCTCATTCTCTGTCAGCCTGTCTAGTTCTGTCTTAAGTTTCTCTCTGAGTGCCACCGGTACTCTGCGGGGTGGATGAACAACAGGCTTTATTCCATCCTCCAACTCCAGATGATACTGCCCTTTCAGCTTGCCCGTACCCTCAAACACATCAGGGTATTCCTTCAGAATCTCCTCGGTCGATGCAGATTTAGGCTTAGACGAGTCCACTGCCAATATTTTCTCCATATGCACCTCTATGAGACCCATCTCCTGGACAGTACTGCTTCCAAGAATCGGCGTTACATCCACTGCAACAACAATGAAGTCGACATCATACTCTTCGACCTTCGGGTTGACTACCTTCAGAGTGCACCTGCCATCCGGTTTCAGCGTACCATGATTGTAAACTCCAAGTATGCTATTGGTTTTCTTCAGTTTTGTTTCATCGAGATGTACGGCTTGTCGTGGCAGCACATTACAGGTAGCACCCGAGTCAAGTTGGAATTTGACTTGCTGACCTTCCACAAGCATCTCAGCAAAGACTCGCTTCGATGGCTTCTCCTGCATTGAGTGAACTTTATCCACCAGCTCAACTGAGTTCAACTGCAGCAGATCTGAGTCTTCCTCTACTTCGTGTACTTTTTCAGCAAGCTTTGTCTTACAGACAGCTTTGAAGTGGTTCATCTTGCCACACTTTGCACATTCCTTTCCAAATGCTGGGCATTTTTCTTTCTTTTGTCCATGTTGCTTCCCGCAGTACCTGCAGCTCTTCACGATCTTTGGCGAAGACTTTGACTTCTGGTCCATCTTACTCTTCGGCTTAGAACCTTTAGCTGCACCTTTCCATCTGACTGCGTTCACTGTTTCCTCTTCTGGTCCATTCAGTATGTCTGCATGTTGCTTGGACAATTCTGCTGCCCTGCAAGCCAAAATGCACTTCTCGTAGGTCAGTCCTGGCTCTCGCAACAATCGTTGCCTCATGGCACTATCCGCAATCCCACAGATAATCCTGTCTCTGAGGAGAGACTTCTGTAACTGGCCAAAATTGCATCTATCCGCCAGCATTCTCAGTTCAGTAAGGAATGCATCAAATCCTTCACCTCTCTCCTGACTGCGAGTAAAAAACTGGTACCTGTCTACCGTTTCATTATTCGGCGGCTTGCCATGCTCCTCAAGTGCATCCAAAGCACTCTTCAGATTTTCATCTGCAGGTTTTACTGTCTTGTAGACCTCTCTTCCTCTCGCACCAATCAGGTATTGGAACATCTGCAACTTTTTTGCCTCTGTCTTATCATCCATGGCCAAATCCACATATAAGGAGAATTGCTCTCTCCACTGTTTCCATTCTCTAGGAAGATTACTAGCCTCGAAATCTAGGGGCTTGGGGGGCTGGATCTGACCCATTATAACTCTTAACTCAGTCGGCAATCTCCTGTGACTAGCCGGCACTTCTCTGTGCGATTTCCCTATAGGACAATTTCTGGCGGCGATTTCCGGTCACCCGTCGATCATCATCCGTTTCCTTCTCTAGACTCGGTTTCTCAGTTCATTCCCTCATTTTCCAGTCACATCACAATCATGGCTCTTATTGGTAGTGATATGTCAACGAATCAAAGCGAAAATCCGACAGTTTTTTACTCACTGGGCAATCGTAACTCGTAACTTAGACTTAGTTGACGTTTGTGCGCCATCGTTCACACAACGACACTCGACACTACAGTTCATCATCCGAGGCGATTTCGCTCATGCACCAAACTTGTCATATTTGTAGCCATCCTAGCAGCATTCCAAGCTAGATCATTTCCACTCTGACACCATGTGTCATGTCGTGGCCTGACATGACAATCGGGTTCCTGGCTACACACAGGTGATAAATAAAGATGACATTTTAAGAGAAATCTTCCATCGTCTGTGTCTGGTTTATTCTACCATGTACAGCATCTCCCAAGAGGTGGCGCTATACCTCTTACACCAACAAATTTCTATAGAGGACAATTGAATTTGTATTTATAATATCATAATTGATAGGATTCAAGTAAATTGAATAAATCATAAAGAAAGTAAATGTGAGAAAATTACAATGCCCCGACCGGGATTCGACAGGGCTATATGTGAGATTGTTACTTTGCTTCGACGGGAGCCCGGATAGCTCAGTTGGTAGAGCACTGGTCATGTAATCCAGGGTCCCGGGTTCGAATCCCGGTCGGGGCATTGTAATTTTCTCACTTCTTTATGATATATTCAATTTACTTCAATCCTATCAATTATGATATTATAAAGATCAAATCGCTCCCTCTAGCTCTATGCATGGATATACTACTCGAACATAATTATATCCATATCATTTGGTCTTCATCAAGATGAAAATGTATTTACAACGCTATATGTTCGGGCTGCCGCAGTAAGATGGGGGGTTGCATTTCCGGACACTTAACAAAAATTAGCCTGTAAATTTTGCTGTCAGATTTTACGAAAAAAATGCATCAAGTAACATTAAAACCAGTGAATATTTGCAATTCACATGATTTTCAACCTATCCTGTGAAAGATTTGTGACAATTAGCAAGAAAAGTTGTTCGATTTACTGTTTAAAAATGACCTGTCTGGATTAACAACCTGTCCGGAATTAAAACGTCTGGACATATTACGAGAGAAAATATAAATCCTGATTATTCAGAAAATATGCAGAGTAATAATAGTATTATAGTAGGGTCTACTGCTAAAGATCCCCTACGCAACAAACGGATGATTCCATCAACATTATTGCACTGAAATCCATTTTATCATGACTTACAATATTATCATCTTTAGTATCAGCTCCAAATGATGAATCATGAAAGGTGCAGTAGGCAAAATACGGCTAAGCCCTTGCCTCTCCTTCGGCCGGGCCGATCATCGATGTTTCCATTATGTTGATGTTGCTGCTGACTGATGTTACTTGTGTTACTCACTTACTGTTAGTGTTATTATTGCACCGACAGTTAGTGAAAAGTGAAAGAAATTCACTATGCAGTCACAGCACAATAGGTTGTGCTGTCGCTTTGCTGCAAAAAGTGTCACTTAACTGTAATTTTTGTTGACGAATCAGTCTGGGGTTAGGGTTTCCCCGGATGTCATTCATGCATTTGTCTATGGGTATTCCCCACGGCTAGCTAGTCCAAAGACTTTTAATAGTAGTATCAAGACAGATTACTCCCAGTCCCACCACAGAACTCCTAAAGACGAGTTCCGTGAGTCCCACCTACTTCCGTAGTACATTTTGGCAGGTGTAAATTGCTGTGTTAAAAAGATTCGGGGGGGGGGGGGGGGAGGTACGTTCGCCATAGGTATAACACGTGAAAAGATGTCTCATTTTTTCTTGATATTTCATATCTTACTCTATCTATTTTTAAGTCTGATTTTCGCACGAGAGAAAGGATGGATAGTTCAAAAAACAATTTTGAACCTTTATTGTCAATAAAAGTTCAAGTTCAAGTTCAAGTTTATTTTATTTATTTCAACTCAACTCGACTTAACATCATAACAGTATAACAATTAATTACATAATAAACCATAAAACTGAATATTCAATACAATACCACAAAATATATATATATATTTATGGTGAACGAAAAAAATATATTACAAATGTGTATCATATGAATTTCTCACCCCCTGATTTGTTCACATAATTTGAAGGTTTAATTCTGCTTTAGTCAGCTGTGCGCACATACAAACGCAACTCGAGTACGCGCTCGATCAGCTGGGTGGTCTTGGCATGGGTCCAGGTCATTGCTCTGTATAAATCGGTGTTTTGTTCGCGGCTGTTCTATTATAGCAATGGGGGGCAACGGAGAAGGGAGGGACAGAAGAGCTGCTATTTACGAATCTCACTCCGAGTACACAACAGTGCGTATGCGGGATCGGAAGGAAGAATTTTACACTTTCTCATTCGACATGATTCATCCATTTCATCCACGGTATGCAACATATCACTCCACAGCTGTAACGACTGCTCAATTCGGATTCACGGTCGTTCAACACACACATTGGATTGATGCGCCCCGTTTTACAATGGCACGGTCCAAATCGAGCCTATATACGCAGCATTACATACTGTACGTGCTTTATATACATGACATCTTTTTTGCTATGTTTCTTTTTAATTATGCAAAATAGACGGCGGTTTTTTTCGACCAATCAGGACGAACCTGATATCACAAGAAAGAGTAATATCTTGGCTATTTGCTAGTCTTTGCCCCCATACATTTTGACACGTAAGTCAGAAGCTATAGGAGGAATACGAGAGCAATGAGTGCAAAAAAGTGCTTCTCCTCACACAAAAAGCATGAAACCATGCATTTTCAGTCGAAAATAGACGGCGGTTTTTTTCATTCAATTAAAAAATAACTGATATCATGAAATGTAGAATTAATCAAAGTTTTATAAACCGTTTGCCCCCATGAAAAATCTTGCGCGGTTCTCGAGATATGATTTAAAATGTGCCGAAAAGGACGTGTTTTCGCCAAATTTCTGTCGAAAGATCGGGGATCACGACCGGTTCGCGTTAAGTGAACATGACAAATTCATATGTTTATATAGTCTATCCTTTTGTAAATGTAGAGCTGAGGAAATAGAGGGATCCACTAAAAAGCAGGGCTTGTTGAGTGTGGATCCCTCAAAAAAATATTGTAATAGATTAAGCTGCATAAATATAAAATAAAAGGTATGTGTTACCAAATAAAAATTAATATGTATAGTATAACATATTCTTTGGTGTGAATATAATATGAAAGTGACAAATGAGATATGGAGATGAAGAAAAAATATATATAAATATAACTGAGAGTAAGATGACAAAGTGGTGCGTCTGTGAAAAAAAAATGGAAAGACAAAAGACCGCTTAATATGAGTTTATGAATTTTCTGTATATGATATGAGAATTTTCAGCTTGATTTTGAAACAATTTAAACTTGATGAATTAATTATGTCATTGCTGAGTGAGTTCCAGTATTTTGGGCCGTAGAAGGAAATTGTTTTATGTGCGAGTAGAGTGCGGGTCCGGGGAAGGTGAAAACGGTGAGACTGTCGGGTTGGGTAGTTATGTATAGCATTGTTTCTTGTGAACATGTCGATGAATGTATGTGGCAGTTCGTGTTTATTCAACTTAAACATAAATTGTCCTGTTTGAAAAAGAAATAAATCAGAAAATTTTAAAATTTTGGACTCGTAAAATAAATGATCAGTATGTGAACGACTAGGAGCATTATGTAGAATCCTTATAATTTTCTTCTGTAGGATAGAGATTTTATCCGTAAGATATTTATTGGCGTTACCCCATGCCATAATTCCATAATTTAGATATGGTAGTATGAGTGAGGAATATAAAGTAAAAAGTGAAGTCGTTGGGAAAAAATATTTAAGCTTATTCATTATTCCAATGTTTCGCGAAATTGTTTTGGATATATTTTGAATGTGAATGTTCCATTTTAATTTATCGTCAATAGTTAGCCCTAAAAATTTTGTAGATGTGACCCTCTTAAGGGATATATTGTCCAAAATAACATTTCCTGGTAAATTTTGCAAGGTGTTACTAAACAGCATAAAATTAGTTTTTAAGACATTCAGTGATAACTTATTGGCTTTGACCCATTCCACTACATGTTTGAGTTCTAAATTTATTGTTGAGAGAAGAGTAATTGGGTTAGTATGTGAATAAAATAAGTTTGAGTCATCAGCGAATAAAATGAAAGACAGAACATCAGATGACTTATAAAAGTCGTTTATGTATATGATAAATAACAAAGGACCAAGGATACTCCCCTGTGGGACACCACAACTTATTGGTCGTAATGTTGACCTATTATTATATATGTCTACATATAGTTTTCTGTTTGATAAATAATTCCTGAACCATTCCAAGGCTATCCCACGAACACCGTAGTGTGACAACTTATCTAGAAGAATATTATGGTTTATAGTATCGAAAGCCTTGGAAAAGTCTAGGAATATTGCGATTGTATGTTGATGGTGATCTATGGCATGGAATAATGTATCTACGCATTTCAATATTGCTTGAGTTGTATTGCGGTTTTCTCGAAAGCCAAACTGTGATTCACAAAAAATATCATGTTTGTTTAGAAATTCTGTAACTCTGACGAAGACAATTTTTTCCAAAACTTTGGATAAGGATGGTAACAATGATATCGGTCTATAATTATTTGTTTCATTACTATCACCTTTCTTAAATATAGGAATAACTTTAGCAATTTTAATATTATTTGGTACTATACCTGTAGTTAATGATAAGTTAAAAATATAGACCAAGGGATTAGTAATCGATAAGATTATTGCTTTAAGGAGATAATTCTCGATCCCATCATGCCCCAAACTTTTCTTTCCTTCTAGTTTATTTACTATACCAATGACTTCCTCAGGGCTGGTGGGGTAAGAAATAATGAACATGGGTTAGGATTACCCAAAAATTTATCAAATTTACTTTCGGTTGTTGGGATTTTTTCAGCAAGTTTTTGTTCAATTTGAGAGAAGTACGTGTTAAAGCCACTCAGTGAATCCCCGGGATGATGCCTGCTTTTTGACAGAGTGAAAACAGGGATTTTAAGAATGATTATAGTTCCCCTAGTAGTATTACCTTGAATTTATTGTAAATGTGGCTTACATGAATTGTAATTTGAGACTCTGAAAAAGCTTAATGAAGGCTCAAAAAGTGGAAGAGACCCCGCATAAATAAACGGGAATATGCATGCTTTTTGCCTTCCAACTGCGATAGGTTAACACATGAAAACAGGCATTTTGAAATGAATTCCCCTAGTATTTATTTGAAATTATGAAAAATGTGATTTACATGAAATTTAAAGCTCTGAAGAGGTATGGTTAAGACTCGATGAGTCTAATATACCCCGCATAAATAAACGGGAATATGCATGCTTTTGACCTTCCAACTCCATGAATTATATCATCAGCTGCTATTGTTGGTTACTATAATTAATTCAATTCAAAGTACGGAGGTCGTTTGTCACATGTTTTATGTTCCTTCTGTGCCGGGGGTGGGGGGGGGGGGGGGGCACACATTTCCTTTCATAACTCATAAACTCAACATAAAGCCCCCCCCCCCCCCCCCCCTCTTACTGTCTAACACAAGAATAATCTGCCGCAAGGTGTTGGTGTATTATATTTAAAAGATGTTGGTATTATGCTATATACCTGTATACATAATGGTATAGTCAAAAGATGTTGGTATATGTAATGTAATATATACATAAGTATTGTTATCACGGGCGTGGACACGCATAATTATCCATTGTTAGTGCGGGTGGGGGATGATCCATTTATCATCCACCCACTAACAATGGTAAGTGTGTTCATGCCTACGCCACTGGTTGTTATCTATTATAACTATTTTAATGTATCATGTTCCGACTGCCGTTTTTCATTTCTATTTTTTTTTGTCTTTTGTTTGGTGCTAAATCTATATTATGCTTTGAACTGGAATTATGACATGAGTTTTGTTTGTTTGTTTTTGTTTGTTTGTTTGTTTTTTCTTTTTCGTTTTGCTTTGTTTTTGATTTCTGTTCTGTTATTTCTATATACCTGCTATATATGCTTTGTAAACTGAAAATTGAGAATGATCCTATATGTTTGGATTTTGAATCAATAAATGAATTTGAATTTGAATTTGGATGTGTAACTAAGAAAATTGATGTCAGATTTGGTTTTGGCTGGCACGTAGTAGGGGCACGTGCATGCATTCAGGGATACACCACCAATAAAAACTACGAGAATCTTGGATACGCCACTCTTAATTAATCAGTATATTTATATAAGGAATTCCTCGCATGCAATCTCATTTTAATGAAACCTTTCTGTTTTGACTTTTAATGGAATAAGGTCAATAAATTTACATTATACGTCTATAATCCCTTTAATTTGCAATAATCATGATATCAAATGAAATATTCGTCAAAGCAAATTTCCTTAATTGGACGAATAAAATTATCTATCTCTATCTATCTTTTGGCGTTTTTTTTTTTTTTTTGGGGGGGGGGCGATGGGGGCGGTCGCCTCCCCCCCCCCCCCAAAAAAAAAAACACAAAAAAAAAAAACCAAAAAAAAACACGCCAAGATAGATAGAGATAGATAATTTTATTCGTCCAATTAAGGAAATTTGCTTTGTTGGCTTAAAAAAGTACATAACATTCATATAAATAAACAAAATTACACAAGTTATGAACATGTCATATGTGGTCATAAACATACAAAATTATACGTACTACAATCAGCATATTATTTCAGCCTAAACTCATCAGAAAGGAAAGATTTTCAATTTAAGTTTAGATTGGTATACAAATTAGCTCTCTATATAGAGGCAACATAAATAATATGAGGACTATACGTTGAACAAGTCAATAATGTCTAGTCTGGTGAGTTGCATGTAACGGGACGATAATTATAGCTTTGTTACTCGAGTTTATTGTATTCCCGGATTGACAGCGGAATAAATGAGTTTCCAAAACGATTTGTACGAAATTCTACCGATCGAAACCGTTTTCCAGAACGCATGACAATATAATAGGAATGGAGAGGGTGATTTGTATTTTCAAAGATAATTTCAGCCTGTTTCAAAATCAGAGAGGTACATGCCTCATTCAAATTTGTCTCTTCACCTATCATTTTCTTCGCGTGCCTGGGGATTCTTTTCAGTTGTTTAAAGTCCTCCTTTCTGCATGCTCCAAACCAAACTACACAACTAGACAGAATTACGCTTTCAATTACTGATTTGTAGAACAACAGGAGAATTGTTCTATCAACGTGAAATGAGTACATCTTTTTCAGAAAGTATAACCGTTGCTGTGCTTTTGCATACACATTCTGACGTTGGTCGATCCATGACAGTTTATTGTCAACAGTTGTTCCCAAGTACTTAAAACTATCAACTACTTCTATAGGCTTACCCTTCATTGTTATCGGATTTACATTGTTTTGTTTCATAGAACGGAAATCGGTTATCATCTCTTTCGTTTTACTAGTATTTAAAACCAAAAAGTTCTCAAAAAAAGAAAAAAAAGCGAGAGCGGAGAGAAAAAAAGCCTAAAAAGTTGATACGAGCCGTTATCTTTCTATCCAAATTTGCTGAAACGACAAAGTTCTCGCGCCCACCGCTGTTTAATACAGTGCTGTATTGCGTCCAAATAATTGAAAAGCAGTCAGGGCATCGAACTAACTTTTTGCCTGAAAAAGGTGCAACACGAGCCGTCATCTTTCTTTAATATTTGCCAGAACGTCAAAGCTTTCGCGCTGATCGCGCGGGAAGAAAGAAACTCCCCCTCGATCCCTGTGCCCCCCCCCCCCCCCCCCCCCCCCGTTGTTACATATAGTGCAGTATTGCACCCATATAATTGAAAAGCAGTCAGAGCGTCGAACTAACTTTCCGCCTAAAAAAAGGTGCTACGAGCCGTTATCTTTCTCTCGAATTTGCTCAAATGTCAAAGCTTTCGCGCTTCGCACTGGAAGGGGGAAACTCCCCCCTCCCTGCACCCACCCCCTGGGGAGCACGCTTCGCGTGCTCACCCGCACCCCCTTAAATGAAATCCTGGCTACGCGGCTGTTGTCTTCCCCATGTAGGTAGGATTAAAGGCATCTTGTCCCCTGGAAAGATCAAGACTGCGGTACGGGTGCGGGACTGGAGCTCTTCCTTTCTTTTTCTTTCCCATTTTTCTTTCCCTTAAGCTGATAGGAATTAGAGAAAGACCTCTTGAACTTGTAAATCCAAGTATAAAAGATCTCCTAGCGTATAACTTGATTTTTTTGTTTAAGAGAAAAAAAACAGTTTAAGTAAATATCTTCGGATAGAATAACTTATAACAGAATTTAATATGGCAAAATAGTCAAATCTGACTGTTGCCAAATAAAAAAAAACCCCCCCAATCACCCCCCCCCCCCCCCCCCCCCCCCCCCCCCCCCCCCCCCCATGGTAGTGTCAGGAGCAGCTATAGTACATGGCCTATATGGTAGTCTTACAGCACAGACTCTTTTTTACGACTGGCCAGGGTTTGTGCCTGCAAACTAACACAGATGGCAGGCACAGACTTGCCCACTGCCTGCATTGGACTGTCGATGGACTGTTTCCGTATCGAGCGGCCCAATAAACAAAATCACGTTAAAATCATGTCATTATCAGGTAAACGACTTGGAGCAAATAACGTTCTTCAAACACTTCAAAATGCAGTAAATGTGTTAATACGTTACTTTCACTGTGTCACTTAAAACACACGTGCAATAAAATGGACTAAATCCCCTAATTCTGACCATAAAATCACTAGAAAAATCACTTCTTCCATGAACTCCCCTTGTACGTATTTTCATGAACGATTAATCGCGTCACTGAACACATAATGAAGGAACTCTCCAAATTAAAGTAAATGAGTTAATACATTTTTTCGTTTTATGCACTTATAAAGAACGTGCAATAAAATGGAATTTTAATCACGTAATTCTCACAACAAAATCACTAAAATAATCACCGCATCCATACACCTAATACATCGCATTTTGCACCCTTCTACGTTCTGAATTCACGCTTAATCAAACACCAGCATTCACCTTCAATGTCAGAATCAGATCCTCGTTCAGCAAGCACGTAAAATTCAGCGATTACTATCACTTACTTTCCACGTGCATGACATGCATGCGTGTAAAGTCCTGAAATAAAAACACGTCTGACAAAATATGTACTGCTTTTATCAATGCTTATAAACCATATTTCTGCCGTGTTAAACGAAAGGATCTTTTTCCCTCTTTTGGTCTAATTTTATAGTGATTGCCCCTTAAATGTAACGAATGAAATTCAAATTAAGAAACAACTTATTTAAGTCATTTATGCCTTGAATCATTGTAATCAAATTAACTACTTCTTATCATATATATTTAGAATGGTGACTACATGTACCACATCTAAAAAAAATGCAAAACTATGCAACATTTTACAAAACATTTCTAAAAGCAAAATATATTGTAGAAAACACTGGAGATGTTATTTTAAGTAATTAAATGTACGTTTCCTGAACATAATGTATGATGACTTTCAAGCAATTTCAGTCGCATCACTACAGTGCGTATCAAGAAATATATTACAATTTTGAAAACTATATCACAATTACATTTCAAAATATATAGAAGTTTTTTTTCACGTTGATAGATGCCCAATAGTCTCTTCAATCAAATGCCACTAACAAAACAATTTTTTGTTCTCGCTTGGGCGAGCACTGACTTTTTTGTCCAGAGTGTGAAAAATGACTTGCTCCTAATTGAAAGAAGAGGGGAAAAACCAGCAATCTGAATAAGTCCCATTCAAACAAATTGCTCTCTTGCATATATGATTGAGGAATTTTGTGTCAATTTTCTATCATAAATGGTATGCAAAATTTGTGTGTTCGGAACAACACCCTTCGAAATAACGAGCAGCACCCCATGAATTTAATTATTTCGTTGCTTTATGCATGGGTGGGAATTAATAATTGTGCAATTATTTCAAGATCTTTTAAGCACACACAGTATTCACAATGCACAGACACATTAATATATAGAAGAAATCTATAAGAAGAAAGGATCATTCTATCAATCAATCAAAAAATCAATCAATCAATTAACAATCAACCCATTAATACATCAACCAATAGATCAATCAGTCAATCAATCAATGCATCAGTTTGAGAGAAAGATAAATGGCTCGTAGCAAACAATTTTTTAGGCGATGCCCTGACTGCTGCTCACTTATTTTGACGTAATGCTGCACTGTATGTAACAGGGGTGGGTGCAGGGAGGGGGAGTTCCCCCTTCCCGCGCGAAGCGCAAAAGCTCTGACGTTCTAGCAAATTTGAGAGAAAGATAACGGCACGCTTGTAGCAATAATTTTTTTAGGCGGACGCCAGGACTGCTTTTCAATTATTTGGACGCAACATTTCACATGCGAGGGAGCGAAGCCAGTGGCGTATGTAGGGATTATGGCGCCCGGGGCAAACAATGAAGTGATGCGTCCCCCCCCCCCCTCCCCACCCTAGTGCCCATACTTATCTGCGTTATTGTACAAGCGAGGGAGCAAAGCGACCGAGCGGCAAATTTTTCAATTTGTTTACCCTAAAAACGCATTTTGTGCATTTTACCCAGGAAATTGTGCATTTGACCACCGCAGTTGAGCGGTAGAGAAGCTCGAAATTTATACATTGATAAACGGTTTTCTATACACTCACTTCTACTATCGGGAGCAGAACTAACGAAACCCCATAGGCTTGAGAAAGAGTCGAGAAATTCAGCAAGGCGACCTGAAGTTGAGATTTCTTTCACAAGTTGAACCTTTGCAAATGCTGTTTCATACACTTTATCCTATATTGGGAGCGCAATATTTAGCAGGAGTTATATGAAACTTACTTTGCGAGCAAAGCAATTACATCTTTTATTTTTTCAAACTTTTTGAACCCTTTAAGATATTTAAGAACTATGTACTGGGGAGCGAAATTACGATATCCTGAAAAAGATTATGCGAGGGAGCAAAGCGACCGAGCTTTCGAAAATTTTCGCTTTTCAAACCTTCAAAAACTAGATTTCTAGTGCATTTATTTTGGGGCGCGTGATCCCGTAAAGATTATGATTTTTCTTCATTTCCCACTATTTTTCTTTCTCTCCTTTGCGTTTTTGCGCCTAGATACACCACTGAGCGAAGAGACCGAGCGACAAGTAATACGGTTTATTCCATCAAGACTAGTCGGCATGAATATTCATAAAAACGAACTGTAGGGATATGATTAAACGAGCAAGGCCATTGAACAGCTGTTCTGTGTGGCGCAATAGGATAATCTGGTGCGCTATCGATGAAAGTACCGCGAGTTCGAATCTCGGCAGAAGAATATGTTACGAAATTTTCTTTTGCTGATTTTAAAAATAAGGTCTAGAAGTAGGTTTCGGAATTCTGTTACGACATAATTGCTGAGTAAATCATAAGTGAAAACCTTTATGTAAATAGTCTGTATATGTACAAGAAATGTATTTAACATCATTACTTTCTACTTTTTGTACTTCATTGTAAACTATTATTATTTTTAATTTGGGTATTAATTGAACTTTACCAAAATACTTGTGTTGTTTTTTTGTTGTTGTTGTGGGTCAGGCTCGACTAGCACATGTGCTATTATCTGGCCCCTTTTACCAACCAATGCTTTTCTTCATTTATATGTAAATATCATTGTATGTAAAAAAAAAATGTATTGTAATTAAATGTTGGTGGTAAATAAATCAAATCAAATAAATCAAATAATAAATCAAATCAATAAATCAAGGTGAAACTGAGTAAGAAAATACAAGTCCGATACTTGTAGTCTCTTTCATGATTATTCATATTGGATAGCCCCAAAGGTAAAGGAAAAAAAATTCGCGAGCGGGGGTGGGAGGGGATATCCCCTCCTACATCAGGGAATTTTTCAGAAATCTGTCTATAAAACTTGCATTTTAGAGCATCCCAAAATGGTTTTTAATGAAAAAAGCATGCACGGATCTACGCAAATGGAGGGAACCCCTTAATTGAAAATAAAATGTGAGCGAACGAATTTTCTTCGACACTTTCGCACTGAAATTATGACATTTCTTATTTTCTTACTTCTAATCATTAAAGATTGTGGTATTTCAAGATCAATCATCATGAGTTAATTATTAGTTTTAAGTTAATGTATCATAATTCTTATTAATTTTATCCAAGAATATTGGGGGTGATAATACGGGGTAACCTCGCTAGTCATAAGGACCGCTAGTCATAACGTGTAATTTCCTATACCTGTAGGGTCGCTATTCATAAAGCGAAAAGGGGGTCACTATTCATAAACTCATAAGGACTATTATTCATCAGGATTGCTATTCATAATAGGAGAAGAGGGTTGCTATTCAAAATCGAAGAAAAGGGTCATTACTCTATCAAGGACCGCTATTCATAATAAGTCATAAGGGTCGCTATACATAATGCAGACAGAAGGTCGCTATTCATAATACCAAACCGGGGTCGTTAATCATAAGGGTCGCTACTCATAATCGAAGAAGAGGGTCGCTATTCATAATAGGAGAAGAGGGTCGCTATTCATAATCAAAGAAGAGGGTCGTCATTTAAATTAAATATGAAAAGGGAAATGGATGAAGGACAACCCAACGGTACTGCATTTAAGGAAGCCTTAGAATAAACTTCGGCTTTTGTCAAATATATCCATATTTTTTTAAAAAGTGAACCATATTTATCAATGCTCCCCACAATTTGAAAGCCGCTTTCCCAATGCCTTAATAATTAAAAAACGATGTTTAGTCCATACATCTACGTGGGAGGAGAGGACCCCCCTCCCCTCCCCCTCCACACACCCACACAGATCCAGATTCTCCCGTTTCTCAACTCTTGTGGAGACCCTAATCCTTAGCCTTTATCTCAAGTTCCAATTCTCAAGTGGGATCGTTGTAGGGGGGTAGTTGTCCAGATACGGGCATAGAAATTGCCGCGAGAAATTGGTGTGTTTTTTTTTTTAATTTTGGGTTGGGATATCAATTCCTCGTCGCAATATTTTCATAATACGTGATTTTAGTAACGTACAATATTTACATCTACCGTTCTTACAGTGTGCCCCTGTTTATGGCCATGGACGTGGGAATGAAGTATGCCCTCCCACGGTTGGGACTTTCAAATTTCCCTGAGTTAAAATCACCTTTCAGAGCATTTTCTTTGAAATCTTTATTTCGGTCTTCCTAATGATAATCTTAACAAAAATCATGACAAAAATTATGACCATGTTGATCGATCGTGGTCCTATGAATAATAATCATGGTCACCTCCTCCTCCTCCTGATCATATCTTTATCTTTCCTTTATTTTTCCCCTTCTTTACTTCTATACTTCCCTTCGACTCTCTTTATTTCTTCTTTGCTTATGTTATTCTTTGTTTCGGGCTTTTTTCATCCTCTCTTTCTGTCCTTTCTCATGTTATTCTTTGTTTTGATCTTTCTTCATCTTCTCTTGTTGTCTTCTCTCATGCTCTTTTTTGTTTTGTTTTGATCTTTCTTTGTTCTTCTCTTTCTGCATTTTGATCTTTCTTGGATTTTCTTTCTTTTTTTTCCCATATATTGTTCTTTGCTCCCTTTCTTTATCCTCTCTTGCTGTCTTTCCCTTATAAATGTTTTTCTTTGTTTTATCCTTCCATTATTTTGTATTTTTTCTCTCCTTATGGTTTCCTTTATTTTTTCCTTCTATCATCTCTTTCATCTTTTATACCCTCATCCGTGTATTTCTCCATTATTCTCCTTTTATCTTCGCTTTTGCTCTTTCCTCCATCTCTTATTCTTCGTTCTTCCTTTTATCATCTTCACTATGCTATCTTTCTTATTCTAGAATCTTCTTCTCTTTCCTTCTTTTTGTTTTCATATGCTTTTATTTTCTATTTTCTTCCTTTATCATTTTGTATGATTTTGTTTTATATTTCTCTTCTAGTTTTCTCAAAAAGCGTGCTGTTCTTGCGAGGAAACCTGCCAAAACTGTGACGTCATTTAAACCTAACTACGATCTAGGATGCGTTCATAGGCGCCGGAAGTTGGGGGGGGGGGGGGGGCGATCAACAAAAAGGTGGGGGCAAAACACGTTTTCGATGCATCATTTTGGGAGGGGCTGTAGTTTTTTTGCCCGAATTTCAAGTTTCCCTATTCTGTGTATGAGCGAGCAAAGCGAGAGAGGAAAAATTTCGACATTTTTGTAGTGAAAATGTACAAACATGTATTAAACTATCTAAATATGAGGATATTGGAGCACCTCGCTGCCTGTGATGAGGTGGTAGTCGAGCCAATATTGCCCTTCTCAAAATCCTCAAGGGGCTGCAGCCATTCGTACGCCTATATCCCCCTTCAAGTTATCCACGGAATTGTACAAGCTATAGGGAGCAAAGCGATTTTTTTTTTTTTTTGGGGGGGGGGGGCATTTTTAAGCTGCAAAAAAGTTATTTCTTATTCGATGTACTAAGGAAAAATCGCAAATAACCACTGTGATGTGGGGCAAGTTCCAAATATTGAACATTGATAAAAGTCCATTTTCTCACTTGTCTCTTTTTCGTAAGAGTAAAATGCATATAAAGAAACTGCGTTTTGAAGGTTGCATGAAATTATGAAAAAAATTCCACTGTTCAGACGCTTTTCTCCCTCTCTTAAATGGTCACTTAACAAACTTTGGCTACCAATTCGGGTTAAGTGCATCAAAATAATAACATTTTCACGGAGTGCCATAATTTTCGTACAAAAAACGAGAAGTAATCTGTTTGTGTAATTCTATTCGTTTGCCCGGGGATTATAACCCCTAGATACGTACTGCTTGCGGTAAAGGTCGGATTAGCTTCAACTATAGCATTAATTTAAAAAAAAATAGAGCAGCTTATATAGAAGAGTCGCAGCTGGGATCCTTTTGAAAATATCCTTGCAATATGTAGTCCCTTTATCGTTCCATTATGCTATTATATCCCTGGATGACATTGTTATGACTAAGTGTTTTACCAAAACAGGCCTATATATCTCTTCATTTTATACCTAGAACATGTGACAACTCGGTTATAGTACATTATAGTCCCATTTATCATGGTAGAGATGAAAGTTTAAGTTGCAAGGTAAAACACTGACAAGTCACTCAACTCAAATAAATTCATAAATGTTTCACTTAGATTTATTGTGATCATATTACAGGCAAACTGCATGAAAACTGCCAACTGACTATCAAATGTCAAAACACATTTTCCTGTGACAATTTTGTCTTACATATCATGTATAATCTATAATACTACATGTAAACAAAGTTGAACAATCTACACATGAACTCACATCAGTTTGCAAGCTTTAAATGACCATACATCCAAATTTCTTAAATCTTCTTCATCCTATGAATACATCACTTTTGGAGGGATATTGATCTGTACTCCTTTGAAAATGTATTTGTAAAACATTTATATAGAATAAATGTAGCATTGAGCACTGGATCAAATAAATGTTTGTATTTTATGTCAGAGCTCCACATCTCATTTTGCATTATAGAAATTGATTCTTCTGGGAAAAAAATATACTGATCAAGTTGATACATGTTTAACAGTCACATAAATTCATGGAAGACAATAGATCACTTATGTTTGGATGCATACATATACACAATAACATTAAAAAAAAACCCAAACCAAATCCTAGTCTACATACTAAACAATATGCATTCAGCATTAGTAGAACATTCTAGTTCATTCTCTATGTGTTATAATTGATAGTACATTGTCTTACAATCATTTACACACAATCTTGACTTCTGTGTATGACTAACAGATGTACAAGACTGCACATGTAATGTGAACTACAATCGACGTAGAATTATCTGGAATAAAAGATTGTGATGCATACATTTCTGTAGGTTTAAACTAAGATACAACATACACGTCAGACAAGACATTGTACTTATTCAGTGTATGTACATGAACATTAGTAATTGAGTAAAATGTAAAGGCACATACATAAACAATGAATAGTTAAATATAAATACAATACTACTTCTCACATACAAAATCATACATAATCTTGCCCCCACATATCTTCAAGACTTAGTCACCCTTTGTTCCTCCTCTTCTGCCAGACCCCTCCGTTCATCTTCCGCTCTCCAATTATCCTATGGCCCACGTACAAAATCCCAGTATGGCGACCGAGCCTTTTCGTCCATTACCCCCACCCTTTGGAACAAACTCCCATCCCATATTCAGAATGCCACATCTATCAAATCATTTAAAATCCTCCAAAAAACCCATCTTTTTAAGCAGTTGTAATTTTATGGAGGCGCATACATGTACTTACTGTATTGCTTTTATGTTATCGTGTTTACTAGTTTACTTATTTAGACAACCAGTGCGCTAAGAAACGCCCGTGTAAAGCGCCATGTAAATGCAATTATTATTATTATTATTATTATTCTTCTTGTAATTTACATTAAAAAAAAGTGGTTTGTTGCCAGGGCAGTGATATAGAATATTCGGTTTTAATGATCAGTGGAAGAATCTAGATCTTGTTTTAATCTGAGAAAAAAAAAACAGGATTGAGATTCAGATGTAAGTTGTAAGTTTAAAAATTGATTTAGCATTTACCTTGAACAATGTAGGGCATGCTTGTCTTGCTACACCACAATGGAATATAATAAGATCACATTAAGATATGCTTTTAGGGCTATAGAATTGCAGATAGAAAAAATATAGTGCATAATAACTAAATATGCGCTTTACAACTCATGCAATTAAGCCAATATAAACAATGTAATATACAATGAAATAAAGACAGACTAAACAAGAAACAATTCAAAACCTAAATCAAACATATATAAATATCTTATCTGAATTAAGAAAACGCACAGATCAGAGGGGTTATAGCGGGGGTTATCTGCACTGCTCCATTTAGAGAGTGCTCCTATTAATAGTGCACCTTTTTAAATAACATCATTTGGACATCTTGGACCTTGTATGAATAAATGAGAAGTTTATTTTTTCCATGTGTACTGTCCATTACCATCCAGTAAACCCCTCTGAAATCTTGTTTAGTCATAAGGACAATTTTGCAGCAAGCAACCTCCTCAGGATTACTCCATGTATTATCTGGAATAACTACAGGACAATCCAGTAGATTCTTCTCTTAGAAAGTTATACATGTAATACATATTCCTGTGAACTTCATGGATTGTACTTGTATAACATCACCTGGTGTACTGTAAGTAAATTGTTCTCATTTCTATCACTTGCTTGAGATTGGATTCATGATACAGTCAAACCTGTCTTAGTGGCCACCTGTCTATAGCGGTCACCTGTCTATAGTGGCCACTTATATTGCCTCCCTGTAGCAAGAAATATGTGCTTTAGAACCTGTCTATAAAGGCCACCTGTCTACAGTGGCCTCTTTTTCTGTTTCCCTTGGGTGGCCTTAATAGACAGGTTTGACTGTATTTGTAAATAACTGGAATAAAACCAAATACCTGTTTTACACAATGTAAAATATTTTCTATGCTTCTTGTATTTCATCAATAAAATAGTAAAACACTAATAGAAGAATATTATACTAGAAGTTTCAACATTTATCAAAATATATTTCACACAAACAATGTACGTACAGTGGAAACTCAGTATAAAGAGATCTGATAAAACAATATTCCTGATATGGTAACATTCCTGGTCCCAGCTCTTTATAACACGATAAAAACTACTTTCGAAAAATCAACTGAAGGCAATTTCCAGGGGATGCCAATTAGAACTGATAGAAAAGTAGGAAAAATCATCTAGAATGGTCCCTTGTGTACATAAAAAGTGGTTTTCTACGGCTAAAAATATGTTGAAAAAGTAGGAATTCCTACTTTTGTCTGAAAAGTGGCATCCCTGAATTTCAGTAGCCCTGTCTATCAACCTTTAGAAATGTGGAACATTACAATGGCGTAACATGTAATCCAAAACTGATTACTATGAAGAGAGCAATAGAATGAGAACTTCCAAAATCCATGTCGAGACTGTCAAACTAGTGATCCAGCCTATAGTTCATGAAAGACATTGAAAAAATATTTGTTTTCTCATAGAACAAAATTAATATCACATGTCTAACTCTTCTATCAACTTGTAAAGAAATGAAGAAAAGAAATATTGGTCTAACATAATGTCTAGTAAGTAATCACTAACTCTATATTAACAGAGACATTGCAGGACATGATAATCTCAGTGACATGTAAAAATGATTTTGACTTTTTGCTTATATACATGTACATGTATTGAATAATAAAAAAAACAAAACAATGCAAAATATAAGTACTTCTACTTTCATGGTATAACTTGTCGAACACACATTAATCATCATGAAAGACTCCAATCTCATGCATCCAATCATTGGCACTGGGCATGAATTGAATGACACATGGCAATAATGGACATGTCATTGATAAACTTGTTTGTTAAATATATATCCCACAACAGAAAACAAATAGAAATAAATGATTACTCTACAAGGAAATACAGTGATCTCAAACGTAATAGCATCTAAAGCATTTGTTCAAAAGAAAATATTGATAATATATAAAGACATGGAATTTTCAGTATACATGTACGTCTACATTTATGTTTCAGCAAGTCCAAATTAAATGTAGAAGTCTTCTTTTTGTGTGTGTGTGTGTGTGTGTGTGTGTGTGATCTGTACATAATCATGATTGTTGCTTTCTTATCATGTCTTGATGGGGGGGGGGGGGGGGGGGTTCAAAGTTATTTGTACCTTGTAGGAACATCAATATTTTCTCAAAACACAAGATTGTGGTTAGTCAAAGTACTACAACATCTACAGTGTTTTTATGAATCATTTTCCTATAGTACATGCAATAGGATTCTGGTATGGTTTCAACAAAACTGATACAATGTACCACTCAGATCAGTGTATGCTTAAGACATGTATCTATGATATGATAAGGTTCATAATGAAAGGTATACACCTACTTACTAGTAATTTAATTCAATCCATGTTCTTTTTAAACAAGGTCAAGTCTGGAACTTGGCTATTAAACTATATAAATTTTCTTTCACAGAAATGCATTCAACAAAACATATTACATATATATTATGTGTATATCACAAAGCTTCTTTTTTTTAATAGGTCACATAACCAATGCATATTCAACAAGAGAATTGCTTTATGTGCATTCTATTCACAGTGTTGGTACATTGTAGTCAAGTTAGAGCAGTTAGAAATACACTCTGTAATTTCATATTTTTGATACACCTATGAGTTACAGAACAACCACATAGATTTTTTAAATTTAGAATGCAGGCGGATGTTAGGAATCACTGGTTTCATGCTGATTGGGATAATTTTATCGGGCCACTGTTCAATTTTCTGACATCGCATATGGTGTGCCTATTAATCGATATCCCATGGATCAAATTTTTCTTGAACTTACAATTCACAAATGAGGTTCTGTTCACTCATAAAAATATAGAAAAACTTTGTATTCCCAAAAGCCTAATAGTGTCTTCAAAGGGGAAAAAAAGTTTTTCTGACTGAATGCATAACCACATTTTACGGGTCCCCTTTAAGATTCCAACCAAACCATTTGAAAAAGTTAATTTCATCTTTCTATGCAGATCGATGCTCTCTGATATTACAATTTTACCAAATTCATATTGACAAACGTTGCGTACCTTTACTATCTGTTACATTTGTAAATGAACAAAAATAATATCAGCTTTAGGTGGAACTTGAATAAAAGTTTCATATTAGCTTTTGTATTTCACTAAAGTTACACATTTACATGTTACATGTACTGATTTCAGCATAAAATTGCATGTATGATTTACTTTTACAAGTCATAAGAAATGGAATATGGATAGCATGTTGGGTGCAAAATACGTACAGTTGTGCTTACTATTTATCTTGACTTATAAATCCATTTATTTCAAGCCTCATCATATCTCTTGCAGAGAATTCAGATTAAACCTGTAGAGGTGTCGTGGTCTAGTGGATACATCCCCTGACTGTGGATCACATGGTTCGCGGATTGAGTCCCGCCACGGCACTTATTTCCTCTGGCTAGACATTAATCTACATTTGCCACTCTCCACCCAGGTGCAGTAAATGGGTACCTGGTAGGATTTTTATTCCTTGAATGCTTTTAGCACCTTAGGGCAGCTGGGCTAAAGCCAAGGTAAAAATGGTACTTTGAGGGCACCTGTATCCCCTGGGATGGATATGTGCGCAATATAAATGTAGCTGTTGTTATTGTAATTATTATAAACACAATTAAGTTATGTTGCAAATACATTGTTTTTGTATACGTAAGATTCAAGAATATAGGAACATACCGAATTTCACCATATACATGAACGTAGAATCATATATGAATACACACAGACCATGTCAACCAAAGCCACACATATATATACAGCAATTCATGCACAAAGAAAGTCATTTAACATGGATAATACTAGTCAATACATGCAGATGGTACATTAGTAACCATGATATCCAATGAAATATATAAATATGCAGCACTATAATATCTGATGACAGACTCATATTAGAATAAAAAATAAAAATAATGTATCGATGCAAATCTAAGGCAGCTAGAGCAAATTGCTTACAATCTTGGAACATGTCTCTCAGAAGTCAAGAGAAGCAGAACCATCAGCAAACTCATCAAGTTCATTGATGTAGGAAGGGTACATTGCAGAACTTTCTTTTGCAATGAAAGGAGTTTCTCTGTTGTCCTTGTAAACAACATCATATGCACGAGGACCAGCAAATGAGAAGCCTAGGTAGAACTGAACAGGTTCCTGGCTGGGTAAACCCTCGATGGGAAGTGACACACCAATCCTGACTGGTTCTTCTCCATTAGGAGAGTACAAGACAACATCCTTGCTAATCAAGACACCGTCCAACCTCCTAAGGCTCTGTTTGATTTTGTCTTCTTTCCATGTAGCGTAGGTAACTCGTCCAAGTGCACTCCTGTGAACGAATTTGGATTTCTTTTTCTGAAGTCCGAGATAGAACTCAGTGCTAGCTTTCAGAGGGTTGTTCGGCTGCCTGATTCTAGACCGTTTAGGTAGGTTGTGCCTAAACTCTTCATCCCGCTTATTAACATATCTTTCTGTCCATCTGTTACGAAGCTGCCGGATTGTGTGTTCCATAGGTATGCCTCTTGCTCTGCTTGTGCCATCTGGCCAGTTCAACAGCATCTCAAAGAAGAGGCCATAGAATCCATCGTCTTCCTCCTCCTTCTTCTTCAAAATCTTCACTGATTTCGTAGCCTCCTCCTCATCTAATCCATCATCAGTACAAACCGACAGGGCAAATACAGTGAATACATAGTTTCTGATGTCAAATAGACTGGGAGATGTAAGGTTTTGTTTCAGGGATACTTGAACTTTCTTGAGAACAGCAACCTTGTTCTTAAAAGCCATATCAAAGATCTGCCGGAAACCATCTGCATTCATCGATTTAACCTCCGCCCGTCTCATTGCACGAATACTGCCCACAGGGTACTGTTCATATCTCTCGAGTGAAAATGGCTTAGCAAAGTAGTGGTTTCTCATACTGAACATCATTTCTAACCTTTCATCATGGATTTGATACTTCGCTCCATCAAATCTTTGCTTTCCACAATGAACAAGGTAATCTGAAAAACAACCAATTGCTTTGTCCACCCTCTCTGAGAGCAATTTCATGGTATCACTGTATTCACGAAGAGAAGGAAGATCTAGAACAGGAGGAATGTATTCAGTTATTAAATACTTCCTGAAAGTGCTCAATCCTTCTCGTCCGTTACAGAAAGGTTTCACCCTCTTCTGTACAATGTCAAGGAACTTGCTGATGGTGACTACTTCATGAACAAACCCAGCATAGTTGTGTCCTCTTGGTTCTTCTTCCATAACCTTTTGAGCCTTTTGAAATGCTCTGCAAGATTCATCAAATGTTTCCAACAATCCCTTCATATCAACGTCTGTGATAGCCTGATATTCATTGTGCTCATATCTCATCATCTTCTGCTGAAGGATCATTCCTTTTGTGTCCCAAAAGTATGAGTTGTTGCTAACAATCCCAAGACAGATGTTGATGGCTTCTTCCGCTTTCTCATGATCATGTTCCTTCTTGCTGTGTAGTCGAGCCTTCTGCTGTGCTATGAATGGGTCTTTGAATTTCTTGATGCCAATTTCCATGATCTTGAATGCTTTTTCTGGACCCTCTTTATACGCATCTTCCATGAAGGGCGCAAAGTCAGTTTCTCTATCATCTCCATACTCTTTCTTCAGTCTCCTAACCATCAAAGCTCTACAAACCTTCTGAATGTAGCCTTTGCTGTGAGACAAGGTGTCCAGGATCATTGACTTTTCAAGCAATTCAAGGAACATGTCAGCAGGGGTTTGGTCGAAGAATTCACCAAGTTGACTGACTATTTCCTTTGCAACAATAGGATGGACTACTGCAAGGCCTTTCACACAACCATCAATGTCTTGAATGAATTCTTCAAGGAGGAGAAGTTTTAGGAATGGTGGCCTGTTTTTCTCCCAGGGTCCATATGTCTGCTGCCGACCACCTGATGATGACAAAATGCGATATCTATCTTGCATGAAGCCATCACAGGCAGACACGGGCATCGCAAAGTCAAGATTGTATCTTTGCACTACAGCAATATACTTTAACAGATTTACTGCTTTCAGCAGTTTCTTAGATTCCTTGTGAACCTGTGGGAGAACGCTCTTCACAACATTTCTAAGGTATACAGGATCACATTCTTCCTTCATTACCATGAAAGCAAGGAGTTGAGAATTTTTCTCACTGAACACATTCTTCTGCTCGAGATCTTCAGTCTTAATGGTGAACCAGTGTTTTTCTTCCTTTGTCAGTTTATGCTCGACATGCACACAGAGTTTGGAGTCTTCCTTCTTTTGCGGCTGCTCTGACTCGTATTCGGCATTTCTCTTACAATGGATGAGAAGAAAAGCCAATCCGTTATTCTCTATGTACCTGGTTTCTCTTTCAAGGCTTATCAGAAAGGGTCGGATGCTCTCAGAATCCACGTTTTCCAAGAGGATGACAACTGGCCCAGGATTTTGGCCTACATCATACCCATACTTTCGAAGGGCAACAATCTGATTCACTGTGTCATTTGTGATCCTATTGACAAGTGCACATCTGTAGCCTCTGTGTAAATCCCACAAAAGATTCTTTGCTACTGTTGTACCTCCTGAACCTGCTTCATGAAAGACAGTTGCAACAGAAATGTCATCAACCTTCTTACCTCTAGAAGCAAGTACTTTCTCAATGTCAGAATAAAGCCTTCCGTAGTTCTGACGCTTCAGAACTTGGTTGTACCCTCTGCCTCCATTCAATTTCTTTTCTGACAGATAGAAATTCCACCAGTCAACTTCATGACCTTGATAGAACCTTAACTCTTTCTCTTGAACAAATTCCAAGAAGTTGGGGTTATTCTCATCCATGGACGTGTTTTCACACTCATTCTTGGCTAGTACTGATATGTCTGACCACTGACTTTGGTCTTTCTTCATGAGTTGGCACTGTCCTTTGGGAGACATAGGAAGTGCAGGCAAACAAGTCTGGCAAGACCCCAGAAGTCTCATCATGTATGTGTTGATCTCCTTCCATTTTACTCCTCCTAGACATCTATCCCTCATATCCATCCTTGGAACAACATTTTGGTAATCAAGGTTTTCGATCCATTTGTGCAAAATACCTGGATTCTCTGCAATGACTGTAAAATGTCTCAGATCCTGGAATGACTTTGAGCAGTAGAACTCTCGAAACAACTGAGTCATGACCATTACGTCTGAATCTGAAAGCAAAAGAAACACAACCACTGCTCTACCAAGTGGAATGACGCCAGGATCAGAAAAGAACCGGACAGTGTTCAACACCGCATGTGAACGCGCCCTTGTCCAGTCCATATTTGACAACTTAGGCTCTATTTTCGCTTTCAGGTCATTCCTACCATTAGGAAACACCCAAACAGGCACTTCTGGGAAATCAAGGTCTTCTCTCATGGCATCTACATCTTTGATCTCTGCAAACATATCTGCATTCAGGATCTTGATTGATTTCCTCTGATTGACATACTGACAAAGCCCCCCCACCTTGTTGGAATCTGCATTGCAGTCAAAGACAACATTCCAATTGACTGAAGAAATGAAACCAAACTGTTCCTCCAACTCTGCAGAACTCAACTGCTGTGCAGGTGTGTTGGCCACCAGAACTGGGTAGTAAGATGAATCAAGTTCACCCTTGTCAGAGCCAAGAAGAAGGTTTGTGAGCTTCTTCTCTGAACTTTCACTGCCCTTACATTTACCTCCAATCTCAGATTCCTGATACCGTGGTTCCTTCTGTTCAGCATGACCAACTGGAGATGGTGGCAAATCCGCTTCAGATGGATTTGGTGTGGCAGCAGTGTAAGATGATGTGTAGCCCGTATCCATGTCTTCACTAGATTCAACAGCCTTTCTTTCTTTCATAGTTGATGCAACAAGGACTTCCCGTGAAGGAACTTTAGAAGTTGATTTCTTACCTATATCTTCCACATCTCTGTAAGCTATGTTACCCAGAGATGAAGAAGGTGAGGCTTCCTGTGTACTTTCATCTTGTAGTACTGGTTCATCCATTTCTTTTGATGCTGCTGATGTGGAAGGTTTTACTGTGACTGGACTAGGCGTATCCACACTCTCCTGTGCACTTACCTTGGAGGTTTCACCTCTACTCTCTGATGACAGAGTTCTAAATGGGGTCACCACACCCATTCGCTCATCTGCAAGATGATCTTCCCTTTGTAAAACCAATCTGTGGCAATATCCTGGAGAGATATTAAAATCCTTTTGCAAATCTGCTTTAGAATACCTCACCAGTGTATAACCATCAACTCCAACAAACTTACAGACCAGCACATCTGGAAGCTGCACTCTACTTCTCAGCCAATTCATCACCTCATCTTCTGACCAGTCTGTCATGCTCTTTACTGCTTCTTCTGAAATTAGGGGAAAAAAATTAGCTTGATATTGTACGGTACTGAAAATATGTTTAGGAATAAATCCACCAAATTTCATCTCCGGATTCCCTGACCCTCAAGGTGAAATTCCAGATTCCAGTCAAGTCAAGAGGTCATCACATACAATGTTTTTGGGACATGGAATATAAAGACAGATTTAGATTGCTTTTGTGAATACCATTCTAAATATGTCAATATAAAACATTTGACAAAGTAATTTTAGCTAGGCATATGGTTGTTTTAAAAATGAAGAAAAAAAAGGCATCTATATTTGGCCTATATCAATGTGCATACCACTGTGCAAAAATCATTCGGCTGATGGGGTTAAAACTTTAAACTTTAAAAAATATTTCACCTTTAATAAAAGAGTCAATTACCCCATATATCAAATATGGGCCAAGTTGAAGGGGATGGTTTAACCTGTTGGACAACATGAAATGATCAACCTACTTTACAGTGCTGGTTACCCAAAATACAATGTGCACAAACATAATATATCACTCCAGAAACAAGGAGAAAAACTGTTACACTCTTGAGAGTATGTAGCATTATAACAATTTTATGTAGGGATGGCTTGTACATTGATTACCCCTCCCTATCTTAACGGGCAAATGACCTTTCATAGAAAGTTGGCTGCAGTAAAAAAAGAAAGTAAAAGATGCAGTGGATGTTTCAGAAAAATCAGGGCACTAATGATTATCAGGTCTCTAATTTTTAAGTCATAACAATCTTTCGAGTCATAACGATTTTTTGAGTCATAAAAAGAACTTCGAGTCAACAACAATGTTCGAGTCATAATAGAAATGCAACTGTGTCATGTTTTGCTACGGGCCCGGCGTCCTAGGCAAGGCGAAGCCCAAGGCAAGCCTAACTCGTTAGATCATGTGCAGCGAAAGTTGACAGAATTCAGCTGTAAATTTACGTATTCAACGGTATGGTATCCATTCGTGTGATGGAAACAATTTGCATACTTTAAATTGCCTTAATAAATATTCAGGGTAAAATCGAGGAAACTTACGGTTAGGCCTAACTTTACTCCGAGGGCCTATTCTGGTTCGCCTCCATGTAAGTACATGTGCGGTGATAGATGCGGTGATAGACCGAACCCATATGGGTCCGGTCCATTCCATGGCCATCTAGTCTCACGCTGCAGGCTAGCTTTAGCCTAGCTAGGCACGTTCCCCGTTCCCCTCGAAAATAGACTTGCCCCTACTCCATCCACTAAATGCATAGGAAGCGTTTCATGAAAGGACTGCATTGTCGGATATTTTATCCCACAGATTTGCTCTCAGCCACTCAGAGTCAAGGGTTTCAGTAGCTTATAAACATTTGTCAGATTTTTCGACAAGTCCTTGCATGAAATGCTCCCCCGTGCTAGCTTATGACGTGAATTCGGCACCGTGACTGATTCTCTAGACTAGATTACGACTCAAATTTTTCTTATGACTTGAAAAAACGTTATAACTCAAAAATAGATTCATATATTGAAATCTGCATTACGACTCAAACTTTGTTGTTGGCTCGAATTTTTCTAAATGACTCGAAAAATCTTTATGACTCAAAAGTAGATTCACGACTTGAAATCTGCATTATGACTCAAATTCTGACTTATGACTGAGACTCGAACTTTGTTGTTGACTCATGACTCGAAAAAAGCATTATGAATCGAAAATAGATTCATGACTTCAAATCTGTATATGATTCCATTTTCGAATTATGACTTGAACTGCGTTGTTGACTCGAAGTTGTTTTATAACTCGAAAGTAGATTCATGACCTGAAATATGCACAATGACTAGAATCCTGGATTGTGACTCAAAATTTGGATCAAACTTGAACTGAGGGTAATACTCGAAAGGTAGGAAATTACTTGACAATAGGAATAAAACTTGAAAATTGGGCTCGATTTTGTTACTTGAGTTTTGATAATGGACTTGAAATATGACTTGTAACTTGAAACTTGAATTTCACAACTCGAAACTCGAATATCACGACTTGAAACTCGAGACTCAGAAGTTAGAAATTCTCCTGCTATGCATGCATGCACGCTACGAGCAGTTTAATACGAACGGTGTGGAATTCAATTTTATTGTTTACGTTTGCACAAAATGAAAGAGCCACCGACAATATGATTGACAATGTCATGACAAGACTTGGAAATTGTGAATTAACAACAAACATACCTCTAGTCTTGGATCAATATGGAGATAGGGACTGGTGTGGCATGCATGGCATTGTTAGGTTAGATAAAATGTGGTTATATGACTGAGATCTGAGTACAAATCTAATTCACTACTGCTTAATTTAATCTATCGTTTAACTAGGCTAGCCGAGCGGTCGTCGATGTAGCGCCAGCGGTAGCCAGCCGGCTCAGGACAGATACATGTAGCTACCTAAGTGGAGCCTATATAGCCATGGCCTAAGTTGAAGATAGCACTACATGATACTTTTCTAAATTGTTAGAGAGGTACAGTGGCCTAGACATACATGTAGGTCGAGATGAGGAGGTTTTGACTGATCCATAACCTAGGCTAACTAAATTTAATGTCAGCCAAGACCAAAATAAAATAAATATCATTTCTGTTTGATTCTCTCCTATACATTTTGTGTATGATTTTCCTGAGGTGCAATTTTTATTTTAACACGCATAATGCATAGGCAAATTTGGGCTGCAGTTGTGTTGCTCGACTCTGCTATCTGAATTGACATGATGATGTCATCGAATCTAAGAAATTTGTTTAATCTGTTGTCTTAGCTAAGAAAAAGTGCTTAACCCTTTAAGAACACGGCTAGGGCATACTTCTTAAACTAGACAATTTCTTAGAAATTTTCTTAAACTTAAGAAAAATGTCTCAAAAAGTTTATTGAATACGGGCCTTGGTGTATAAAAATTTAATCAAAATATATCCTCTTTTATTCTAGTGATAGAATGGACTTTTTGTCTATGATATATCTATCTATATATATTACGCTAAGGATTCAGGGCCTTTTTTTTGTTCGGATAGGCGCCTCCCTGGCCCTTTCAGGTACCCACGGGCGGGGAATGGTTCTTAGAGTAGTGGGAGGCACTTCTTAAGGGCTGACGTGCCGTCCATATTTCATAAATTCATTTTTAAACATTGAATTTCCGGAGGGAGTAATAATTCTGCCAACCCATGAAGCGGGTTTGTAGCTTCATGCCCAACCCATACCCTCTACCTGTGAAGGGGAGAAACCTCAATTGGTGTAATGCCAAAGAACATCGTGACGTGTATACTCCATGGCCATATCGGCATATGGCTTCAATATACGACGAAACACAGTTGTATGTTAATCGTTCGCACAGGGCACTTCACATGTACTATGTTTCACGCATAGAGTTACATCATTTGTTGCTTCATGGTTACATACACACAGTTTAGTGTGTATGTAACTCTATGGTTTCACGGCAGCCGGGGGGGGGGGGGGAGATGTCTCATTGCGGCTGGTGAAAAGGGATCAAAAGTGTACCTTTTCAGCAGTAGGCGCATAACCCGGGTTACATGTTTAGGGTATCCAAAAAAGCAAAAAATCAAGAAAAAGGGTATCAAATTCAGAGACTGATAAGAAGAAGATCCGCGGAAGGAGGGCGGGTGGGGGGCGATGGGAATACTTCGGTCATGTGTTCCAAACTAGGTTAAATTTCTTTCACAGTTCCTTTTTGGCTAAAAAGAAGTCTATGATGATGATGTAGGCCTAAATAGGATGTAAAATACCAAGCAAGATATAAAAGCGCCGTTAATGGTATAAAAATAGGGGATAGACAGGTTTCCCTGTTTAGGGTATCAAAATCTGACCTACTTGACCTACTGACAATCTGCTTTTTAATTCAGCAAGTGATTTACGCGGATAATGAACAGGTCTCAATGAGACATCCCCTGGGAGCGGTCGGCGAGATCGATTTGGATCGATTCAGGTGCCCGTAAACTTTTCTGCCTTTTATTTGTGAAAATTCGGCTCCAGGGAGTCCGATTTATGTAAGCATGCCATTACTTTCTAAATTGAACTTTCAACAGTTTTTTTTTTTTTTGGGGGGGGGGACTGTTTCTTAGTTGAACTTAATTCTTTCTGTGCTACAATTTCTTTTATGTGGGGGGTTGATGTTCGATGAGACAGGGTGAAGGGGAAGAACATGTAACAATGTAAAAAGGAGGGGGATTTCTACCACTTCATATTTTAGGACTCTTTATTTCAATTTAATTTATTTCTGCTTTTTACTTTATCATGGAAGCATATATACTAGGGTAAACCTGCTTTTGCGACAGCCTCCCAAAATGAAAACAATATATAGGGTTAAGGATGAGGTTAGGGTTTAGTGTTTAAGTTAGGGTTTATGGTTTACGTAACCTCACACCTGGGTGGCTGTCGCATAAGTCATTCCTATTATCAACAACTAAATTGACATGAATGGGGAAAATGGCCTTCATACCGCTGGAAACATGTTATTGTATATCGCCTCAAATATATTATTCATTCCCTTATGACAGACTAAACCGATCTGTAGACATCATTCGGTGGAGGTGTAGGAGATGACGTCACTTAGGAACATCGGTTGCCATGGTGTAAAGAAGGATCCCCCCCACCAAAATTTCCTTCGAAAATATTTCCACTATGATATGGATACGTATAGGATATTACTCCCGTCTCCCCTCGCGCTGGGGGTGACAGGAGGGTAGTAGGGAAAAGTTAATCCGTCGGTCCTCTCAAGACCCATATAAGGGGGCCATAATCCCCCTGAAAAGAAAAATAATTTTCTCCCCTCATTTTTGCATCCTTTACAAGGGATGTACCGCTAATTATGCACGTTATGTTTTCATGGCCTTAAGTTCTCTGAGTATTAAACCACAGAAACATGGCAAGATCAAATGGCTCCCTCTAGCTCTATGCATGGATATACATGTACTACTCCAACATAATTATATGCATATCATTTAAGATGAAAATGTATTTTCTTCAGAACACATATGACAGACTAAGCCGATTTGTAGATCGGGGGAGGGGAGGTGTAGGAGATCACGTCACTTAGGAACATCGGTTGCCACGGTGTAAAGAAGGAGCGCCCCTCCCCCCCACCAAAACTTCCTTCTAAATATTTCCACTATGATATTCATACATATATAGGATATTACTCCCATCTCCACTCCCGTCTCCCCTCGCGCTGGGGTGACGGGGGGTAGTAGGGAAAAGTCAATCCATCGGTCCTCCCAAGACCCATATAAGGGGGCCATAATCCCCCTGAAAAGAAAATGATGATAAATTCATTTTTTTCTCATTTTTGTATTCTTTACAAGGGACGCTAATTATGCATGTTATGTTGCATGTTATGTTTCATGGCATTAAGTTCTCTGAGTATTACCCCACAGAACATGGCAAGATCAAAAATCGCTCCCTCTAACTCTATATATACGCATGGATATAGTACTCAAACATAATTATATCCATATCATTTAGTCTTCATCAAGATGAACAATGCATTTTCTTCAACACTCATGCAAGATTTGGATAAATAACACATACTCACATGTTGTAAATACTTCTTGGTAAAAAAAATATAACACTTTCCCCAATTTTTTTGTATTCACTTGATTATTGTGACAAATATACGGTACGGTGATTAATCATGAACACAGCGAGCGCCCATGGATGTCCACAGGTTGCTTCTGCTAGTATACTTGGTAACTGTAGTAGGTAACTTTCTGTAATCATGCATGATAATGATGATACTTACCTCTACATTTTTTGTCTGTAGTTGGGACTTGTCCTCTTTTTTTCAGCACAGCACCATCTTGCAAGAAGGATGAAGAGGTAGTCACTGCAGCACGTTTTTCTTCCTTGGACAGATCAACTGGAATTCTTGTCTTCCTTTCTTCTCGCTGTTGTATAATTTTTTCACCTTGAGATTTTTTCAACATCTCAATCTCTGCTGATGGACGTGTGCCTGGAAGGTTAGAGTCAAGGTCAGCATGAGAAAGCAGATCCCATGCATCGTTTCCTTCTGGTGCTACATCCAGGACAATGCCCCCTGGAAACTTTTCCCTGGTTTCTGCAGAGATGAGCACGTCTCTAAGTCGGCGTCCAATGTGCCCACTTTGGATGTCTTTTTGAAGCCAATGAAGCCCTTCCATAGTGTAAACCTTCACATGAAAGTGAATGGAATCTACAGTCAATCCAATGAGCCGATACAGTCCATCTCTCCCTATGCTCTTCTCTAAGCGCTTCACCATCTCAGAGTTACGCCTGCACCAGAGGCTGACTTCATATAGCTCCTGCCAAAAAGCTGTCATAGAAGTTGTTTGTTGGGATGACTGTATGGAAAGTTCTGAAGATGCAACATCGAGGAGAGCTTTAAGTTGACCTTGTGCTTCTTCTTTCACCAGTTGCTTAGTGTGGCTGACGTTGAGCTGAACTTCTGTAATGATAAAGACAGGGCAGGAAATACAAATACATGTATTCCATTAAAGTGTACCAACCACCCGAAAATATAATTTGTATACCGCTAGAAAGTATAAAATTAACCTCAAAGAACTTTATCTGAAATTCTATAGGTCAACATTTAGGAGTATGAAAGAAATAAAGGATAACATAAAGGTGCTCACGCAGAACTGAACCTCCGAGTTGGGTTCCTTGTTCTTTGAAGGGGCGATTTCTCTACCTCCTTATAACATGGCGAAAAGAAATTAGCTATTAGACACCAGTACATTGTATACAGTCACAGGTTCTTCAGCGTCGGAAGGAGCATTTCGAACAGCTCCTCAACCCCCCATCCACAGTGGACCAAACTGTGCTCGATGAAATAGGGCAAATGGATGTCCTAGACGAATGCGACCTTCCACCAACGCTAGCCGAAACAGTGAAGGCTGTAAAAAGTCTGAAAAGTGGCAAGTCTCCGGGTGAGGATTGCTTACCGCCGGAAGTCTGGAAGTTTGGTGGCCATGAACTGTGCAACAGTCTGCATAAGCTATTTGCTCGCATATGGGACGAGGAATCTGTTCCCCAGCAGTTCAAGGATGCCACAATCGTTTCCTTGTTCAAGAACAAAGGCAACCGATCTGACTGCGGAAACTACAGAGGAATATCTCTCTTGTCTATTGCTGGGAAGATCCTTGCTAAAATTATCCAAAGGAGAATTGTGAACAGTTTCCTTGACTCTGTCTCCGAATCCCAGTGTGGCTTCCGTAGCGCCCGTAATACAGTGGACATGATCTTCACAGCCAGACAACTGCAGGAAAAATACATAGAACAGAACATGAGCCTATACGCTGTTTTCATCGATCTTACAAAAGCATTCGATACCGTCGACAGAAACGCACTTTGGCATGTTCTAGCACGACTGGGATGCCCCGACAAACTATTGGTAATCATCAAGCAACTGCACAATGGCATGAAAGCCCAAGTACTCGCCAATGGCAAGATGACCAACAAATTTGCAGTGTCCACAGGCGTAAAGCAAGGCTGTGTCATCGCCCCGATACTCTTTGTGCTATTCTTTGCTGCAATGCTGAATCATGCCCTGTCAAACAACACGGACGGAATTTTCATCAAGTTCCGTACAGATGGTGGCCTGTTCAATCTTTCACGACTCAGAGCCAAAGTCCGAGACGCCCTTCTACGTGACCTGCTGTTCGCTGATGACTGTGGACTTTTCGCACACTCGGAAGAGGCTCTCCAGCGACTGATGAACGTTTTTGCAACGTCAGCTAGTAGTTTCGGTCTCACTATCAGCATTAGGAAGACTGAAGTGCTGCATCAGCGCTCACCTGGTGATGTGGTCGTCTCGCCCAAAATCTTTATTGAAAATGAGGAACTGCGCACAACTGACTCCTTCACCTACTTAGGTAGCATCATTACGAGCGATGCACAGATCGACAAGGACGTCCAACACAGAATATGCAAGGCATCACAGTCGTTCGGTAGGCTTCGACAACGAGTGTGGAGTAGCTACAACATCACTCTCCAAACAAAGCTAGCTCTGTACAAAGCTGTTGTGCTATCGACACTTCTTTATGGCTCCGAAGCATGGACACTGTACTCAAGGCACATAAAAATGCTTGATGCCTTCCATCAAAGGTGCTTGCGCTCCATACTACACATCAAGTGGACAGATCACGTAACAAATGATGAGGTATGTCAGTGGTCCAACTGCTCCGAAATGCTAATCATCCTTAAACGCAGACAGCTACGCTGGACCGGACATATACTCCGTATGCCAAATGAGAGAATTCCTAAGCAAGTCCTATATTGCGAGCTTGCAGCTGGAAAACGGGACCGGGGCAGACCAATGCTACGATACACCCTCAAAGACTGCATCAAACACTGTGGCATCGATGACTGGGAAACCTTGACACAGAATCGTTCGAAATGGAGAGCAACTGTCCACAAAACCACAGCAGCATGGGAAAAGGAGGGATCGGAGGAGAGGCGGCAGAAGAGGCTACGAAGAAGAAACCCAGAATTGGCAGCTCAAACTGGCCTAAACTGCCAGATGTGTGGGCATCCCTGCAAGGGAAAGGCAGGCCTAAAGGCGCACTCACGTCTCAAACATGGACGAAGATAACGTGACTCTATTGGGCATAGGCGCATCGCCTCCGCCGACCAGCACATTCTATACACTTTTTTTCGAGTCAATAGATCGGAGAGAATCGATGTAGTTTATATCTTCATCATGTTCATACGCCAGTTAGCGGACAATTCTCTTATTCGTTTAAAAAGCCAAACAGAAAAGAAAGAGTTAGCTTTCAAAACAGAATTAAGAACTAGAAATATCACTGAAGATGATGATTAATACCCCCGCCCCGTGACAACAGCCTTTCTTGACTTTTGGTCGAAAACTGAGGAAGTAGTTCGATCCGCAAGATTTTCCCCGATTTACTGTACTGCCATAGATATGCCATTTCCATGGCAACGCAGCTTCCGACACATCCAAAAAATATGTCTTGCACATCTTCCCACCAAGACCAATGTGTGTACCAAATTTCTTGACTTTTGGTCGAAAACTGAGGAAGTAGTTCGATCCGCAAGGTGTTTCCTTGATTTCTGCCATAGATATGCCGTTTCCATGGCAACGCAGCTTCCGACACATCAAAAAAATATGTTGTACACATCTTCCCAGTAAGACCAATGTGTGTACCAAATTTCATGACTTTCGGTCAAAAACTGAGGAAGTAGTTCGATCCGCAAGGTGTTTCCTTGATTTTCTGCCATAAATATGCCGTTACCATGGCAACGCAGATTCCGACTCATCCGAAAAATATGTCTTGCACATCTTCCCATCAAGACCAATGTGTGTACCAAATTTCATGACTTTCGGTCAAAAACTGAGGAAGTAGTTCGATCCGCAATGTGTTTCCTTGATTTTCTGCCATAAATATGCCATTACCATGGCAACGCAGATTCCGACTCATCCGAAAAATATGTCTTGCACATCTTCCCACCAAGACCAATGTGTGTACCAAATTTCATGACTTTGGGTCAAAAACTGAGGAAGCAGTTCGATCCGCAAGATTTGCAACGGACCGACCGACCGACCGCCCAACCGTCGACTGATTCCTATACCCCCTTCAAACTTTGTTGAAAGTATGATACAGGTGAAAGATTTAGGAGAGAGAGAGAATTGTCTGGGTGTCAATTTTTACAAAAAGCAGTTGTCATTATTATTTATTTTTTAAAGATCTACATGTAGTTAACTAGAGCGGCGCTAAGAAGCAGCTTATCTTCATCCCACTATTGAACCGTGACGATAATAAGCGGCCAATTCTGTAACTCTTTTTGACAGCTGAAAATAAAAGAAAATTATTTGTTCTTTAACTAGAATGAAAAGGCCCTTGGTTGCGATAATGAAACAAGTACCTGATTTGTTTAAGCTTGAGTTAACTAGAGTGGAGAGAAACGATGACTTTCAAGCTAAGACGCAGTTTATCGACCAATTCTGTCACTCCTTTTAACAGCCGAAAATAAAAGAAAAATATTTTTTAAAACTAGAATGAAAAGGCCCTTGGTTTCGATAATGAAACAAGTACCTGATTTCATTTGTTTTAAGCTTGAGTTAAAAATATTTTTTGTTGATTGGTCCCCTTTAATTACTCTTGTACAGGAACAATCTGCTGCAATGATCTTCATTATAACTACATGTAGGCCATTCCCACTGTTTCAATTTCATTCATATCTTTGAGGGTCCCATTATCACCATGAAACCTGATAGTATTATAGTCTATCAAAACAATTCACAATGAATTCATCAGCATGGGATGGGTTATGAACTTCAATAACTAGATAATTTTTTAGTTGTGTACAAGTAAACAATTTTTCGAAGAAACGTATGATTTCATTCTCCTCATGAAAGGTCAGCTGAATGCCCCATTAATAAAAACAGAAAGTCTATATATTCTCTACAAATGCATATTTTCATGCAAAGCTAAAACTAAAAGTCTTGAATATTTTTCACATTTACCTCATTATCAATTCATTTAACTTCAAGGCAAAGAGGACATATATGTAGACATAAAGCAATTTATTAATTAACAGAGGAGGATGTAAAAATAGGGAGGGCGAATCATTGCCCGGGCATTACCCAAAACTACATGACAATTCTGTGAAAGGCTTTCCTCATTGTGTTGAGATGCAGTACACATGAAGAAAAACATTTGTGCCATAAAATCAACTAAGAAAAGGAATTGCATGGGTAATGAAATAAAGCAAATATATCATATATTTCAAATAAATTTAACCCTAACCAATGTAGGTGAAATTTAACCCTAACCAATGTAGGTGAAATTTCTTACCTGCAACACCCTCCATTGGCTGATCTTCACTGATTACTAGTGTCTTCCCTTCATTGGTCACACCCATGTGATTCTGGCCTGTGGAACAAAGAAATGGTTTTCTACCAATTAAACCACTTAAACATATATACATCTAGCATGTACATCAACGAGAAACTCTGTAGTCAGTCAAGGACTTTGTCAAAATGGAAACATAACTTAGCCTTTATTAATTCTGAAAGAGCCATCAGGTTTACAGACATGTATCACAATTCATATTTCATAACATACATAACATATACATATATATATGTACAGTGTATTGTTTTCAATGTTAACTTTTTATTTAAAAAATGATCCGTAATATGGCATAAAACATTCTCTTTTAACTTCACAATGTGCAATCTGAAGCTTGATAACAATAGTTTTCGGTGACTTTATAATGACTACTGGGGGGGGGGGGGGGGGCAGAGTACCCTAGTTTTTCAAATACGCCCAGAGGGCCCTTTTTATTTCTGAACAAATGCCCCTTTCTCTCTGCTAAGTGCCTTTTTTCCTTTCTGATAGTGCCCTTTCTTCTTCTGATAAGTACCCTTTTTTGTCCTTCTGATAAGTGCCCCTTTCCAAATCGGATAATTGCCTCCCTATCGTTCTTAGAAGTGCCCCCTTTTTTCCTTCTGATAGGTGCCCCTCTTTCTTTTAAGTGCCCTTTCCCCTTCTGATAAGTGACCTCAATTTCTCTTGAATATGTGCCCTTTTCTTCTTTGATAAGTGCATTTCTACTTTTGATATGTGCCCTTTCCCCTTCTAATAAGTGTCCATTTTCCCCTTCTTTACTTCATAAGTGCCCATTTTCCTATCTAATATATGCACTTTTCCTCTTCTCATGAGTGCCCCTTTCCACCTCAGATATGCACCCTTTCCTCTTCTCATAAGTGACCCCTGTCACCTGTTATAAGTGCCCTTTTCCACCTCTGATAAGCGCCCTTTCCTCTTCTGATAAGTGCCCCCTTTTACATATATTTCCCACTGTTTCTTACAAAAAGAGCCATATCTAGATATAAAGAATCAGTGCGGCTTTATGCAGTAACAGGTACCCATACTATTACATCTATAATGCAAGGCAGTGGAGCTAGAGGCAAGAGGGGCGAAATGCCACCCTCCCCCCCCCCCCCCCCACCAAAGGATTTCTCATTCCGCTAGCTCAAAGGTGCCCCTACTTTACACCAAGTAAGGGCTATATTTTCTGAAAATTTCCCCAAAACTCGCTCGCTGTTATACATTGTAGTATATAATGAAATCAAGCAGACTGCATAAAGTATGTTGATATCGACATAAAACTAAAAGAAAAACAGGGTTAATGTACAAATTAAAACATCATTTGACTTCCCCCCAAATTAATTTGCTGTTGTCATTTTCATTATATCGCTGTACATAATGCACAACCCAAGGACTTCATTATTAGAAAAAAGTCTGAAAATATTTGCTCACTCGCTTCGCTCCCACGTACATGAATCATTAGACCATTACACACAACTACTAATAGACCGGTACGCTAATGTATTCAAATTTTATGTACCTTCCAAACAAAGGTTGTTCCTGACGACCTGAAAGCTTGCATGAGACTTGCTGGACATGGCAACAAGTCCATGTATTGAAGCTCATTTATAAAAAGCAGGTTAATGGAATAGCTCGTCACTAGGTGCTCAGAGAAGAAAGTGCATGAATTTGTATACATTTACTACAGAACCGGTCTATTGGGGAAGCTGAAGCAGTGTCCAGAACCACAACAAAAATGAAGTTAAGATGATGCTTGATAATGTATTGCTTAGACTGTTGAGACTGTAGGGTAATACCAATGTCACAAAATTGTCTGTTTTTTGCTTTATGATCACCCTTTGTAAGTGCCTTTAGCTGGTGTCCCCCCACTTTGAAAAACCCTTAATTCACCCCCTCCCCCACACCCATCCCAGAAGTTCATGAGTAGAGCACCTCATAGGCCCATATACATGTACATGTATGTGAAGACTTTAATAATTTAAAGGGGAAGTGTACCCTGATATAAAGTTCAATTTATCAGAACAAGAAAAAAGAGAGAAACAAATCAATGAAAGTTTGAAGAAAATCTGATAAAATGAAGTTATGAATGAAGTTATGTATTTTTAAAGTTGTAAGTGATCAAATGCAAATTGGCAGCCCATGACATACACCGTATCTTTTGACGGCCTCTCCAATTTGCTCTGTACTAATAAAATTCATAAATTTCCTTTTTTCTCTAAAAGAAAAAATTCACTTGCACATGCACCCTAAATATTGCAGACATTTTATACAAAAACTGATCTAATATCATCAAAAACCAAAAAACAGAAATTTATGAAAATTTCAGTACAAAGCAAATGGGACAGCTACTTGAGATGTACATCAGAGTTGCCGATTTGCATTTGATCAACAACAACTTTAAAAATTCATAACTTTATTTCTTATCAGCTTTCATTCATCTTTCACCAATCTGTTTTTCTCATTTTCTGCTTTTATTTTTTTCAGGCATACAATCGGTGCACCATCTCCTCTCCCTAGGGGAGTATTCCTACCATATGTGACCCTCCACCACAAAACGACCAATAAGTCGCAGTGGGAGTTTTAGAGTAAACAGCTGAAAAAGTTTGTTAGGGGTGCAAATTTCTATTTCATGTTTTTGATATTTTCTGAAAGTTAATTTATTAATCTACCATCTGACAAAATTTCGGGGTAAAATACCATACTGAAATATGTTTTTAATCTTGTTTAAAATGACCATTTTTCCTGGATATTCAAACTTTGTGAGTCAGCTTGCTGGCATCATACTTCACTTCGCTTTTCTGGTATAGCTCAAAAACTATGCACTGTCTGATATTCAAAATCTACACATAGAAAGAAATATCTATTCTAAAGGTAAAGAAAGTTTCCACCCAACCCAATGAGTACTTCACAGTGTAGACTATGGAGTTCTCACTCAACCTTTTGTGCGACAAACAATAGGACACAGATTAGACGGTCTTAAATGGTCACTCTTCTTTAGAGCCCGTTTTCTCTATTGTTTTGGTCATTAGCCTGTCTGACACTAGGACATTCTCATTGTAATGTATAAGGGTTTGCTTAGTGTATACAAGACAAGTTATATATCATTTTAAAGCTAAGAATCTAAGCTTTCAAACTGTGCTGAAATTTAAAAACTCAAATTTCCGACTTATTGGTCGTTTTGTGGTGGAGGGTCACATATGGTCTCCATAAGGGTATACATGTATAGCGATTACTAGATCACAAAGGCTTTCATAATCTTATCAGGTCCCTATTTCTCTCCTGGGTATGGGTGGCAAATGTAGATTAATGGCATGCCAAAGGCCATCAGAACTGCTGGTGCTGGGCATTGAACCAATGAACTTTGCATTTCCTGTCAAGTGCTCAAACCACTCTACTATGCAACTTTTATGAGTTTTACTATTGCTTACTCCAAAATGACATTTCACTTTAAAAATGGTGAAAAATAATTCCACTCTATGCAGGTTCATAAAATTAAATACTTGTACTTACATATTTCTTGTACTTTTTCTTTAGAGAATTGGAGATCTTTGACAAGTATCTGTTCCAGACGATCTTGGGGTTGATTTGCGTTCCATTTATGCAGCATCTCAAAATTCATCTCTACTTGACTGCAGATGCCCCTCTGAACTTTGGCAGTAAGGTTTTCGAATACCGTCGATTGCACTCCTAGTTTTTCCCCAAGTCGTTGAGACTGATCTACATTCATGCATTCACTTACTTTCCACAGGGATAGTTCATCGTAATCTATAAAAAAAATAATAATATCACTTACTGATAAACATGTTTTGTAAACATAAAGCTTTGTACATGTATGTAAAAATGGTGGTCTTTGGGAGAGTATGATTTTTTATGTATTTTTTTTTTTTTGGGGGGGGGGTGGAGGGTGTAACATCAATTTGATGTACCCCCCCCCCCCATGCACAATATGCAAAAAATGGTTTGTACTATAAAATACTGAGCGAATGACATCAGAAACTCAAGTTCGCAAACCAATTCTTCTAAAATACGACAGTGATAGATCTATAGATCTCCATAATATCAAACTTGTAACTTTTCTATCTACAATGTACTGTAATATCTGATTTGCCTCAAATCTTTTTGTAATTTGCTTTACTAATTTTTTCTTTCATTCAGGGCAAACTTATTTTGAGTTCTGGGCCAACTGATATTTATTACCTTCTTCGTCACTGTACAAAGTAGCCACCATCTTTGCTGCCTGGACAGATGCTCCTGGAACTGCAGCCTTTTCTTTTTGTACCTGACCCTGACTGGTAGACCCATTTCCAGCAGATGGTTTCTTCCTCCTTCCATGCTTGCGATTACTCCGAGGCATTCTGATCGATTAAGAGGCTACAATAAACTGCTTTCTTCTTTTTGGATGTCAACTTCTTTCACGCAGCATAAGAAACTTAACAAGCTCAGTCTGAGCTGGATCTGTAGGCCTAATTTATACACAAATGCAACAATGAAGGATTGCAAGTATATATGAGAACATTCTCATTACGTATTTCAGCACAATTATGGAATGTGTGTACTGAATGGGTAAACTGCAAAATTTGTCTCAACTTTGTCTCAATTTTTTATATAGGCCTAAATTATAATTTTGCCTTCAAACCTGCAAGGTTAGACAATTACAACATTGGAAATTTATTATTTTTTTAAAACCCAAATATGGAATAAACTTCCTCCTGCTATTTTGTGGGAAAGGGTGTTTAATTTCTAAATGAAAATGGCTTAAAATAAAAACTGTAACAATTGGAATGATAATGATAATATTGCATGATGTCCTAATGCGGCCAATAAATAAGCAAATATTGAACTTAATTGATATGCCATCAATATTGGAGTCGTCGACTTGTCCAATAATGTTGACATAGCTCGTCCAATATTTCCTTGTACTACTAAATGCTTTAGTGACTTCAGGGGCATCCGATATTCAATTCAAGACTTTATTCCAGACTCAGCTGCAAAAGCAGAGGTCCATATAACACATTTACATGAGAAGAGAACATAAAGAATCAAGGAACAAAGAATACAAAGATAAGCGTATAAGAGCGTATCCGGACACCTACCCCCTGGACAACCACCCCCCGGATAACCACCCCTAGGATAACCACCCTCTAGGACAACTACCCCCTAGGACAACTACCCCCTAGGGCAACCACCCTCTAGGATGACTACCCCCCTAGGACAAGTACCCCCCGGATAACTACCCCCCAGACAACTACCCCCTAGGACAACCACCCTCTAGGACAACTACCCCCCGGATAACTACCCCCGGACAACTACCCCCTGGACAACTACCCCCTGGACAACTACCCCCTGGACAACTACCTCCCGGACAACTACCCCCCGTAGTTGTCCTAGGGGGTGGTTGTCCGGGGGGTAGTTGTCCAGGGGGTAGTTGTCCGGGGGGTAGTTGTCCAGGGGGTAGTTGTCCAGGGGGTTGTTGTCCGGGGGTAGTTATCCGGGGGGTAGTTGTCCTAGAGGGTAGTCGTCCTAGAGGGTGGTTGCCCTAGGGGGTAGTTGTCCTAGGGGGTAGTTGTCCTAGAGGGTGGTTATCCTAGGGGTGGTTATCCGGGGGGTGGTTGTCCAGGGGGTAGGAGTCCTAGAACCGTATAAGAGATATTATATAAACTTGAACTAACCGACATGGAAGTAACTCCAGATAGCATCCTCCCTAGCTACGTCATCAACATAGTCGGCTTTACTGATTTTCACTTCCTCAAAAAGTGGATACCGTCCGATGCACGGTGTCAACTCCTGTCCTAATAAAAAGCCATACGGTATATTATGATGCGTGGTGTGACGTTTTTAGTAATTGATGAAAGGCGGGTTTAACAGTCTAGACATCGACTCATCATGGCATTGACAATGATACAGCAACAACAATGGGTGTTGTGGGCGTTACATTGCGTTGGATCAAAATCTTTGTCTAGTCTGGGGATTCCCACACTATGAACATGACGAACAAAGAAGCGCACAATTTATGCTGCTCCTCATTGTACCCTTAACAAAAGAACATCCATTCATTGCTATCCTGTAAAAATATGTAGAACAGGTGTCACATAATAGCAGTGAAGGGATGTCCTTTTGTCTACTAGAGCTATTGTGGAGGGTACAATGAGGAGCTGCATAAATTGTCCGCTCTCTTTCTCACCATGTTCATAGTGCCAGTATGCCGTCGCGTCCGATCCGTGGATCTATCGTGCAGAACGCATGCGCGTGGTATCCCCCCCCCCCCCACATCCGGCCCGTAGACCCCCCCCCCCCCCCCCTCCCGTTCTATTTTGAATATTATAGCCTTGATTATACCATGTAGCTTCATGATTATACCTGCATTCATATAGGGCTTGTAAGAAGGGTGGGTAGTGGCACGCCCAGTGCCTCCCCCGGCCCCGTCCCCAGTTTTCGGCCCAACAGGTTGCGTTGGGGGGGGGGGGGGGGGGGGTCCGCTCGCTAGTCATAAGGACCGCCATTCATAATGGCAGCTATTCATGCTATTCATAATGGAGAAAAGGCTCATAACAATGGTATGAAATGCAAAATTTCAACTTATAAAATTTTAATTGATTGATTTAATTGATTTATTTATTTCTGCTTGATTTCTCAATTCATCAAATAATACATACGTTATACAAATTATGCGATATACAATACAATGGAACATCATGACATTAATATATGTTAAACTACAAGGCTAACAGTAGGATTATAGAAAGAGAAATCAAACAAGAGGGTTTTCATAATAAGCCGAGGCTTGGCAGCATGAAAGCCTTTTGAGATAAAATATAATTAAAAAATAATGAATGGGAAGAGGATACAGAGAGAAATAGGGATGAAGAGATGAGGATAAAATGAGGCAATTGTACCTTTCCAAATATTTTAAATAACAACTGTATTAACAATAGAGAGTTAATCATCCGGTTTGAGAGGCAGACATGATATTAACATAATAGCAAGTGGTAAACTTTGTTTACAGCAAATTGCAAAGACTTCTTTATGGAAGGGACAGGGGTGTACAGTCAGTACCCCCTTCCTTTGTACCCCCGCAAAGGATTTATATACGAGTATAGTGTGTATTTTTTTCCTGACGCTTTAGAAAATTATTATTAATTATGTTGTTACATTTCAACCTTAATAACTCAAAAGTTTCTTGTTCAATTCAGGTCAATTTTTTAAAGTACAATCTTGAGTACTATCATTTTCTTGGGGTATGGTGCCAAAGTAACATTTCAATAATAAGTTGAAAATTGCATTGCTTTCTCAACAGTAGTCAAATAATATGGCAGAATTGTAACTGTAAACTCACCCATTTTTGTCCATCTAATTCATCTGCTTGACAAGGCATAATTATTTAGAGCAGCTTGATATACTAAGCATCTTGGCTATGTGGCTGCCATAATGAAATCTACCATTCATGGACCATTTTTATAAAGTGAAGGGCAATTCCAAGCAAAACATGACATGAAAACCAAAATTTCAAATCTGTCTGATCATATCCCTGATAGCAGAAAGTGTTAAAAAATGACGTGATATTTACGTCGCGGTTTTCGTCTTTTTTACGTCATGTAATTACGTCAATAAGACGACAACTAGCACCAACGCAAGACGTCAAGAGGACGTCTTATTTTGACGTCATCTCTACGTCTTGTACACTGTAAAAACTAAAGTGCTACTTTTAGGGGCATGTATATAGTGACTGCACCTGAAATGCTGTTTATAGCACTTGTAGTGTGCTAATTTACCAGCAAAAAAAAAATGTGACCGTGGCGAGCCTCGAACCAGGTTCCGCTGATTGAGAGGCGCTGACGTTACCGATGGACTAACAAATGCTTCTTGCAATCCAGTTTGGTCATGGGAGTCAAGTAGATAACATGAACTATGTGGTGTCGTAAATTCACTATGTAACAATATGATCTGCTCTAAATCGTACAATGTGAGTTAGTCTAGCGGTAATGCCAGCAATTCTCGATCAGCGGACCCTGGTTCGAAGCTCGCCCAAATCATTTTTTTATGAATGTTTTTGCAGTTTAAGGAGCCGGTCCAGCTCCCGTGAAAGTGCTGAAATAGCACGCTCTGTGCATTCAATAGCACTCTGAGTGCTGTCCCTATGCATGCCCTCAAAAAGTGCTATATACAGCACTTCGGTTTTTACAGTGTACAGATGACGTCAAAATAAGACGTCCTCTTGACGTCTTGCGTTGGTGCAAGTTGTCGTCTTATTGACGTAATTACAGGACGTAAAAAAGACGAAAACCACGACGTAAATATCACGTAATTTTTACCACTTTCTGCTATCAGGGATCAAATCTGATGTCATATTAATCGTAAATATCAAAAGTTTCAAAATCTGATAAAATTCAGATAATTTTACACTTATGAATACTGGAAATTTGCATAAATTTTTGACATAATTTAGACCAATTATGATAAATTGTAAAATAAAAGTATAAAGGTCATATTAATATGACTTGTTTGATGGAATACAATGATACGAAAAGTTTAAGTAACATAGTATCCAAGAAAATAGCATTAGTTTCTGTTCCGCATAAATTCTAATACTTCAGTAACCTTGGAAACCATGATTACTCACAAACACTGTCACTGATTCCATAACGACCTGAACACATAATTTCAATTTATGCATAATTTTCAATGTTATGGTATTTCACGATCAAACATAATGAGTTTGGATAATTATTAGTTTTAAGTCGATGTATCATAATTCTTATCTTATCCAAAAATATGGGGGGGGGGTTATAATACCGACCATCCCCCACCTTAAATTTTGTTTTTTTATATAGTCCTCATTTCCCCGGGATCAACACCCATGCATGAACACACTGTATGCCAATGGTAAATTCAGTATGGTAGCCTCATCTAAAAACTCAAATGTTAAATCTACATTTAAAAGGTTGGAGGAGTGACAACATATTTAAAATGGTAAATTGACACTTTTAACATGCTGGATCTAATAGTTTAAAGGTTGGATGCAGCATGTTAAAAGTGTTCATTTACCATTTTGAAAATGTTGTCACCCCTCCAACCTTTTACATTTGAGTTTTTAAAGTGGCATATTAAAGGGCAAGTCCTGCCTCCGAATAACTTGCTTTTAATAGTTTTAATAACTGGGGAAAACAATGAAAATCACTACATAATGGCAACTCGGTAGTGAGCTTATATATCATTGCCTCACAACACACCAATTAATTTGTTTACATTAATTAACTTGAACACAAAGTTCCACGTTTTTGTCCAAGAATATGATTTCCATATAACTTGAACCAGATTATAGTTATAGACTTATAGTAATATGTTTTTGCATATATACACCTTCACAAAATTTGTCATGAACTCAAAATTATCGAGATTTAAAAAAATTTACATATTCATAATAATTTTTAATGTATGTTCTATCAGAAAATCACATTTCCATGATTTTCGCAGCAAAGTAATTACTCTATATGTGAATGCACATGCATACATGCAAAAACATATTACTACAACTAGTCTATAACTTGGTTCAAGTTATGAGGAAATAATATTCCTATACAGGGGCGGTGGAGCGTCTTTCAAAGTGGGGGGGGGGCACCAACAAAAAGGGACACTTTGGGGGGAGAAGGGCACCTATATATAAGGGTGAAAACAAGGTGGAAAATGCCACTTTGAGACATATATACCTATACATTCTGGTTAATACACTATCGAGGATTATTTTAGACACATTATCGTTTACGTCTTAACATGGTTCTAGATAAAAAATACTTTGCAGTTGAGTATAATGGTCTGATTATTCATTTGCGAGTGAGCGAAGCGAGCGAGCAAAGATATTTTAAATAGCAGCGATTTTCCTATTATGATAAGAAGACAATGGTAATTGCGAGCTATTATAGCGAGCGTGCTTTGGAAAAAAAATAGAAAAATTGTTCTCCTTCCTGTTATGCTTTAGAGGCACTGCTCATTCTTGTATAACTTAGGGAATTGTGCCCCTCCTGCCCCCTGCTCCACTGCCTTTCATTGTACTGATATCAGTAGGGTAACCTATTATTATGAAGCCTCTCAGATTATTTGGAGCTAGGTAGGCCTTATGTGGCTACTTTGTGGACTTTAGGGCACAGTTTGTAAGCGACATTGGATTATATAGGTACAATATATTAAATATAATTTAGGTATATGTAGGGTACTTATCAGAAGACAACAGGGGCAGTTATCAAAAGGGAAAAAATACTACATGTATTAGAAAAAAAGGGGCACTGATCAGAAGTAAAAGGGGCACTTAAAATGGGGCATTTATCAGGTGAAAAGGGCACTTATCATAAGGACAAATAATTGCACTATTAGAACGGAAAATGGGCACCAATCAGACGAAAACAGGGACACTTGTCGGATTTCAAAGGGGACACTAGTCTTATCTGAGCTGAAAAGGGGCACTTATCTGAAGGTGAAAACGGCACTTATAAGAAAGAAGAAGGGGCAGTCATTAATTAGTTGTCCGATTTTCCTCAAACTTTTCTAAAAAATCTGTTTGTCTGATTTTTCTGCTTCTATTGAAAGAAAGCAACTTATTTTGGGGCCCGGGTCGGACTGCCCATTTAATTGTAAGTATCTGCGCCATACCTCTGTTATATTTGTCAATGTGGATAAACTGAACGATAACGGTTATTTGGCAAACACTTATATGGTCTCAGTAACTTCGGGGGTCAGATCTTATGGATAAAATGGGGTGACTATTCTTAGACTATTCGGAAATGAAAACAACTGGTCAAATAGCAATTCAAATCAGATCACAGATCATAGGTATAAGGTCATGCCATCGGGATATTTTTTGTTTGTTTTGATTCTTTTCTCTCATAAATAAAATGTACATAATTTGTAACATTTTATACAAAATTACAAATAATCTTCACATAAATATAACTGCTAACTTATGTTTAACTTTTCAAAACAATAATACATATACATTTTCAAAATTGCGAATAGAGCTACACATTTAAAGAAAAAAAGATTCATAGAAACAAAATTGTAATTATTGTTTTACATTTCTTTTAAAAAAAATGCAAATACAATGTATTTTCACATAAACAAATCTCAAATAATTTCGTATAAAAAAAACTGTCACATAAATTTTAACAATTTGTCATAATATATGAAAGAAGAATTAAGATAAAACGAAAGATGAGAGATAAGAGAAGAAAAAATAGGATAAAGAGGATAAAAATAAGGGAAAGTACACCCGCCCCCGCCCATACCAACAAACAAACAAAAATAAAAGCCAAAGCATCAACAAAAAAACAAAAAAACAAAAACAAAGAAAAAAAAGTCGATGGATCATGGTCATGCAGAGAGAGAGAGAGAGAGAGAGAGAGAGCTCATAGTTTAGTTTAATTCATTAACTCAATCACCCTCCTGGGGTATTCGAGTTCATATACAAACAATAACGATTACACTTTGATGCATGCAAGCTGGCAAGAGATACAGATAAAGAAAAAAATGTAGTATATGCCTATACAAAGTAAGATAGTTGAAGTGATATAACATGAAATTGTTTTTTATATATGGAGATGGAGCTGAACATAATTATTACCATGCTAAACAGATCACATTTTACAACAGGCACTGTGCCTGCTTATAACTAGTTGGCAAATCTCATGACATCTATAGTCAGTAAAAAAAAGTATAAACATCTATCTACATGTGTTTAAAAATACCTAAGAACACCTAATGCTATTGCTTATATTAATTTTTATCAAAGAAATCAGTAATTTCCTTACAAAACCTCACCAGTCTCAAAATCACTTGGCGAATGGTTAAACAACAAATCAATCTTATATACATTTGGGCTTGCTTACGGTAATTATCAAAAACTGGGCACTGGAAAAGATAATTAAATTCATCCCCGATCAGGTTCAGAGAGCAATACTCACACAGTCGATTCCCCCTAGGTACATTTGCATATACCTTCCAGTTACTATTGGAAGCTTATTATTCAAACATCTAAATCGACAAAAATTCTTCCTATCAACTGGATTCAGTTCAAGCAAATAATTTTCGAATTCCAGTTTTTGCTTAAATAATCGATACACGATACATTGCGAATTCGTATTTACTTCATATGCCAATCTTGTTGGCAGATATCACTTAACCTCTGTGACACGATAATTTTAAATACAGAAAATTCCAAATCTCGTGTTTGACTATCGACCATTATACGGAAACTATATAATCTATCAAAAAACTCTTTAATCCTTCCAAGCCATTCATGGTAAAGTGTGAATACCACTTTGATGTTGTGACAAATAAAAAGAATACATTATGCTAGCCAATTTACCTGTTTCCCATAAAAGCATGAACTAACCTATACCAAAACATTAGCGACAATATATACTCCAGTTTATATTTCCCAATTCACCATAAACCATGCAATTATAGGGGTCGCCCTATGAACACCAAGGAGACCTTTACAATATTTCAAATAAAAAGTTTCAATCTGGGCTATTTTCTCAAATCCCCATATCTCACATCCATATAATATCGGCAATATCAGTAATTGTTGGTCAAACAACTGAAGTTGTAAATCAATTAAGTGGAAGACATAAAGACTCTAATTTCATCTTCATAGCATAGAAAGCCTTTGACGCTTGACAAACCTGTTTATCAATAACCCTTTTAAATACATTATTATAATGAAAAGTTATTCCCAGATAGGTATAATCGTAATTCGTAACATACGTTTAACTCATCACTACCAAAAACAAATTTTGGGACTTTCCTAACCTTACCCCGAGAGAAAATTACAACTTTTTTCTTAAAAGTGTTAACTGTTAGACGCCACAAACGACAATAATCAAACAAAGAGTAAAGACCTTTTTTGGAGCTCTTGAGGGCTCTCGCCTAACACAATCAGCATACAAAAGAGCAAATAAATCAACGTAACAATCCATTCCACTCTGACTGAAATAATGACCAACCTCAGAACAGAGACTATCCAAACCTTTATAACTCTCCAGAAGGAAATCTTTAAAATCATTCAAATACAAAGCAAAAAGAATTGGAGAAAGGTTTTCCCCTTGCCTCACACCGATATAACTTCTGGCCATTATGAAAAACGCAAGATTTAGCCGAACAATATATAGGTCAATAATTCGAGGGATAATTTTCCCTGATACACGGTAAGCCAATAATTTGGACCAGAGCGATGATCAATCACCCAGATCAAAATTTAGTAAATCATTTAGTTAAATACATGTATATGACTTTCCAATGTAGGAAAAGAGCGATACCTTCGACCGAAAAAGAAATTAAAGCAATGATGTCAGACAATCGATTAGAAGAGAAAAAAATTGGCTTTGGAGAGAGGTACCCTCTCATTACACCTTAGAAAATGGGAAAATTTTGATTTCCGGGACGTATGACATGGGGAGCTAAGTGTGCTTAATAACATCCAAATCATGAAGAAAATTCTGAACTGTATAGTCTTTTAAAATTTGAGGCGGAACAACGGACATAATGGCAATGGGGGGGGGGGGGGGGGCCTTTTTCCTTTTTCTTCTCATTTATTCCTTTTCTATTTTAATCTTCATTTTCATATTTTCCCCTTTTTTATCATAATAAAAACTTCCAGATTTTGCAAAATGTACTATTCAATACATGAAAAATATTATGGTTACTTATTGTTATTATTATGTAATTTGGCACAATGATACTGCATTATATTTGTTCGTGTATTTTACCTTGATTATTGTGAAAATGATATTTTGAAAAAGGAAGTAATAAAAGATTCTTAAAAACAAACAAAAAATACCTTTCTGTAGTCAACAATGGCAAACTATACCCTTTTGTTCTTAACCCTTATACCATTCTAAAATTGAATGCAATGTAAAAAAATGTGATCCAAAGTAGAGTAACCTGACCTAAATCCTGCCTGTTCTTCACCTATAATAAGGTATTTCCCTCAATAAAATTAACTACACGTTCATTTAAAATGGCTGTAAAAAGTTTTCCAATACAGCTTAATAATGTTATGCCCCTATAATTATCAGGAGATTCCGGAGAACCCCCCCCCTTTATATAAAGGTTTAATAGTTCCTTTTATTAATAATAATAATAATAATAATATAATAATAATAATAATAATAATAATAATAATAATAATAATAATAATAATAATAATAATAATAATAATAATAATAATAATCTGAATTTATATGGCGCCTTTCTAGTTAACTGCTCAAAGCGCTTAGGCCTATGTATTACCCCGGTTATGTACGATTCTGTACTTATAGTGCACATTCTCCACTCCACAAGGGAGCATTCCAGTGCAGCTGCCATTTTACAGGCGCACATAAACTATTCCAGTCACAGTGACATTCGCATCCTACCGGGTACCCTTTTAACACCTGGGGGTGTTTCATAAAGCTGTTCGTAAGTTAATCACGACTTTATGCACGACTGGTGATCAGTTCTTGTGCTAAATGATTGAGAATCTGATTAGTATAGCACCCAAGAACATGTTCCAGTCGTTCGTAAAGTCATTCGTAACTTTACGAACAGCTTTATGAAACACCCCCCTGGCTGGGTGGAGAGTACTGGCAAATGTAGATTAATGTCTTGCAAAAGGACATTAGTGCCGCTGCGGGACTTGAACCGCGAACCAATCTGACCAATCTGAAGGGATTACACCGTATCAAGAACAAAGATTAAAAAGCCTAACAATAATTGTCACTAAACTGGGCAGAACTTGACTTTAATAATTCATTCAAAATCAAATCAACACCTGGGGCTTTATTGTTTTTCAACTTCTTCATCTGCTTGACAACCTCATCCTCTGATCGAGATTTCCATATTTAAATCATCATTATTCAAACCTAATAAATGACCCACATTAGGACTATCACCATTTGAATCACCTGAATGCAGTTTAGCCAGATCCTGTAAAAGTTTAACAAAGTCATCTAAGGAGACCGTTACAGATGAGCTCTTTGCCTATACTTTTCGGTTACTTTTCACATTCAAAAACTTCCAATAATCTTTAGGACTACCGTATGGAGCTTTAAATATGCAAATACTATAATAATGGTTTCTCTTCCTACGAACAAGCCGTCTATATAATCTCCCTTTCACAACCATTTCAGTCCTATGGACCTCATGTCTGCTCGTTCGAAATTTTTCTTTGGCCTTAAAATATTGTCTTCTAGACAATTTACATTCAGAATCAAACCACGGTCCACCAAAATTCTTATAGCTGGATAGAGCGAAACGGACGAATGCGCATGCGCGGTGATAACGTCTTGGGTTTTCCCCGGCCCGTTGATGGTTTTCCCCAGCTAACACAGTTAAGTTGCAAGCTATACGCTATACGTTGCATGTGATCCTGCCTAGCCTGTCCGAAGCTGCATCATATCGCCCGCAGCTAGCTTTGCAACTTAGAGCTGATAAACAGACCTGTAGATCTAATCTACTACTAGTACTAATGTGGAATGATGCGGAACAGGCGATATAACGGGAAGTGTACAAGTTATTCTTCGAAGAACACGGTAAATTAGACATCATTTTTGTTATTTTGTTTCATTTTTTTGTGTTGGAAAGTCACTAAGTTACTTGACTAAGACAAAAATTCAATAGTACTAGTAGTATTAGTAAGAGTAAAGTCAAACTCAAACTAGTCAGACTCAGAGAACCGGATCTGCACCTCCTCGTTCATTAGCCTCTTATTATCTTGACGTATATATGACGGGGTCGGCCATCTCAACACCTCCTCAAGCCAAGGCTCAAAAAGTCAAAGTCAAAGAGGGAGGTGTTAAACTTAAATTAAAATGTCAGGCTTTGCTATCAATCATATGTAAGTTAGGCATGGCGTTATTTTTTAATGCACATAGCTCCCTGTAAATACTAGTTTGGTAAATATGTAACGCCAGGGAGACGGTGGGTGCACCCCAGGGGTGGGTGCAGGGAGGAGGAATTTCCCCGTCCCGCGCAAAGCGCGAAAGCTCTGACGTTTTACAGCAAATTTGAGAGAAAGATAACGGCTCGTAACACATTTTTTTTAAGGGGGAAAGTTAGTTCGACGCCCTGGCTGCTTTTCAGTTATTTGGACGCAAGACTGCACTGTATATTTAACGGGTGGGTGCAGGGAGGGGGGAGTTTCCCCCTTCCAGCGCGAAGCACGAAAGCTCTGACGTTTTAGCAAATTAAAGAGAAAGATAAACGGCTCGTAGCAAACAATTTTTTTGAGGCGAAAAGTTATAGTTCGACGCACTGTATGTAACAGGGGTTGGTGCAGGGGTGGGGTTTCCCCCTTCCCGCGCGAAGCTCTGACGTTTTATCAAATTTGAGGGAAAGATAACAGCTCGTAACACTTTTTTTAGGCGGAAAGTTAGTTTGACGCCCGGGCTGCTTTTCAGTTACTTGGACGCAATATTGCACTGTATTTGACAGGGGTTGGTGCAGGGAGGGGGGAGTTTCCCCCTTGCCGCGCGAAGCGCGAAAGCTCTGACGTTTTAGCAAATTTTAGAGAAAGATAACGCACTGTAGCACAATTTTTTTAGGCGGAAAGTTATAGTTTGACTCCCCGACTGCTTACTACTTACTTGGATGCAATATTGCACTGTATGTAACAGGGGTGGGTGCAGGGAAGGGAAGTTTCTCCCTTCCAGCGCGAATCGCGAAAGATCTGACGTTTTAGCAATCCCTTTTTTTTAGGCGGAATTTTAGTTCGACGCCCTGGCTGCTTAGCAGTTATTTTGGACGCAATACTGCACTGTATATAACAGGGGTGGGTGCAGGGAGGGGGGAGTTTGCCCCTTCCCGCTCGAAGCGCGAAAGCTGTGACGTTTTAGCAAATTTGAGAGAAAGATAACGGCTTGTAGCAAACAACTTTTCATTTATTTGGCATATCTTGGGATTATGGTCAACGGGCAAACAATGAAGTTGGCAACAACTATGCGCATGTTTGCGCAAGGATGAAGCAACAGGTTGTGCATTGTTTCATTCAACGCGCACTTGGTTACAGATGCCTAGCTTGCCAATCACAGGTCTAAGATTCTAGGGTCTTGACAACGGATAATCTATGGCTGAATATTGCTGGATCCTGACTCTGTCATAAATTTATGGATGTTTTGAATGTAACAATGAAATAGATGAGATTCCAGCGCTTCCATACATATGTGTCTTGATGGCGGCTCATATAATTTTTATATGTCTTTTAACAACTTGAAATCTTGTGAAAAAAAGGGTTTTGGATGACTGTTTCATCAGTTATTTTAAACAACTTATTTCTAAAATTCTGACTTAAACAAAAAGGAATTTCCTCGCTGAGCCAATCTTTAGCCGTAATGTACCGTTGATTCAAATAATGGAGTCATTTGAATCGACGGTATACACTATGCACCATGCAATCGAGTCATTTGAATCGTTGGTACAGTACGGGCGAAATAACGGTGGTGGCAGTGGAGCTCCCTGGAGTTAGGTTGTCTGGGATAATTTCGTACTATATAGATCTCTAGACCACAATTGTTAGTAGGGCCTGGCATATGGGATCGACATGCATCTATCCTGAGGAGCTAGACTTCTGGCAGTGAATAGAGGTGAGCCTGGGGGGGGGGGGGGGGGGGGGGGTGGGTGCTCAGTATATAGTGTGCGGTGTGTATTTGCTGCGGAGAAGACCCCCATTTTTACACTCAAATTTCCGTTCCAAAGCATACCATTTTTTTCTTGTTGAGAAAAAGAAAAGAGAAAACCGTTCCAAAGCACTTTTTATGCCTCCGCCCACCGAAGGTGTGTGCCGGAGGCATTATGTTTTCGGGTTGTCCGTCCGTCCGTGCGTCCGTGCGTCCGTGCGTCCGTCCCACTTCTCGTTACCGCGATATCTGAAGAATCATTTGAGGTAGGAACCTCAAACTTGGTACTAGTATGTATCCCCATAGAAAGAGGAACTGATTAGATTTTGGGGTAGGTAGGTCAAAGTTCAGAGGTCACAGAGGTCAATTTACATGAAATTACATGAAATTCTTGGTTTTTAGCACCGTTACCGCGATATCTCAAGAACTGTTTGAGGTGAGAACTTCAAACTTGGTACCAGTATGTATCCCCATAGAAAGAGGAACTGATTAGATTTTGGGGTAGGTAGGTCAAAGTTCAGAGGTCACAGAGGTCAATTTACATGAAATTACGTGGAATTACTGGTTTTTAGCACCGTTACCGCGATATCTCAAGAACTATCTGAGGTGAGAACTTCAAACTTGGTACCAGTATGTATCCCCATAGAAAGAGGAACTGATTAGATTTTGGGGTAGGTAGGTCAAAGTTCAGAGGTCACAGAGGTCAATTTACATAAAATTACATGAAATTACTGGTTTTTTTACTTCATAAAAATGAAATAAATTTTCTGTCTCCTGTACTTTTTAAGTGAAAAGATTTGTAATTTTGTTGGCCAATCCTTTTTAGAGTGTATATGTATGCCATACATTTCCAATGTGGTGATGGCGGAGGCATAAATTCCGACCGCGCGCGGTCGAAGATTCATCTAGTTTTTTTCCATTCCGTCATTCTGGTAATGTATGCAAATTTTATACATACCTTTCAAACAAAGGTGGTTCCTGACAACCTGAAAGCTTGAGGCTCATTTATAAAAAGCAGGTTAATGGAATAGCTAGTCACTAGGTGCTCAGCGCATATATGTGCATAAATATGTGCATAAATTTGTATACATTACAGAAGTGGTCTATTGCTTTGAGACAGTTTCTTTCACAGTGTAATTGCATGACCAGAACTCAACTCTATCTTTAAAGCTGTGGATAGCTGTTGTATGTGATCCTGAGAGTTCATGGAGAATGAGTTTTAACAGCTTTAGTCTAGAGCTATGTGTCGACTTGAACTTGAATTCATGTAATACTAGGAATATTCTGAAATTGATATTTTGAAAATAGGAATGGCAAGCTGTTTATAAGGTGTTAATACATGTATCAACGTACTATTGTAACCTTAATTACACGTTCTATATCTTATCCTTTGCAGAATGCCCCTGCTGAGCTATCAAGATAAACAGCCCTTTTCAGTTTCTACAATTATTTCATCAATGGATTTCTTAATCACCCAAAGTCTAGGAATTCAGGAAGCAAAGGTTTAATGAATCAGCGTGCGTACCTGCTGATCCGAAGCGATCACATTTCTCCTGGTCACCATGCCGAAGAAAAGGGGGTCACACAAGAATAAAAAAAGGCAGCAGTCATCAGCAAAGTATAGTCCAAGAAACAACAAGGATGAGAATAATAAAGGACCCAGCATCGTCCCCCAGGGGACATCAGGGGACTGGGAGGAAGCTGTGCCCATCATGCATGCAGCTGCAGGTTAGTTTGAATTGAACAGAATAATAATATTCTGGTAAACTTGCCAGTGACCCACAACTACTTGACTATAATTATTCCATTTGATCAAGTTTTCATGTACATTGTATGTTGATTTTAATGTAATGATATGAAAAATGATGAGTTGATTTTATTTACAGAAAAGGGATCATTTTTGAATAGCAAATTTTCAAGTTATGTCAGCTGTCTGTAAAGCTGACCTCAACAATCTGTCTGAAGAATCTGAGAATGAGTTGCATTTAATCGTTGCTATAAGTATGTAAGAAACATGTATTGGCTTAAAATTTATTACTTGAAAGCCTGTGGGTCATATAAATTTAATGATTCCCTGCCAACTTTGGAGTAGTTGGCTGGTGGTGGTGATGACCACTTTTCATCTCTGTTTTAACCTTTCTTGGTAGCAGTCAGACCTTCAGAGGAGGTGATTCAAGAAGACAACCTGCAGTACAACCAACCTCCAGATGAAGTACATGTACAAAAAAACTGGCTTGAGATTCTACCTGGTAAGTCTTTGATTCAGTTAATCCATTGTCTACTGGAACTGGATGGTTCCTGCATGGGAATAAGGAATTCAGTAGCCAAGGGGTTAGACAGTACTGTGACCCAGTTTTCAAAAAAGAAATGACAATTGTATTACATGTCGAAATTTAATATAATTAGGTGGTCTGTCGGTATCGACAGATCACCTTTTAATTTTGTCAAGATTTTTCTTTATTATTTTTATTATTTCTTCTTTTTATTACAAATTTTTGTAACCAGCAAATCTCAAAATCGGTCAGGTCAATATCATCGAGTTTCATGTCATGTATGAGGTCAATCATGGACATGGTCAACTAAGCTTTTGAAGGTTATCAGGTCATCGTGACGTCATCAAGACGCCATTTTGTAAATTTACAAGATCGATTATATCTTCATAATCGATCATCAAAAATCAACTATATTCACATCACATAAACTTCACATGACGGGTCATCAAGTCATGTCCTCACAGGTCATCTAGAGGTCAGGACGTGCGCGTACGCGCGCGTCAAAATTTAAAAATGCTCAAAATCATGCACTTTTCACGTAATTTTGAGCATTTAAAAAATGTCCGTGCGTAAGCGTCCGCGCGCACGTTTTACGCGTCCGCAAGTCGTAAATAAACTTAAAACGCTGTTTTTTCGATTGATTTGCAATCCTGACACTTTTCTTCATCATTTCCATCAACTTGGAATCAATTTCAATCAATAATAAGGTTGTACGGGCGCGTCAAAGTTCAAAATCCGTGCGCGCGTCTATGGCGAAAATAACGTCAAAACGTGCAAAAACATGCCTCTACAAAATTAACTATAGCTCTTTAAAGAGTCCACAAACTCCCCAATTTTTTGTCATCTTTGAGTAGGGGAGGAATCACGGATATGATTTCATGTATTATATGACCCTTATAAACATTATGACGTCATCAAAATGGCGCAAATTACGCAAATTTGGCTCTAGATTCGTAATTATTGGTTGTTTTTCGCCCAGATTTTAATATGTTGTAGCTGAGGCAATTTCCTACAAAATCAGTCACCACCATTTTTCATTTTGATGACGTCATCACAGTGAAATTTTCAATTAAAGATGCCATGTCAGAATTTTCCCTATTTGCGTGTTATGTCTATGGAAGATGATTTTTTTTCGAATCATGAATCTACATGACATTGTTCTCAGTTGTTTTTGGTCTATTTTCTTCCAGATTTTAGTATGTTATAGCTGAGACTATAAGCTTTTATAAGTGTGGTCTCCAATTTTTGATCAGATGTCGGGATCATGCCCAATTTTTCACTACAAAATGTGATTTGAGAATCCCGTTTTTCGTTTACGTGTTATCTCTATGGGAAATGTTTTGGTATATTGGTCAAAGCACTTGCCTCTCATTCCGGTGACCCAGGTTCGATCCCCGGTGGGTCCATTAAATTTTTTTTTTTTTTTGCTTCTTTTTGCCTTTCATTTTACCATCTTGTTCGACTATTATAACATAAGCAATCACAAACCAAGTAATAAACTGCCTTATTTTCCGTGTTATGTCTATTAATTGGAAAGTAGTGTGCAGTGGTTTATGTATAACCCTATGGAAAATGATTCCCTGACGTGTATTAAAGCTATCCTGCAATATCATTAGTCCTATTAATTTTGATATCACAATTTCATCTATTCAAATTAAGTAAAGGCCAAATTGGCTTCAAACAATGCCATATCTGGTCTGGACCCAATTTGGCTTTTTGTCTTCCAATGAAGTTTTAATTTTTACTATTAATGTGACCAGGCCAGATCCAGGATTTCGTTAAGTGGGAGGCGGCATAATTTAAAAACATTCTGATAAGCAAAAAGAAAAAAGGATTATCATATTTCTCAAATGCCTTTTTGGGTTGAAAATTTGAAGGGGGGGGGGGGCACATTTTGTTGTTGTTGTGTAAATAAGGCATGGTATCACTTAGCCTTTTGACAAGGCCTCGTGACTTGGCTATTTTCCTCGTCATGCTGTGCCTGAGATGAGACTAGCCGGCGACGAAAAGAATCAACACGGCCCGGGTGAACGCGCGATCCTTTTGGAACCTGGGTTTCCATCGTCCGATGTGAATTATTCACGAGTTGACATTCGTATGCTAACACGCCTACACCGAGGATTATCGACCAATCACAACGCTATCTGCGGGGCTTGCTTTCCATGTGATTCGTTCATGATTGATGTAGCTTGCACGGGCCGCGGCGCCGGGTGCCGAGCGAGCTAGCTCGAGATGAAGGCGAATTTGCATACCAAATTTATGCTGACGTCATGCGAAGATACGTTCGCTGATTGGCTCCTACCTATAAGGTAGCAGATCCTCGCTAGGAACAAAGGATAGCATAAGAAATACAGGCCAGGTTCCAAAAGGCCCTCGCAACTCGCGTCGCTCGATCGCGCATTCACCGGGCTGGGCGGCTAGTCTTGTTATGCAGCCACTACTAGCTTACTTGCCGAGAAAAAAAGTCACGAGGGCCTTGTCAAAAGGCTAGGTATCACTGCGTGTAGGTTTCAAAGCAGGGGGGGGGGGGACGGGGTAGAGCACAGGCTGTTTGAGCCCCTTAACTTGGCCAGGTCTACTCTTTAAATGTGTGATCATTAGGCAATAGCATATCCCATGCTATTGCAATTTTTTTTTCAACAATTGAATTGGATCAGGTCGCATTCAGATTAGATCACAATCAGAACATACATGTATAGTATGTTCTATGCCTTAGAAAGCAGATGGTGTGGATCTTTAGCTAGAGTGCCTTCTCTAGCTCCACAAGCCAAGCCAGCCCAACACAGAGCCCATTGTATACTAGTAGTAGAAAGTATGCCTAACATTCCAACATTCTATATACAAAGACATTATAGCCAGTGCTTTAGATTTAGCTTTTGTGCTATTTTGAAATGCTGTAATGAATCTACATCTAAAATCTCAAAGAAGGTGCTATTTGTATTGGATTCAGTAATATGTTTCCAAGCACTATAAATATGATTATAAATCATTCTTCCTTTCTTTAATAATTAAGTGAAAATCTTTGTTGTTCTGAGTCTAGTTTAACCAAAAATTGACTTGTCTCTGTCTTCTGGTTGCTATTGCCAGACAAAGAAGATTTCCTGGTTGAAAGTTTTTCATATTGTCATCAGCAGTTTTATGCATGGCAGACATAATTATAATTATGAGGCACATCTATGTGTATGCTTAATATGTGTATATACTTAATATGTGTACTAGAATTGATAAAGATTAATCTGTTTTGACTCACTTTTAAACAAATTGTGCAAGGTCCAAAGTACAATGTGGTCTAATGTTAATACATATTTGGGATAGTTTTCCACCCACATACATCCATTGTTAATGTCAACTGTGTGGGGTAAATAACATTCCAGTGGCTGTCTGGTACATGTATGTAGCCATATATGCCTGTTTGGGTCGACACATGGGAAATACTTCACTCACCCCCCCCCCCCCCCCAAAAAAATGGATTCTACATGAAATTTTACCCGAAAAGAGACTGCTTGTGCTCTGAATAAAAGACTTAGATGGAATTCAAAGATTAATTAAGGTCACAAAATTGCAATGGCTATATTTAGGGTAGAATATCATACCTGTACATGTACTGTTGTCAGTAGACTCATTCATAGAATGATTTTTACCAGGTTTACTTTAGCTAAGGGTCACCTTTAAATGGACATAGGAGAATAGGAGAAAATACCTCATGTTTTACCTTTATAATATATATTTTTGCGTTTTATCCCTAGTGTACTCTGTTTTCATTCTATGACTAATTTGTTGTAAGGGACATTTACATCATGTATTCATATGAAGAAAACATCGTCTGTTGAGAGCCAGAAGGGCGTTAACTCTGTGTTAAAGCATATGAGTTAATGCCCTTCTGGTTCCAAATAGATGACATGTATTTTAACAGAGAAAGGAAATATTTCAGATAGGAAATATTTTGTAGGATGCCAACTAGTAAAGTTATAATGTAAAATATCAACAATATAAAATTAAGTATACATGTATTTGCCAATGTTGGAACCAAGAGAGACAGGAAAGAATAGGAACAGGATGTGTCATACTTCCTGTATTACCTTCTATTGTCATGAAAGTGTTCTGACTAGTTTAGAGTAGCTCGCAAGAAGGTCAGGTAATTGACTGCTGAAGTGTTACTTGTTTGTACTTAAAGATAACATTTAACAAATTCATAGTGACAAAGCTTTTCGACCTGCACTCATCGGGTCACAACGCAGGAATGAGAGAATACAAGAAAATACAAAAGTCAAGGAAGGGTGTGTATAGCGACCCGGGTATGATCCGGGCACGCTAGAATAATCGAAGCGCTTGTACAAACTCCTTTTGTCGGCACAATAGGAAAGGATCTCTCGACTGAATGAACAACGCTTCTAAGAAGCGAAGATGTTGAAAGCTGCGTGCTCGGGCAACAGCAGTGAATTGAGCCGGGTTGGAACAAGCCGGACTATTTAGCAAGTGCTGACCAATAGCAGAGTCGCTGTGACTGCGGCATTGAACATTAGCGACGCTAGCAGCGGTTTTGCAGTTACGCTTCAGCTGTGCTCGGCTACCAGCTGATGTCTGTCGTACCACGGAGGGTGCTGTTTAATGCGGTCCGCTATAGACGCTGAGATGTACAGCCAACATAGATGGCTTCACACCGACAATGATACTGATAAACGACATTGCTCATTTGGGGGGAAGGCAGTACATCCTTGCGAACTGCGGGTAGCATTCTATTAGTAGAGAACACGACACGCGTAGCCACGGCAAAGTAACAGCGCGACACTGTATGTTTAATATCGCGCGCATACTTATCAGACACTTTACCTCGCCAAGGTAATTTGAGGTAGACCGGGCATTTATTGGGCCCATACACAGGGCGAGTCCGCGAATCAATGGTACGCTGCACAACGCGATCAATGACAAGCTCCGGATAGCCATTGTTCTCGTAGGATTTGCTTGATGCGAAGAAGCTCAGGGTTGAGCTTACACGGAGAACAAATTTGCAAGGCGCGACACACTAAGCTATTAATCAAACCAGTTTTATACGATGTAGCACTGTATGAATCCCATCGCGTGTACTGGCCCGTAAACGTAGGTTTACGATATACGGACGTGAGAAGTTTGCCGTCACTCTTCTCAACCAGTACATCCAAAAATGGAAGCGCGTTAGACTGCTCCATCTCACATGTAAACCGAAGCGCCGGATGAAGGGAGTCGAGTTGTGTAAGAAAGTCCTTGCACGCAGCGCTTGAATCAAACATAGCAAAGGTATCATCAACGTAACGAAAGTAGGTGAGCGGGGTAAGGCTAGGATCAGTGATGTTTTCATGAAGGCGGGCTTCATGAAAGCCAACAAAGATATTAGCAAGCACGGGGCCCAATGGGGAACCCATAGCAACACCATCGATCTGCGAATACATGATATCATTAAAGCTAAACTCGACAGCACTTGTAGCATGTTTCATTAGTTCAACAAACACGTATTCAGAGATAGGAGGTTCATCCAGATCACCATGGTAGAGGGCGGAGACACAGATATCAATGGTCTCCTTTAGTGGCACGTTGGTGAACAAGCTTCACACATCAAATGAACATAAAGAGACAGATTCACTAATTACCATCTGACGAACCGACCGAGCAAATGTAAAAGAGTCCTTAATTGCATAGGTGTGAGTATCGCTCATGCAACCTGTGCAGGAGCTCACTCAACCACCTAGCCAGTTCATGCTGTGCTGAACCAGTCATGGAGAGAATAGGGCGGAGCGGGGTATTGGCTTTATGTGTCTTCGGTAAGCCATACATACGGGGGCGCTGAGAGCCATGCGGGCGGATCCTGTCATAAATATTATGTGCTAGCTGATCATTCTTACGCAATTCTAGCAGGTAGCGCTGCAACCTACCCTCGAGGCAACTGGTCCGATCGTGACTACATGCAGGACCAATGCACCGAAATTTGGAATCATCATCAAGAACATCCATCATCTTACCAACATAATCACGCTTATTCAAAAGAACAACACCGGTGCCTTTGTCGGGTTTACAAATGTGAATGTCTTTGTTAGATCTAAGACCACGCACAGCCGTCATACATTCACGCGTCATATGGAAATCGGACATGTCGTTGGGTATGCCACAATACGAGTGCGCGAGATCAGCCAAACGCGCCTTGGCTGAAGCTGCGTCATCCTTGCAAGTAGGATTGTGCCGCATTAGCTGTGAATAGAGGAGTTCGAATTCCGCAAACACCTCTTCACGGCTAATGTGAGGTTTGGGTATGCCGAAATTGAACCCGTGCGCAAGCATAAATTCTTCAGTTTCGGAGAGCTTGTAATCGGAAAAATTCAAAACATGTACAGCAGTGTCCTTAATAGCGCTGCCGAATCGGTGCTGCTTCAGCGACGCAATAATACAGGAATGCTTAGCGCGGGTTTTATCTTCCATCTTGACATCGATGGACGCAATATACCTAGCCAAGCGAATCAAATCAAAAAGAGATATGAAACTGCGAACTCCAGACCATGCACGACGAATGCCACTTCGCAGGCATTCATTGTGGTCCTCAGTCTTCTTAATTTCATCGAGTATGAACGCGCGTTCCATCGAAGGACTAGGCCTAACTTTAGCCCTCTCTATACGGGTAGAGATACACTTAGGCGCAACTTTAGAGCGTAGACATTCATGCAGAAATTGTACGGTGAACTTACCACTTCTGACTTTACCCTTTAATCGGATGACATTGACAAAGATAACAGGAGGTGTTGTGGATCAGTGGATAAGTCCCCGGACTGTGAACCACGAGGTCCGGGGTTCGAATCCCACCGCAGCACTAGCGTCCTTTGGCAAGACGTTAATCTACATTTGCCACTCTCCACCCAGGTGTTAAATGGGTACCCGGTAGGATGCGAAAGTTAATGTCGTTTGTTTAGCAATTTGAGCGTCACTGTACTGCTCTTGCTGGAATACTCCCCAGGGAGCGGATAAAGTGCACACATTGTGTGCGGGCATGTCAGAATCCGATGACCGGGGTAATAATATATCTGTAAAGCGCTTAGAAACACAACCATTGATGTATTAGGCGCTATATAAAAAGCGGAATATTATTATTATTATTAACATTTAACAAATTCATAGTGACGAAGCTTTTCGACCTGCACTCATCGGGTCACAACGCAGGAATGAGAGAATACAAGAAAATACAAAAGTCAAGGAAGGGTGTGTATAGCGACCCGGGTATGATCCGGGCACGCTAGAATAATCAAAGCGCTTGTACAAACTCCTTTTGTCGGCACAAAACAGCACGTACCCTCCGTGGTACGACAGACATCAGCTGGTAGCCGAGCACAGCCAAAGCGTAACTGCAAAACCGCTGCTAGCGTCGCTAATGTTCAATGCCGCAGTCACAGCGACTCTGCTATTGGTCAGCACTTGCTAAATAGTCCGGCTTGTTCCAAGGCGTATAACCCGGCTCAGTTCACTATTGTTGCCCGAGCACGCAGCTTTCAACATCTTCGCTTCTTAGAAGCGTTGTTCATTCAGTCGAGAGATCCGCTATTGTGCCGACAAAAGGAGTTTGTACAAGCACTTCGATTATTCTAGCGTGCCCGGATCATACCCGGGTCTCTATACACACCCTTCCTTGACTTTTGTATTTTCTTGTATTCTCTCATTCCTGCGTCTGTTTGTTTGTACTTGATGTGTGGGGCGCCAGGAGTGTCAAGTCTGGCAGACATGTGCGCTATACATGTACAAAAACCCATTATTATTATTATTATTATGATTTTTCTTGATGTAGAGAATTTTTTTCTTGTCAATTCATAGCCAACTTGCCCTATAAGGGAGTTTGTAGTTGGTGAATAGTATAAACTCCCTCGTAATTCACAGCTAAAATAGTGGAAATATGGTGATAAACTATTTTTAAAAATAATTATTTCACATACATGTCATTATTGACCTCTATGACCTGTGACCTACATGTACATAAAAAAAAATCTAATCAGTCTGTCTCACTACGGTGATGCATATTAGTACCATCTACCAAGTTTGAAGTTAATGGCTTGAATTGTCCAAGAGATTGTGCAATACAGTGAAACCTGTGCATAAAGACCACCTGCTCATAAAGACTGCTTTTCTTGTCTCCCTTGAGTGGTCTTTATAGACAGGTTTCACTGTATTGCACAATCTCTTGGAAAATTCAAGCCATTAAACTTCAAACTTGGTAGATGGTACTAATATGCATCACCGTAGTGAGACAGACTGATTAGATTTTTTTTAATGTACATGTAGGTCACAGGTCATAGAGGTCAATAATGACATGTATGTGAAATAATTATTTTTAAAAATAGTTTTATCACCATATCTCCACTATTATAGCTGTGAATTTCAAACTTGGTACTACTACTAGTATGCATCACCATAGTGAGATGAAGTGATTAGATTTTAGGTTTAGTACATGTAGGTCAAAGGACATGGAGGTCAGTAAATCACTCAATATGCATGAAATTAAAGATTTGTTAGTCTTGTTATCACCATATCTGAACTATTTTGTTTGCATAACTAGGAGGAGATGAAGTGATCAGACTTGGGTTGTTAGGTCAAAGGTTAAAGGTTAAAAAAAATTAACACGTAATTGTAGGCTTTTTATTGTGGTTATCACAATATTTGAAGAATAGTTTGAGCCATGGGTTTAACTGAATTGAGGCGGAGGTATATAGGAGACGCAGTCGCATTCATCTGGTTTAATTTTAGCACCTTTTTATATTCGAATTTGAAAAATAAATTTAATTGAAAATCTATCCTATTAGCAAGGAATCTTGTTTTATTGTTAAAGAGATCATGTTCTGTTCTGTTTTGGTACGCTCTTCAGAGCTCACTGAACTGACCTTGTGGAAGATTAGTGAGGTCATCTCACCACAACGATTCATGCCCTTGGGACTAAGGCTTGGTCTACTACAGATGAGAATACAGATGCTGCTTGATGAAAGTAACAGCGTATGCCAGGAAGAAAAGACCTTCAAGATGCTCTACCAGTGGTATAATAATCAAGAAGGAGACCCGTCTAAGATTCTCTTCAAGGTTCTGACGATAGACGAGCTCCTAGACCAAGAGCAAATCTTCAAATTGTGTAAGTCCAAGGTTATTATGAGAATACTTTTGAGCATGTACATCAGACAAAATCTGCTAAATATTGAACATGAGAATGGGGAAAACATTGGAACAGGGGAGCATGTGGACAAGGGAACATCAGAATGGAGGAATATTGGTTTGACTCCAAATGATTAGATCAATGCATTAATAAAATTATCTTACGATAAATCCATTCCTCCACTGTTAGGATCATATGCAAAAAGGATGATTTTTTTTAGCAAGAAATCAGTGAGGAGTAGGTTTCAACTAATACTGTCTTTTATGGATTATATGGAAGTAGTTGAACCACAGTGAAACCTGTCTATAAAGACCACTCAAGGGAGACAAGAAAAGTGGTCTTTATAAGCAGGTAGTTTTTATGTACAGGTTCCTTTAGTACACATTTTGATGAGAAACAGTTTTCAAGGGAAACAAAACTTGTGGTCTTTATAGACAGGTTGTCGCTAAATAAGGTTTGACTGCATCTGGAATATGAAAAGGGGCCCAGAGCAAAGGCTCAAGAACATTTCAAATGATTCACTGATCATTTTGATGGTGGGGGTTTCTATCCCACCGCTGCCACTGTAACAGTAAGGATAACGCTTCATCTATAATAGTTGTATGCCTACCTGATCATTTAATGAGGTATAACTGTGAACAAGCTGTGGTGCTGAAAACAATAACTGAACATACAATGTAATCCTGCCTCTAGAGAGTGGTATAATACCATAGCGAAAGAATGAAATAATCATGAAATGGAAAAAAATACCAACATGGCATAAAGTATGGATTTTAAAATGAAACTACCTTTAGGTATATATCAAATGCAATTATTACATGATATCAGAAATTCAGGAAACAAAGCTCTGTGCTTCGATTTTTCGGTTGAAAGCATTGGCGGATCCAGGGGAGGGGCACTTCCGGCCCATGCCCCCCCCCCCCTTTTAGAATGAAGACCTTTTTTTTTTTTGCTTGTCAGGGAATTATGGAGGGAAACACTGGACCCCCATAACCCCCCTACTGAGCGAATTTTGAAGGTTTGGCGAAAAAAATTTTTGGTCCCCACCCCGACCCCCCCCCCCCCCCCCCCCCCCCCCCCCCCCCCCCCCGACTGAGCGACTTTTCGAAAAGCTGGCGAGACAAAAAAAATACGGGTCTATCTTTCGACAAACTTTCATTTTTGTGCCCCGTCTTTTAGTCAATCCTGGATCCGCCCCTGGTTGAAAGTGTAGGATGCCTATTTTGTCATTTGTATTTGACTTTGTTTATACTTCTGTTCTGGAATTTAATTCAGTTAAGGTTAGCTTTCGATAGGTTTTTGTTGTCATGAATCTCATCAGACTGTCCTACTTCTCTTGTCACCTTCATTCCTTTCCTATTCAGATGTGCCCATTCCCTCCATCCTCACATCTGGTTCTTTTGTTGAACATTCCTCATTACATAATCACCCCAGACATTGACCCATCTTCATCCTAGTTATTTCCGATTGGTTCTTGTATTGAATATGTTTAGTTAAATACTTCCATTTTCTTTATGTCCATTGGTTAAATTATATTTGAATATTTATAATGTTATGTTGTCTTAGTTACTAAGTTGATGTGGACCAGGCAGCCCTGTAATATAAGGGCATGAATAAAGAGTCAGGCAGACAGATAGATCGGAGAGAGCACTGCCAGACCTCACAAGTTTACATCTCTTTATTTTTCGTTGTCTCCTGAGTTCCCGTTATGTTTGATGCCCGAGTTGCTGTTATACGTTTGAGAGTGTTTGAGAATGATTGATTTACAACTAGAACTATAATTTCACAACCCTACAAAAGCATAACATTTTATCCCTTAATATTATGGGGTTTTTTTTTAGTTTCTGAGAGGACGCTCCAGTGCACAGACTTGTTCGGAAGATCTATCCAGAATTTTCAGCTGTGGAATATTGCAGAGGAAGTACATGTAGACAAGGTGATCCCCTTGGGCCTTCGACTAGGTCTGAATTATGCAAGGATCTGCAGTATCAGAGTGGACAGCGATGGTCATTCTGTAGATGTCCGTTACAACATCTTGATGCAGTGGCAGAGAGAACAAACTGCCCATATTGATCAAGTTGAAACACTGGCCAGGATTCTGGAGGCCTGCCATCAGAGAAGAATAGCATACAAGATCCGTAAGTAGTTGGCCTTGGGACAGTGAAAGAAACTGACAAGGAAGATATACAGTTGTATCCATCAAAGACTTCATGATTCTATAGTATATATTTCAATAAGAATAATGGACCTGGTGATATATGTATTTCCTTTCACTAAGCGAAAAAGATTAAATATTTTGTATTCTCTTCATTGATGAGTTATATGATGCACCACGCGTTACCCCGGGGTACCACGTTGTGTAGCGCCATCTCACTTGAGTACAACCCCAGAATTATGCATGCAGTGCGTGTACGCAGTCATTCCCAAAGCATGTTAACAGTGCAGTGTTACTATGCATGGTGTGCATGCACTGCTACTCGCGCTAGCTAGCGCTCACAAGCATTAAGCGTAGTGGCTAGCGCTAGTTCCCGCGGGTTTAGAACTTGATTTTATTGCACTTCTTCCTAAAAAACTTCACATCATCGTTACTGTATTTTAGCTCTCAAACATTCAAACTTAGACAATGGTGGAAGGTGATGGTGGATACAGAGATTTACTGAAAGGGAAAGGACGTAAAAGACGGAAGATTTCAAGGACCAAGAAAGTTGAAAGAGCACGATGTCGTGCAATACAGAAGTTTGGGGACGAGCAGGCCGCTGATGTGGTAGCGGGTTTTAGGAAGGCGAGTGACGGGGGAGACAAGGAGCAGGCTGATGGTGTTATTATGACCCTGCTGGCCCAAGCCCTCTCTCAAATCGAATAAATAGAAATAAATAATAGAATAATTACAACAACAATGAATTTGAGAAAAATACATGACTTATAGGATTTTTTACAAGAACATGGGACACAATTGAATGTTGAAATAATAATTTCCCACTTTTTGGTAACCCAGGGTACAGCCCTAAAAAAAAAAAAATGATTCAACTAAATGGCCAATTTGTATTTGGTACCGCAGGGTACCATTTATGTCGTACATGTGCTTGTAGTAGGCATTTGAAATATAATTAGGTTCAGAAGAATGATACAAGATATAGAGATAAGATGGAAACAATTGTGGGTCTACTGCAAATAATCTGAAAACCTTTTCTTCTTTCCACAGGCCAGAATCACTTGGGTGTCACCAATGAAGGGAAAACACTGGTGATCAGTGAAGATCAGCCAGTGGAGGGTGTTGCAGGTAAGAAACTCTTTATAATGCAGTGAAACCTGTATATAAAGACCAGTGAAGGGAGACAAGATATAATCTTCATGGACAGGTGGTCTTTATGCACAGGTACATGTGTATAGTATGGACTTTATAGACATACATTTCGATACAGATCATTGCTAAGAGGTTTCTCTGTATCATTCCTTCATGGAGAATTTCAAGTTTTCTCCTTGGTGTTTCTTTTGGTACATTCTTGTTTTAATCTGTCATAGATTCAAGATTGAATCTCAGAATCGTGATCTTAAACTGGAGACAAGAAGGTTGCGATTGAGCTTGTCTGTAATATCCCTGTACCAAATCCTTTTCGCATTAACAAATATTTAACATGATCATTGTCCTTTTAAGTTTTTTGGAAACACTCACAAGCGATTTAAACTTTGTTTAGGTCATCTGTTGTGTGATATGAAAAAATGCATCATTTTTATACAAACTCCTGATAAGTGATATGATATATGATATATGATATATCTCCTATTTAAAAAGTAGAAAAACATGAATGAATTGTGCAATTAACAAGCATTTTTACTTACTTCCATATTCTTATTGTAATATTTTTGTCTTCATAGAAGTTCAGCTCAATGTCACCCACTCCAACCAACTGGTTAGAGAAGAGGCGCAATGTCAAGTACAAGCTCTCCTAGATGCCAGTTCTTCAGAAGTTGGTGTGGTACCATCCCAAGTAGACGTTAGTGAATTTCTCCAGCAGCTCGGCATCTTGTGTAGACGTAACTGTGATTTGGTGAAGCTCTTGGAGAGGAGCATGGGGAGAGATGGACTGTACAAGCTCATTGGATTGACTGTAGATTCCATTCACTTTCGTGTGAAGGTTTACACTTTGGACGGGCTTCATTGGCTTAAGAGAGATGTCCAGAGTGGCTGTATTGGACATCAGCTTGGAAAGGTGCTGATTTCTGCAGAAACCAGGAAGCAGTTTCCAGAGGTTGTCTTAGATGTTGCACCAGAAGGGCGTGGTGCATGGGATCTCCTTTCTCATGCCGACATGGACCCTGCCCTTACAAGCACACGTCCACCACCAGATTTGGAGATGGGGAAATCATCCATAGATGATAAAACACTATCGTCAAATCTCACATCCCAAGGAGATAATGTCCGGGAAGCCACACTCGAAAAGCATTTAGTCGCTCAACAGGAAAGAAATGAAACTCTTCCGGCTGGAAGTATTATGCATCAGACACCTGATGAAGTGCCTTCAATTGCATCCAGTGTACCACTGGGTCAAGAGGAAACAAGTATGCCAGATGATGTTAAGGAGAGAGATCCTGCAACAACTACAGAGGAAAACTCTGCAGGTAAGAACAATATCTACATCAAGCTAATGTACATGTACTTTTTCGTCTTACACTTTGATTGAAATTTGACTTGAGTGTACTGAATGAATGCTAGAATACTGAATACGCTTGTGGTAGTACAAGGATGGAAGTAAATATAGATTGTCATCTTACATAAGCTGAGTATGTAAACAAAGAATTTACCTGCTTTACCAATATTTCTTGAAGGAAAGTGTGCAGTATATTTATGGAAACAAATGTTTTATTTGATCTATAATATTGGAGACTTTTAATTTGAATAATCTGTTCTTCCATATTCCAGGTGAAGCATTCAAAAAGATGGAGGACTGGTCAGAAGAAGAGGTGACAATGTGGCTGAAAAGAGAGGTACATCTTTCAGATGAGTTTGTCAGTAAGTTTGAAGGAGTTGATGGTTTCACACTGGTGAGGTATACGAAAGCTGAGCTGAAGGAAGACTTCGAACTCTCTCCAGGATATTGCAGGAGACTGATCTTACGGAGGGAGCATTACCTTGAAAGGGAAAGACTAGGTGTGGTGACCCCTCTGGGATCAGTGTCATCAGAGAGTAGGGATGGAAACTCCTCGGTAAGTGTACAGGAGACTGCGGAAACCCCTACTCCAGTCACAGTAGTACCTTGCACACCAGCAGAATTAGAAGTAACGGATGAACAAGTACGGCTGGAAGACCTTGAAAAGGAAAGACTGGGTGTGGTGACCCCCCTGGGATCTGTGTCATCAGAGAGTAGGGATAGGAACTCCAAGGTAAGCGCACTGGAGAGCGTGGAATCACCCAGTCCAGTCACAGTAGAACCTTGCTCACCGGCAGAATCAGAAGAAACGGTTGAACCATTACGGATGGAAGACCTTGAAAAGGAAAGACTGGGTGTGGTGACCCCTCTGGGATCTGTGTCATCAGAGAGTAGGGATGGGAACTCCCAGGTAAGCACACAGGAGAGTGTGGAATCACCTAGTCCAGTCACAGTAGAACCTTGCACACCAGCAGCATCTGAAGAAACAGATGAACTAGTACTACAGGAAGAAAGTACACAAGAAGCCTCATCTTCACCATCTCCGGTTAATATAGACTACAGAGAGGTGGAAGATATAGGTAAGAAATCAAATAGCCCAGTTTCTCCTTCAAGCGAAATCCCTGATATATGTACATCATTGAAGATAGAAAGAGATGTTGTTGAATCCAGTGAAGACATGGAAATGGGATGCACTTCACCCTACACTGCGGCCATACCGAATCCATCTGAAGCTGATTTGCCACTGTCTCCAGTTCGTCATACTGAAGGGAAGGATCCATGGAGTCAGAAATCAGAGATGGGAGGTAGAAGAAGTGACCCAAGTACAGAGAAGAAGCTCACAAACCTTCTTCTTGGCTCTGACAAAGGTGAGCTTGATACATCTTACTACCCAGTTCTGGTGGTCAACACACCTGCACAGCAGTTGAGTTTTGCAGAGTTGGAGCAAAAATTTAGTTTTATGTCTTCGGTCAACTGGAATGTTGTCTTTGACTGCAATGCAGATTCCAACAAGGTGGGGCTTTGTCAGTATGTAAATCAAAGGAAATCAATCAAGATCTTGAGTGCTGAAAAGTTTGCAGAGACCAAGGACATAGATGCCCTCCGTGAAGGAATTGACTTCCCAGAGGTTCCTGTTTGGGTTTTTCCTAATGGTCGGAATGATGTGAATGTGAAGGGAATGGCCAAGATGTCGGATATGGACTGGATGAGAGAGCGCTCAAATGCAGTCTTGAATACCGTCCGGTTCTTTTCTGATCCTGGTGTCATTCCACCAGGCAGAGCTGTGGTTGTGTTCCTTCTGCTTTCAGATTCAGATATCATGGTGATGACTCAGTTGTTCAGGGAGTTCTATACGTCGAAATCATTCCAGGATCTGAGACACTTTACAATCATTGCAGAGAATCAGGAGGTATTGCACAAGTGGATTCAACACCTTGATAACCAAAGTATTGTTTCAGGCAAGAACATGAGGGATAGATGTCTAGGAGGAGTGCACTGGCAGGAGATCAATACATACATGATGAGACTTCTGGGGTCTTGCCAGACTCATTTGCCAGAACTTCCTATGTCTCCCAAAGGACAGTGCCAACTCATGAAGAAACATCAAAGTCAGTGGTCAGACATATCAATACTAGCCAAGAATGAGTGTGAAAACACTTCTATGGATGAGAATAACCCCAACTTCTTGGGCTTTGTTCAAGAGAAAGAGTCTCGATTCTATCAAGGTCATGGAGTCGACTGGTGGAATTTCTATCTGTCAGAAGAGAGGTTTAATGGCGGCAAAGGGTACAATCAAGTTCTGAAGCGCCAGAACTATAGAAAGCTATATTCTAACGTTCAGAAAGTACTGGCTTCTCTAGGCAAGAAGGTTACCCACATTTCACTGGCAACTGTCTTTCATGAAGCTGGTTCAGGAGGCACAACAGTAGCAAAGAATCTTTTGTGGGATTTGCACAGAGACTACAGATGTGCAGTTGTCAATAGAGTTACTAATGACACAGTTAATCAGATTGTTGCCTTCCAGAAATATGGATATGAGGAAGGCCAAAATCCTGGGCCAGTTGTCATCCTCTTGGAAAACCTGGACTCTGAGAGCTTGAGACCCTTTCTGATAAGACTTGAACGTGAGACCAGGTACATAGAGAACAATGGATTGGCTTTTGTTCTCATCCACTGCAAGAGAACCTCTGAGCCACAACGACTTCAGAAGAAAGAAGAACCAAAGCCATGCGTGTCTGTTCAGCATAAATTGACTGAAGAAGAGAAACGATGGTTCACAAAGAAGACTGAAGATCTTGAGCACAGGGAAGTGTTTAGTGAGAAAGATTCTCCTGAACGCCTTCTCGCCTTCATGGTGATGAAAAGAGAATGTGATCCTGATTACCTGAAAAAGGTTGTAAAGGGCATTCTTCCACAAGTTGGAAAAGAATCCAAGAAGGAACTCCTGAAGGCTGTCAATCTGTTGAAGTACATTGCTGTAGTTCAGATGTATAATCCTGACTTTGCAATGCCTGTTTCTGCCTGTGATGGCTTCATGCAAAATCGATTCAGAATTTTGTCATCAGGTGGTCGGCAACAGACATATGGACCCTGGGAGAAGAATAGGCAGGAATTTCTGAACCTGCTCCTCCTCGAAGAATTCATCCACGACATCGATGGTTGTGTGAAAGGCCTTGCAATTGTCCATCCTATTATTGCAGCTGAGATTCTGGATCAGCTTGGAGTACTCTTCCAACAAAGACCTGCTGACATGATTCTTGAATTGCTTGAGAAGTCAACAATCTTGGACACCTTGTCTTACAGCAAAGGCTACATTCAGAAGGTTTGTAGAGATTTAATGGTTAGGAGACTGAAGAAAGAGTATGGAGATGATAGAGAAACTGACTTTGCACCCTTCATTGAAGATGTTTATGCAGAGGACCGGGCAAAGGCATTCAAGATCATGGAAGTCGGGATCAAGAGGTTTCAGGACCCATTCATAGCACAGCAGAAGGCTCGACTTCATAGCAAGCGAGAAGATGATTCTGATAATGCAGAACAAGCCATCAATATAGCTCTTGGCATTGTTACCAATAACTCGTACTTGTGGGACACAAAAGGAATTATCCTTCGGCAGAAGATGACAAAGTATGAGCGCAGGGAAAACCCAGAAGCGTTCACTGACTGTGAAATGAAGGAGTTGTTGCATACATTTAATGAATCCTGTACAGCATTTCAGAATGCTCAAAAGGCTATGGAAGAAGAAACAACAAGAAGGAATTATGCTGGCTTTGTTGGTGAAATCACTACCATTGCTAAATTCCTGGACATTGTGCAAAAAAGTGTGAAACCTTTCTGCTACAGAAATACAGGACTGGAGACTTTGAGGAGGTATCTAATGACAAAATATATTCCTCCTGAACTCAACCTCACTTCACTTCTTGAGTTCAGTGATACCATGAAATCACTGTCAGAAAGGGTGGACAAAGCACTTGGGCGTTTCACAGACTACCTTGTTCACTGTGCACAGCAAAGATTTGGTAGAGCCACTTACAGAATCTTTGATGAAAAATTAGAGAAAATCTACGATGCCAGACACCGTTACTTTGCACTGTCATCTCTAAAGCGTGAAGATGTAAATGTACAGTACTCTGTGGAAACTGCTTATGCAATGAGACGGGCTGAAGTGAAAAGAATGAATGCAGATGGATACCAACAGATCTTTGACATGGCTTCAAAGAATAAGGTGGCAGACCTTAAGCAGGTTCAAGCTTTACTAAGGCTAAACCTTGATAGTCCCAGTCTCTTTGACATCAAGAACTTTGTATTCACTGTATTTGCCTTGTCAGTCTGTACCAATGAAGGACTAAATGAGGAGGAGGCTAGGAAATCAGTGAACATCTTGAAGATGGTGGAGGAGAAAGACAACGGGTTCTATGGCCTCTTCTTTGAGATGCTGTTGAATTGGCCTGATGGATCATCAAGAGAAGGAAGCACACCCATTGCAGAGACAGTTCGGCAACTTCATGCCAGGTGGACTGGTAGATATCGCACTAAGGGGTATGAAGAGTCTCCGCACAACCTGCCAAAACGGTCTAAAATCCGTCAACAGAGCAGCTCCCTGAAACCTACCACAGAGTTCTATCTTGGACTTCCGAATGAGAAATCAAGGTTTGTACACAGGAAGTCCATTGGACGAGTTACCTATTCCATATGGAAAGAAGAATCCATCAAGAAGAGTCTTAGGAGGTTGGATGGTGTCTTGGACAGCAAGCACTTTGTCCTGTACAATCCTGATGGAGAAGAACCAGTAAAGATCATTCTGTCACTTCCCATCAAGGGTTTACCCAGCCAGGAACCTGTTCAGTTCTACCTAGGGTTCTCTTTTGCTGGCCCTCTTGCATATGATGTTGTTTACAAGGACAACAGAGAAACTCCCTTCATTGCAAAAGAAAGTTCTTCAAACTACCCCTCCTATGTCAATGAACTTGATGATATTGATGAGGGCCCTGTTAGCTATGAGTTTTAACGATCTACAGTGCAGCAAGTGGCATAGACACTACACATATTTAATAATTCTTGAGCATCTGTCCTCAAACCAGGAACCTGTTCGGTTCTACCTTTTGCTAGCCCTCTTGCATATGATGTTGTTTACAAGGACTACAGAGAAACTCACTTCATTGCAAAAGAAAGTTCTTCAAACTACCCCTCCTATGTCAAGACACTACACATATTTAATGCTTCTTGAACATCTGTCCTAAAGTGTCCTTATTTGTTGATAAGGTATACATATAAAGTGCACTATTCCTCTCGCACCAATGACCAGGCTAGCAGTAAATATATGCTCCATACAGTATAACAACAAATTCAAGTGCTTTGATTTGAATTCCTCTATGTTATAATGTACAAAAACAGTAGAATTGAATAAACTGTAAATAATTTCCCTTAAATATTTGTTATAAAGTCATTTTTATCCATGAGTTATTTGTTTGATTGAAAAGTGCCGCAGTTGATTGTTACCGTATGTGTGTAGTGTTGACATTGTTGTGTTATTTATCTATGTGCAAACAGAACTTTATCTTTGCAAATTGTTTAATGACAGGAAGTGCTCATTCCAGTGTGTATTCTTCTAAAGAAATATCTGTAATGCAGATGCTACTATTTGTATGTATCCATTCCTGTTCAGATAATTCATGAAAATTATCAGTTCCGAAAAGTATTAAAATTAGTCTGGTGTGATTGATTTTTTGTTTACAATTTGATGCTGACCTGTATGTACATGATATCTTGTGATGTGTTTGCTATAGAAGAACCATTCATTAACTAGGATAGTCTATATGATATTGCTCTTGGTAATAATATTCTTTGATGTAGGAAAGATTTGTTAAAAGATGTTTTGGTTGTTTGGCAGTATGTATGTATGTAGGCATGCTTTTTTAAAAATAATACTAGTATATGTTGAAAATTTGTGTCTGCTGAATATTGCAAGGCAACCAATGATATATATACACTGTACCATCTATAAAGAATGCACATTTGCTTTAGTCCCCAATTAATATGGATTGTTGAATAAGAAACTTCGGGCAAGCTTGTTAACCCTTTGTATACAGAGAGCATATTTGTTTTTGATTTTGAATTATCAGTCTGTGTTTTTAATCAATATTTACCCAGTAAAACATATATTTGCTTTGTTTGAACTTTTACTCTCCAAGAGATATGTGACTAATATTTAATCATTTTATTGAAACCTACACAGAATGTTAGATTTGTTTTTAAAATATGTTGTGTAATCATGGTGCAGTAACTTGTAACTCCACCTCTTAATACTGCTAAATAATGAAGTACTATACAGATGAAAGCTTAGCCTGTTTAGTATTTGTGAAGTGTTCACAAAATAATATCTCTGAAATACATATTGCTCAGTAGGAAATAGCATGAATTATTGTTGCGTTTGTTTTTCAGTCATATTTATGCTTCATGAAATGAGTTGTTGGATTTAACATAAAGGACTAAACATAAGTAGAGGGAGTTATACCACCTGTATGTGGAAAGTGAAATTAAAATAAATGTAGAAATATAGTTGGTTGACCATACTGATTAGGAACACATGAAATATTGAGATGGCAGAACAAAAAATAATATAGCTACATGTATTGTTAATTTCCCGCTCCCTTTTTTTCTTAGGGATAATGCCTCATTAAAAATTCATATTTTGTTGTATCTAGTGTACTTTGTAAATATATAACTTAATATGATGTATAACATTAATAAAAATACCTGATAATTTTCCTTTCTTTTGTAAATGTAGTTGAATTGTATTGATAGAAAAAAAAATTACTGTATTGGTATTGTAAGATAGATCAATGTTACAGTTGTGTGAAATTGATAAAATATATTAATGTGATTTGTAAATGGTGATGTGATGTACTGAGTCAGTCAGGTCAATTTTGTTGGTTTTGTTTTCCTGTAACACACCAGCGAATTGTTTCCTCTTTGAATTGGTGTTTGTGTGATCAAAATATCTAATATGTTTCAGATTAAAACGTTAAAACTTTAACCCTAAATCTTAGATCCTAATCATGCCTGGGTGTTATGATATTCTAATGTTCCCATATGCACACTGAGGTGCTGTAAATATGCTAAAGATTGATTTACTGTGACAAGTAATTTCAGCTGGAAATCGATACTCAAGTTTTTCCTGAGGTCCTCAAGAATTCATCTTTTATTTTGATTCTGTATTAACATTATAGACATGTCAACTGATTTGTTTGATAGCCATTGTTTTGTTCAAAATCAGTGTTTTATCAGGAACGAAACCTTAGTTTGAAAACCTTACTGAATTCCTGCATGATTCTTAAAAGATGTCATTCATTTTTTAAATGAATATCTACATCCATGTATATAAAATCTTAGTTTATGTACAATATGTTATTAATTTTTGTTATGTAAAACTATCTTATAAGTACTTGCATAACCTTTATAATGTAATTTGGCAGGCATATTTACCTTTCTCCAGTTCTCATGATGTCCATGTGGTCAATTGTGGTGATGCTTCTTACCACCATTTTTTCTGAAGCCTTTGCATTTATATTCATGTATATTTTTCTTTTTAATTTTGTTTCATATTGAACACCACATTGTTATTTGTATTTATCTGCTCAGTTTTCAAGGTAGATGTAGTTTCCTTTTTATTTAATATTTATTTCATGAATGTGGATGAGTTCAAGAGATACCAAAATAGCTACTTGCTTTTATAATTAGAATCCGCCCATTTATTTTTGCTCTCAAATGATATGGATGTGCCATACTTTTTTCAGATACTACTTGTATAATCATATTTTCATATGTTACAGATGAATTACGGAAGTTTTGCTTACAGCTATGCAACCATGCAATATTACAAATTTTACAAGAACAGAGGTTATGTTAATAGGCTTTATATGTATATAGATGTAGAGTAGTTTGATAAACATTCCTTCTGCCATTTCATTAACATTGTTGTACAAAAGACTGTAGTCACAGGAAAGATAATATTGCGCATGCTATGTTTGGAATTTGTAAAACATGTGTTTGTAGATTTGTTGTTGTTACAAATAAACTTTATACAAGCTTATTGAAATTGATTTGAAAAAAAGTACATGTATGTGAAGTTTCCAACATATTTTCTGTGTTACTTTGAATATGTACGCATGAAGAGTTTGTTGGCAAAAGGGATTGGATCCACTTTAGACCGTTCCGAGAAAATCAAGTTTTTTTATTTCTTCCATATTGCAATATTTTTATGCAAAGCAAATTTTTCCTGATATAGGCCTACTACCCTACCATGTGAATGTAAAATTTAACATAAAAAAAAATCTGCCTGTCTTCATATTTTTAAAAATAGTTCTTCCAAAAATGGACCTTTGTGGATCTAGCCCCTTCTGCAATCAAACTGAAATGGATTTAACCCCTTTTGAAAAAAAAAAAATTCTTTGCCATTTTGTTCACTCTTTGATGGGAATTTCAACTTTTCTTGGGTATCATATTATAGAACTACTAAAAATCAATACATTAAGACAACAAAAAAATCAAATTTGATGAAGAATGGATCTAACCCCTTTTGCAAATGAGCTCTTCATATATGGATGTGATACATGCGATCAGAATAAAATTAGCATTGATGAAATACCAGTAATCTTGAGCTCCTTGAATATGCATGTTGGGAAACTTTTAGCTCTGAAGTTGTTAAAGGTAATGCTTGGTTACAGTCAAGGGTTTAAAAAAAGTTTCCTTTAAGTGTACCAAGGGCCTAAAACAGTAATTTGTATACAGCTGGAGTGTATAAGATTAATCTAAAAACACTTTACATGACCTATGGGTTAAGGAGCATGAAGAAAATAAAGGAAAACATAAAACCCACCTCCGACTTGGGTTTTGCTCGGGCCCTAATGTGTGTGCAATCTCAAGCACGTACTGCTGTGTCGACTAGTCTACTCACAAGTCGTAATGTTTATTTAGAGTGTATTTAAACTTATATATTTATAGCATTAATATTATACATGTAATTCCATACATTTGATTATAGCAAATATAGTATAAACATGTATATAACAACATGGAATCCCTAACATTTAGAGTGAAGTATTTTTGGTGATTGGTACACCTTAATCTTCTTCATATTGAAACCCCTATGAAGACAGAAAAACCTCAGAAAAATTTAGATTCAATTGCCTGCATGTTGGGGAGGGGGGGGGGGGGGGGAGCTAAGCAGGCCATGTCCCCTCCTAAAACCCAATATGCCATTCCTTGTACACAAAAGAAAAATCACTGTGCCCCTTATTTGAAATAATACATTTTATCATGACTTAATTCAAATGTTTCTTGTAGAGAAGTTACTAATTATTATTATGTTATCATTATATCATTATATCATTATATCCCTTACAGTCAGGCCCTCAGACTTCGCCGTATCTGCTCTGAGGATTCAGACTTTTCCTTCCATGCCAGGAACTTGAAGAGACATCTTGTAGCCAGGGGCCATATAGCGCCAGGACAGCCCAACAAGCCATCAACAATGTTTTTTCCCTCCCCAGATCTGAAGTTCTCAAACAGAAAACTGACAGCCAGGATACCAATGACAGAATACCTCTCGTGACCACCTTCCACCCCAATCTCCCTCCTCTCCGCAATATCCTTCATGACAACCACCGTATTCTCAACACTTCTGATCGTCTTCTACAGGCTGTTCCCAGTACTCCAACTGGGCGTTGTGGCGTGCGCCCGTAATCCAGCTACCAGTGAAAGTTATAAACTGATTCAGCGGACCCAGGTTCGAGACTGAGTCACGTCTTTCAGATGGTGACGTTAAAGGTCGATCCCAGACGTAAATAATCATATCTGATTGATACACGTCTGTAAAAACCCAATTACACACACACACACACAATCCTGTCTTACCGACGCCCCCGCAACCTCAAGGATCTCATCGTTCGTGCTGAAGTCCCCTCTCTCACCGGCCATATTCTTCTCCCATTCAGCACGGCACCTTCAAACGTACAGCCAACAAATGCACCGTATGTGCTATACACATCCACGAGGGCGACACTTTCACCAGCAACTCTACCAACCTCCCTCACCAAACCAAGGGCAATATCACTTGCACCACCACTAATGTTGTATATCTCATCACTTGCAGAGTCTGCCGGACCCAGTACGTAGGAGAAACCAAGACCACACTCAAGAGACGCTTCTATGGGCACAGATCCACTGTCAAAACAGCCAAGCTTGACACTCCAGTGGGCCACCACTTTAACCTTCCTAACCATTCCATCAGTGATATAATTCTACAGGGCATTGAATCTTTAGGTACCCGTCCCGACACAGTCCGTACCAGCAGGGAGAAGTACTGGATGAGACGACTTCGCACCATCCAACCTCATGGCCTCAACATCCAGGAGGGAAATGATTAATACATCTTTTTACTCCCCTTCCTTACATTATACTTTCCACTCCCATTTAGTTTATTTTACTCCTCCCAACTCCCATACAGGCCCCGTGCCCTATTTTTATTACATATTTCTCACTGTATATACCCTTACACCTCCCATGCATATATATATACATATATTTTATTTGCATTTTTCCTTCTCGTTGGGTTTAGACACTTATATTACAGACTTTATATGCACATGTATGTATTTTTTAGTATATAGTATGCTTTACATCTTATAGTTTTGTATACAGTAGATAGCAAATATATATTTTTTCACTACACTTTACTCTATATGCCATATATAATGCACATGGTGTCTGACAACTCGACTCCCGCTTTATTTTCTGCCCTACCACTCCACTGTACTGGATTTGTACAGTACTTCTTCCTTTCTCTTACCCCTTGTCATTGCATTGTTCCTTATCCTGTTTAATGTTGCCTCCCCATTTATCCTTTGCTTCCACAGATTACCCACACTTGAGCTTGGGGCTCATTACTGTCCACGCCTTTTTGTGTTTGCTTTAATCCCCCTCCACACCCACTTGCCTCCTTGCTTTTGACTCCCCACACTCTCCTTTTGTTTCCATTGTTTTGTGGCCCCAGCCCCCCCCCCCCCTTACAGTTCCTGTTTACATGTATACTGTTTTGTGTCTGTAGTATATATATATATGCTTGTCTTGTTTTTTATGTTTGTCTTTTTGCCTCTAACGAAGATTCTGCTAGGATCGAAATCTCAGGCCCCTTTTGACTCCATTATATCATTTGTCAGATCAACACAAATCAACACAACAAGTACAATGTTTGACAGGAGCTGAAAAATTGAATCCAATCACTGTTGCCCTCACATTCAAGACAACATAAGAATACAATAATTAAGCATACATCAGAACTGTATAGGGATATTGCACTAAAATAAATCTACATCATAATGTAAGTCATCCTCATTGATTAGTACTAATGCCTATATACAATACTTTATATAGCACTATAGGTCTACAGAAGCTTCCTTCGCAAGTATACATGTATACATGTATATATATTTGGTAGTTCTCTCACCCGTGATATGCCAGGGCCCGAAAAAAGTAATTGAGGTGGATCAATATAAAATGCAGATGAATTGCAAGCCCCCCCCCCCCCACTTCTTGTTCCCTTATCACCCAAATGCGATGCAAGCATGAGGACATATGGGCCTATGCCACTGGCTCCAGTTTTCAGTTTTCTCTGACATTGTTTACATCGTAGGGGAATGATGGATTATTTATTTACTTATTCATAGTGTTATTTAGCAGGGTTGCTATCACTGAGGGCCCTGTATCATTACCCCCCCCCCCCCCTCTCAAAAAAACTTAAAAATTGATTCATGACATTTGACATAAAATATTGACAAAGTTAACAGCAATATAAAATAATAGACTTTTAATAGATCCATTCATTGGAAGAAGATTCATCACGCCCCCCCCCCCCCCCCCCCCCATGCATGACTTGTTTTCATAATCATGCCACAACACTTAATATTCATAAATAATCAAAAAGGATTTGGTTGTTATAATTTATAGACTATAATGCATAACTATAGTATATTTTGGATCATGTTCACCATTTTGTCAATTTAAAAAAAAAAATTCTCGGTCATCATAAGCTTAAAGAAAAACAAGAGGTTTTTTTTGGCTGTAAAATGACACTGCCTGGCATTGAGTCTAGTATCAACAAAACAGAAGGGGAAGTACCTACATTTTCTGCTGCTACCGCGAAAAGCATAGGACACTACGGGCATTTTGTAAACCAGCGAAATCTTAAAATTGCATAACGAGCGTCATTTTCAAACTGCTGTGCTGGCTTCGGAATCTGGATAACTGCACCGTACCCACGCTAGGCCTCGAGATACATGTATTTATGATCCGGGCGGCCACGGCGGGACCGGGACGTTTAAGAACTGAACTTCAGCTCCAGCTCAACGCTTGCAAGAAGAAAGAAAACATCCATTTAAATTAAGGTTCGTAATCTTACTCGGTCTCTTGTTATCGTGTCCTACCAACAGTAAACAGTGGTAATGGCTAATGCCTAGACAGAAATATCCGTCTGTTATGGGGAAATCTTTAATATTTCTGACATTTCGGCATTATCATAATATTATCGTGAAATAGTCCCCGCTTCAAAAAAATCTAAGTTTTTTTAGGATTAGGATTAGGGTTAGGGTTTAGGATTAGGGTTAGGTTTTAGGGTTAGGGATTAGGATTAGGGTTAGGGTAGGGTTTAGGATTAGGGTTAGGGTATGGTGGGGACTATATCACGATTATGCCGACATTTCTCAACCTTCCCAAATATGTTTCTTGTACGGAGGTCTCCTAGTAGTAGTACTACTAGTAGTACAGTATAGTGGAGCCAGACAGAGTTCTCAGCGGAACAACCGACGACACAGAGAGACTAAAGCTTTTGGTCTAACCAGTAATATTATTTGCCTGCGTTACGTTTGTATAGCAGGTAAATGTTGTTTGTCTCGTTAATGTATGCATACTTAAAGTTATGCTTGGTAAGGGTTGTTGTCCAAGAGTAAGAAGTGATTATGCAAGAATGTTTTCCGCAGGTGGTGCGGGGCACGAGTATTACTTAGGGTGTGGTAGAAGATGTTTGAGGAGTCATTCTAGCTTGCTCTTTCATCACGACAAATTTTAAATTTGTCTTTATTGTGAAAATTTTTGAAATTTTTATTGTGCAAAAGTGGATCCGAAGGTTTTCCAGAGTTTTTTCTTCTTGAGTTTTATCTCTGGTTTTTTACCCTGGGCCTACTTGTCGCAGAATAACTGTTAGGCCTATTCAGTTGTGGTCATAACATTTGTGTATATGTACAGAACTATTTCGAATGCGCATTTCGCAATCGCATCATATCGAATTAAACGAGCGGCTCCTAGTCGTTGGGCAAGGCTATCCCATTAATACTTGATGGTATAAAAGCGTGTTTAATGTGTTGTGTCATGTACGTATAAGGAGTTCAGGTACGAGGATTAGGAAGGTTGAATTGAGAAGTTATTTTGCAGGAATTATAGAAAAGACCATGTTAAGTTAGTCGTACATTGGTTTTACTACTACTAGACTAGACTGTTTCACCTAGCCAGGACTAGCTTCCTGAGTGTAAAAAAAAAAAAAATGGGCTATAAGTATAGCCTATACGCCTTTTAGTTTTACATCACGAAGCTAGGTGTTTATTTCGAGGATAACTTGTTCAATCGCGGCGCGGTTAGCAGGACATGGAAAATGCCCTGAAATAACACTTTCCTGATAACTCGCGCGACCGACGGGTTCTTCACCAGAGCATCTCCTCCTAGGGGAACTTTTGGAATGTTTTTTTTTTTATGATTGTAGGCCTACATATTTTTACCAAAAAATACAAAAAAAGAGCATAAGAAATTTCAGAGAACTCAACAGTGTTTGTGTATCCATGCCTCCTCTTGTCATCCAGATTTAAAAAGTCAGCTGCGTGCGACGGCGCGCGATACAACCTAGACCGAAATTTTCTGTCTCTCGTTCGTTAGCCTCTTATTTGGATAGGGTCGGCCCTTCACTTAGAGACAGAAACGCTCCATTCACTCGCCTGTGCAAACTCACTGGCAGCCGCTTGACAGTAGGCATGTCGTTTTTCAAAATCGTATTATTCACATTTTAACAATATTTGTGTAAATTAAATAGATTAGGCCTAGGCTCTATACTTAAACGAACATGTTCAACTTACCAATTTTATTGTTTTATTCCTTTTCATGCTCCTTTTTCAGGTAATTCAGGGTCCAAGTTGTTCTCGGTTTGAAAATCTTACGCTGCATTCAAACTGTATAGTGTGTAAGTCAATGTGTATTCGGTTTGCACAGGCGAGTGAATGGAGCGTTTCTGTCTCTAAGTGAAGAGCTAACGAACGAGAGACAGAATTTTCGGTCTAGATACAACCATAATTGAAACTATACGTCGTCAACAGCGCGCGCCGTTGCACGCAGCCGCCCTTTATCAGTTATCAGGAAGTGTTATTTCAGGGCATATTCCATGTCCTGCTAACCGTGCGCAGTTACATTGGCAGAAAAAACACCTAGCATCGTGATGTAAAAGGCGTATAGCCCAATTTTTGTCTCGCCCACCGGAGGTGAAGGCGAGACTAAGGGATCCAAATGGCGTCCGTCCGTCGTCCGTCCGTCACAAACGTTAAAGTTTACCTGCAAGACACTCTTATGATGCATTACTTGGCAACTGTTACTGCATTGGCAGCCACACTTGGGTGATAGAAGCACTAGGGGCATCTCCATGTTATTGTGTTGTCGGAGGTCACATGATGATGTCAAAGGTCATTTGAGGTCATATGTTAAAGTTTTCCTGCAAGACTCTCTTTTGTGAAATAACTTCATATCACTTGCTTGGATTACAACCTAACTTGGGTGATAGATGCACTTGGAGTACATTCATGTTTTGGTACCTTCGAGCTCACATGGTAAGGTCAAAGGTCATTTCAGGTCAAGTGTATTACTCGTATCTGTTCATCATTATAGCTTTTAAACTCTCTCTAATCATTCACGTTACCCCTGACAGGTTATCAAGTCCCCCAAAATATGATTCTACTTTGTTCAATTTACATGCATGCCTTATTACAATTATAATGTTCACCATTATTCATATTCGTTGACAAACTTTCTCATATGAACGTATTGATTTTAAAAGCCTTATTTCATTTCCACTTTATTCCATCTCTAAAAGGGGGGAATGGGGGCAGTCGATGGAGGGAAGTAGTATTTTGTGAATAGTCCTTCTCATTGATGGGATATTACATTCTGTGGCAGATACCCAGAGATACAATTCTTCTGCGTGGCAACGGAGATCACGATATTTCCAGTTTTCGCAAGTGGGCGAGACACAATCTTGCTAATGCCTTGTTTTATTTATTTATTTTTTTTTTACACTCGGGAAGCTAGTCCTGGCTAGTTTCACCAACAATATGTGTGGGCATTTCACAGCTAGGCCTACAGTATTTCAGTAATTTTTAATCCTGGGTTTTGAAAGTGAAAATCCAGGGATAATCGCATGAAGGAGAAGCCAAGCAGCATCAGAATATATCAGAAAAGTTGTGGGGAAAGCAGACAGAGTGTTAGACCGAAAAATCAGTCTATTTCGTTCGGGGATATGCTCCGCTGAGACTACGTCTGGCTTCACGGAATCCCTCCCTCTAAAATCAGAAAATGTTAAAACTCCTCCAAACAGATGGATTTTTCTGTCTAACAGAGTGTCTGCCATACATGTATTTACGAGGGCAAACCAATGATTCGTGTATTTTTTCATATTCAGCTATTCTGATTAATTGTACATGTATTTCATTTACGGTAACCTTTTTTCTAGTGCGTGCATACATTCTGAATTCTGAATGAGTGGTAGGATGGGTAGGAAGAGGAAGAAGTTAGCAAACGCCAAAGATGGTTCGCAAGGTTCACTGAATCTTGCACACTAATTCTTTTGTTTACTTGTCTCTCCACACAGGAGATTGCTTCCCTTGTGTGGCTTGATGTTCAATGTCACATTTTATAAAACATCAAGCCTGTGTGACTAAAAATTACCCCAAAGTTGCATGTGATCTAAGCTGGCCAGACTCGACCGTTGTGTATGATGGGGTGTCCAAATTTCAAGCAGAGAGACATCACAGCCTATTAGGCATCTTATTAAATATGTTATGAAATTATCAAAATGTTTAACAGGGTTCGAGTTTCTGCCTTCTTCACCATGGCAAAATCAGCAACAAAGTCAAGTCCTTCTGCATCCAAAGCATCTAAGCATGCAAAGACCAAAGCAGGGAAGGTCACCAAGAAGACGCAATCAGAGATTCCTGCTGCAAAGAGTGCAGTCAAGAAAGTTAAAGCTGAAGGTATGTCTTAACGAATCCAGGCTTCATGCTAGCTAGAATAACACAATTAATTAAGTTACATGATGTAGGGAGCTTAGGCTTGGCGAAATGTAATGGCACGTTTTCTTAATTCTGATTATTCTTAGTATGGCTTCAAATCTGTATTTTGTATATATATGTAAATAAATTGATTTACTGCAAGCTTGGCCAAAAAGTATTTTTTTAAGTAGAATAAAATAAAAAGTGTGATCACATTTTTCCGAGAAGCAAGCTCAAGTGTCGCATCGAAGGGAAGCAGAATAATATATCAGGCATAATTACTTCCGACAGTGGCACAACACATTTTAATTACCGCACAATTTGTTCTCCGTTTTTTCTGTGTCACATTTTATTGTGTTCTCTCATTAAGTTTTTTTTAGGTGGGCCTCACAAAATTTCTAAGAGCCAAAGTGGGCCTCACAAAATTTCTAAGAGCCAAAGTGGGCGTCAAGTTCTAAGAGATCTATTTCAGGAGATGGAAACATCAAGTTTACAATGATTATTCATTTTGCTCATTATTTTTTTTTTTACAAATCACAATTCCATGAACAGGTATTTCATTCATATTTTATTCCAACAAAGTACAAATCCAAAATGCAATTATCATGATAATGATAAATACAATGCAAAATTTATACAAAACATTACATTTGAAATAAAGTAGCTTTACCAACAAGCAGTTTTGATGATTAATTCTTTACCCAGTGAAAGGTAAAGGAAGCAGTTCTAAAGGAGACAGCACCTCACAGGAGGACGCCATTCGTAAGGAGCAGGGGTACATGGAGCCCCTACCCAAGAGGAATGCCAAAGGAGAACTGGTCTTCCAAGATTACCCTGAGATGAGACCCAATATGACCCCCAAGGAGGTCCTTCAAGCTGGGAGCTTTGGAGGGACGTACTTCAGACCTATTAAATCATCAGTCACAGGTTAGACTAAAGCCTGATTCTTTGGACTTTGTCACTTCCCAAATACACATACAATGATCTCTTTCAAGGAGGTTTGTGCTTTTAAAAGTTAATATGGTATTTATTTGGAAGTTCTTTACAATGTCTAGGTTCAGCTATGTGAATTTGATAATATAATATGTGACCCGGCACCACAAAACCACAAAAAAGTCGCAACCCGTGATTTTGTGTAAACAGCTGAAATGGAAATTTGGGTTGGAAAATTTTATTTTCTGACTTTTGGTTTTTCTGAAAGATCGTTCTTTTCTGTACCTTATATCTGTACCTTATATCAAAATCTGGAAGCTTAAAACACAGTAGAAGATGAGTTTTTTAACAGTTTTTCTAGACCATTTTTTTTTTGCGTACAGCTTCGGTTTCTTCCTAACTCTTCGCCATCCTGTATGATTTTTTTTTAATCGGTACCGCTCACCCTCGTAAAATCACTACAATCTCACGGGCCTTAAATGACCTTTTCCCTAATGATTTTCATTCTGATAGAAAGAATAAATTCTCAGCAATCTAATCATACTGATATTACAGTTCATCAATAGCTGCAAAAGCAAACAGAGTCTGAAAAAGGATTTCGTTGCTAAGGAAGATTCAAGTTTACCCATTCATGTGAGCAAGGAAAGAGTATCTAAGTTCTATGTAAAACAAATTGCATATAAGTTAATCAATGTGAACAAGAAAAATAAAATAGGTTCTATATATTAAAGTTAATTATACACAAGTTCAGTGTATGATAACAAAAGGGCTACACAGGTAACAAACCAGTATTATGTAACAGGGAAAGACACCTCAATGGAGTGAATAGGCATTGTCTTGTGCATGTGTCAGGCCACTGAGGTGCGCTTAATCTCCCATTAGAACACTCTCATTTGCATCATAATAATTTTCGAATGACTCAAGTTAACAATTTGAAGTCTTGGCAATAGAATGAATAAACTATGTTTAACACTCATACCAAATATCAAGCTAATCCGACAATTCATTCATAGTGGGTGCTATGGCCTTTTGATTCACTCTCTATCGATTTTCTCTCTTGTTTTCTTACTCCGCACGCTTGAATAGGCCCCATACTTTAGAGCTCATTTCCTCCCTATTTAATAACAGCAAACATCTCTTACAAGCTCCTTTCATTCGCTGAATTAAAAGGGTTAAAAAGTTTCAATTATAATGAGTCATATATCATTTTAAAGCTGAGACTTTGTTCTATCCAAATATGATAAAATCAGAAAAATGATTTTTTGCGACTTTTTGGTGGTTTTGTGGTGCCGGGTCACATATGACTACCTATTAAGCACTTGTCCTAAAATAGTTGTGACCGTGTGTTTCATTAGTGACAACATTTTGGTTAATGTGGCTGACAATAGAAAATATCAAATGTGTGATTTCCTGAATGCATACATGTAGTCATTCTACTTGGGTTATTTTTGAACGTCAATCAGTCAATCTAAGAGAAAACAAACAAACAAATTGACACGTCAACACTTTTACTGTGCTATGTATTTTTTATACTAAAGTTTACATTTCAATTGGGATTTGATTTACATCAATATTATCTGTAATTACTTGTTATATTAGAGGAGGCAAGTTGGCTCAGTCGGTAAAGCGTCTGCCTGTCGAACGAAAGATCGTGGGTTCGAATCTACCCCGGGCAGATGACTGAAGCCTTCGTTGTTTGTTAACATGCCCCTCCCCTGTTTCATAGACGCAGGCTATGTTACAGTGGAAAACACTCCGTCCCTCGGATAGGATCGTTAAATGGAAGCCCTGTGTAAAGGAGAGTCACCACCTTTGCACATTAAGAATAAGAACCCACTGCACTATTCGAAGAAGAGTAGGGGGAAACCCTGGTGTAGTGGTACACCTGCACATCCCATTCAGTTATATCGGGAGGAGAGACCCGAGGGTCACAGTGATTCAGTTTGCTTTTCCCCTCCCAGGCACAGGTGACGCCAAATTCTTAATAATAATGATAATGATATCATCTGTATTTTTCTATTGATCGGCAATTACTTTATGAAACAAAGTTTCATTTGATGTACTGTATTAGTTATTCATCTCCGATGCTCCCAGATTTGTAAATTTGACTTGTTTTGAATTGTCTATGTTGTACAAAGGTGAGAAATACTCTGGTGTATGGAAGGAACTCCCTAAGAACTGGTTAGAAGGTCTGGATATCTCCAGGCAGGTGAGTGAGAGCATACCTTAAAGATAATGTTGAGTTCTGGTCATGGGATTACATTGTGAAAGAAACTGTCTCAAAGCAATTGGGGAAGGGTTATCATGTCCACATAGAAACAGGTGTAAACTGTGAGGTTTTAGAATCATGAAAATGATAAGAAATTGATCCAATCTTGCTGAAAAGCACGTGCACTGCACACGGAAATGGGTATATGGGTCTGTACTCACATGTGACATGAATGTTCGGCCCGAACTCTTCAGCTATATTTCTCGTCATATTTCGAATATGAGAGCATTTGAAGAGCAATCCTTTTCAGGGGATATTTGTACTACAGTATGATCTTCTTCCAAACTGAAGTATGAGAAAGCTCACAAATTATTTTTCACCTTCCCAGAATTCAACTTTCTGTTTAACCCTAAAACCTTGTTCACATATGCATGCATCGTCTTTCTTTCATGCCCACTTTGGGGTAACTGTGTCATATGTGAGCAAGCCTTAAGAGGTTGTGTTATAGTGTTAGTTTCAAAGCAGGTCCCCCTTCTTTGATCTCAGCCATGGGGTGAACAAAAAAATAATGTAACATTGCATACCAGTTACCCCAGGTCTAGAAGTAGGTTTCTGAAATCTGTTACAACACACTTGCTGAGTGAATCATAAATGAAGACATCCATGCAAATAGTCTGTACATTATATGTACAAGAAATGTATTTAACATCATTACTATCTGCTTTTTGTAATTCATTGTTAACTATTTTTATTTTTGGTAATGAATGTACGTAATGATAGTTCAATAATTGTATGCTGAACTTTGCCGAAATACTTGTTTTTTTCTGTCGTGGGTTTATAGGCTCGACTTAGCACATGTGCTACTATCTGGCACCTTTTACCAACCAATGCTTTTCTTCCTTAAAATGTTAATATCATTGTATGAAAATGTATTCTTCTTAAATGTTGTTGGTAGTGAAATGAATGTATCAATCAGATATTTATGAGGCATCTGACATAGAAAGTGCACAAAACTTGTAGGCCTGCATTCACAAAGGTATAAATTAACCTATGGTGTAAATCACAAGTTAAATGTCCACCATGGCATAAAATGAGTGTATATGAGGGCATATTATTGCCCATTCATTGGACATGAGGACAAGGCACATGTACTATGCTTATGGAGGTTTGAATCATGGGGTAAGATAAACCTCCTATCATAACGTAGATCTTTTCTTTGATATAATATTGATAATAATAATAATAATAAATGTAACTTATATAGCGCCAAATCCACTCTGTAAGCCATAGAGTTTCACATCTCAAAGGGTTTTGTAATTATCACCGATCAAGTAATCACGTAGTTATGTTTGATAATTTGCATTGTGTAGATACATGAAAAAACACACAACTGTTTTGATGTTGCTCAGTAACCTCTGCAGAACCTGTTATATTGTAGTGTATTATGTAGTTCTCTCTGCCTTCTGATATCTCTAAACTGATAAGATTCTTATAATTCTGTTTCCGTGGTGCAGGTTGCGTCAAGCCCTTACAGGATGGAGGTGAACACGTACAACGTCAAGTGTGGTGGAAGCCTAGAGATGTGGGAGAGCTCTGGATGGATTGACAAACAGGATCCATATGGCTGGTTTATGTGGTACTGTAGGTAAGGATCAGTCCACCTTGGAGTATAAGCTGGCTTTAATAAAAAAAATGGTCAAGTTTCTATATGTATGTGAACAGTATTCAACACAATATCAGAATTTTGGTTGGCCAAAAAAAGGTTATGTTACATAAATTGGAGTAAAATCAGAAATATTTAGTCCCCATTGAACATGTGATCTCCCAGACTAGTAAACTGCTATAGAAATGTAAAGTACATGTACATCTTCACCAGCGAAAACAGGAACTGAGTGTCTTACATGTATGTCCAATTCTTACCTTCAGTTATATCCATTGGCAAATACAGTGTATTTGTACCGTCTCACACCGTAATGTATCTACAGGTATCGCAGTCGGTTCTACCCAGGCCCCTAAAGCTCCGCCATCTTGTCGGGGTCCATTAGAAGGCCCGATAAGCACCGTTGCATAATTCATGAGCGTAAATGCATGATTCATTTTGTAAGATGCTCCCCGAGAGTAGCGTGTGTTTGTATGTGGTATGAAAACAAATTCGCACATCAGCTTGGGGCATGCGCAGTAAGAAAGGTCAAATTCAGTAATATATGCATTTATGGTAATGTATTCATTGCTTCAACGCAACAGATTCGGCGAATCAGCGACGGCAATTTCTAATTATGACAGACGGGGCTCGGTCAATGCACTTTAATTGTAATCGATCTCCAAATCAAAATCTTTGCAAATATGTTAACAAGTAAATAAAGCTTAAAAATGTAACCGGACGGGACCGAATCAAATGTAATCATGAACAAAGATAATGTAAAAATAATGTGAAGTATTTGACACGTCGCCAGTGGCAAAAGTCTCTTTTCTTGTTGATATACTTAATACCCGTGAATGTATTCATTAAATATGCGTTAAGTATAATGATAAATAAATACATAAATAAATAAATAAATAATACATGCATAATGAATAAAAAAAAAAATAAGTTATCTTTCAAAGTAAGATTTTTTTCAGGGATGGTTTTCTTAATAGGAAGGATAATCTTCATTTGGGGTGTGGCGGTGGGGTCCTTTAGTTAATTGAGGTTTTTTTGTACCATTTTATTTAGACTTGATGTTAATGTAATTTTGTTTTTAGGTTGGCAATTAAATAAAATTGTACGTTTATTCTCTTTTTTAAGGGATATTTTTTTATTTGTCAGGAATAATCAAATTACCGGGAAGAAGTATATGTTCTATATTAACGTTTACTTTGCATTTGTGAGTAAAATTTATGTTGCCATTCCTTTCCAGCTTTCATGCCTGTAAGTCACCACTCAATCACATGTCTTACAATACCATCCATTTACTTCTACTTATGATTAACCATTCCAGTCAGAGCTTATTGTCTTCACTCTTCCTTTCATTTCAAGCAGGGGTGTCGCTAGAGCATTTTGAATGGGGAGAGGTGGGGCAATACTAACCGTGCCGAAAAAAAAAAAATTCCCACAAATTTTCAATAATGAAAAAAGAAAATGGAAGTTCTATTAGTTTTATATATTTTTTGACATGCCAAAATACCGACAGTTTGAAAATTACAAATATTAAGGTGTATTACCCTCCACCACCCTAGGGGTGCATCCAGGATTTTGTAAAAGATGGGGCACACGTTGCAGAAAATTCTCTGACAAGTTGAAAAAGAAAAAGGGGGTACAATCTTGGAGTTGTATACTGAAGGTATGCCACTTTGTATCAAGGGGGCATGGGCTGCAAGCCTTCTCTCACTGCCTCCACCCACCCCTACCCCCTCCAGCGATACCACTGCTTTTACTCTCATTTTGTATCTTTCTCATTCCTTTTAGTATAAAGGTCACTCTAGCTTACCTTTCACAGAAATTTTAAATTTCACATTTCTAGTTATGGAACCCTCCCACTTTGAATCCTCTCATACATAAAAGTATATCACATGAACATTATCACTGAAAGGAGAATTTGAATTTGACAAGCTCTAAAAAAAATGTAAATATTTAAGGCAACTAGATGACTTTTCATCGCCTTAACATAAGAGAGATAAACTAAATCTTGTTGTTGTTGTTATTGTTGTCTATTTAATAACAATAAATATCAATTAAAATAACAAGTTTATAATTAAACAAAAAATAATAATGAAAATCTTTGCAGAAGTCTAAATTTTCACATCACATATAATTGAATGAATATTCAGGGTTTTTTCAACAGTTTTCAAGAAATATTCATGACAACCGCTTCATTCTATTATACTGTTGCTGGTCACCAACATAATTCAAATCTAGGGTTGGTTAAATTTCATTCAGCTGAAAGCACTTATTTGTTAGGCTTTCAGCAAATGCAATATTCCAATAGAAATCCTCCCAATCAGAAACCATGATATCTGTATTGTTTTATTTTGAATGAAAGCCTCACCTTCATTACATATCTCCACTTGTGAGATTGCTGATTAATGAGGACCTTACAAAAATACATATTGAGCTAGTATAATATTAAATTGAAAGTTCACCCTGATTATAAGTTGGTTTTATTAGAAGCAGAAAACTTAAAGAAACAGATCAGTGAAGGTTTGAGCAAAATATGATACGACATAAGAAACTAGTCATGATTTTTTGAAGTTGTAATCAATCAAAGATAAATTGGCAACTCTGTGTCGTATCTTGTGAGCTCCTCTCCCATTTGCACTGTACCCCAAAAATCATTAATTTCCATTTTCTCTAAAGAAAATATTCAAACATACTTGGCATGCACCTTAGATATATAATCATTGCTCATACAATTTTTTGTTTACAAAACCTGTAGGAAAAAACCTATTCCTTCATCAGAAACTAAGAAAATGGAAATTTATGAAGTTTTCTGTATGGAGCAAATGGGAGAGGAGCTCAAACCTCCACTGATCTGTTTCTTTAATTTTTCTGCTTCTTTTATAACCAACTTATCAGGGTGGACTTTCCTGCTAAATTATATGAGTTTATTCCTTGAACAGTTTTTTGAACATCCACTGCTGGCATCTGAAGCACATGGTATCATGATAAGGTAGATGTCTATGAAGAGCTGTAGTGGTATACCGTAAGTCTGTTGAATGAAAAGAGAAAATAGAACAAATTAAAAACTACTAAGGTCATACACAATATGACAGGACTGCAATGTGCCAGATATGTGTATATGCATGACTGAAACAGAGGAAATATAGCTTGATAAAAAGCTATTTTACCCACATTCATTAAAACCAAGTGCTTTTGTAAGCATGAAAATGGGAATGATCAATCCTTTGAAAGAAATTCCCATATTTGACTAAAAATTCTTCTTTTAACCCTAATAGGACCGGGGGGGCGGATTCCGCCCCCCCCTCGACGTTTCGCGTAATATGTTCGCATCGCGAAAAGCAGTCACCACGCCGCTTCACTACTTTTTTCTTTCAAGTCTTGCGCAACTTTTGAGACCAAATTTGTGATGTCCGCGCGTGCGGTTCCGGAGTTACGCAACATTTCGTAAGTGCATGTCAGACCCAAAATTGCTCAAAAACGTGATTTCGTGTACAAATCCAATGCAAATTGTGTTTCCAGCTAAAATTCATAAATGTTTCATTATTTTTACTTTTACTATTTAAAAACAATTAATTTTATGTTGTTTATGATTAAAATAGTGTCGCCGAATAAGAAATTAAAAAAACAATAAAATACATAAGAAAAAAAGGATTTTACCGAATTTTTTTTTTGGTTTATTTGATCAGAATCTGACAAAGAGTCTCTATACAAAAAATTAGCAGTTTTGGGGCTTTATTTAATTAATTAGAGCAAACCATTAATTTTATGCATAAATTAGCATAATTAATTAGTTGTGACATTTTTCGGAGAAATTGACTATACAGTTTTGTAGATTACGTGGTCGGTGACGTGTGTGCTGATTTTCGTTGCGAATGCGCGGTGGACGGCCGAGATCTTAGGGGGGGGGGGCGGAATCAGCCCCCCCCCCCCCCCCGGCTGTGAGATGGGTCTAAATAACCCGGCTCTATTAGGGTTAAAGGTCAGAGGGGAATGGAATTACAATTATTTCAAATAACTTGCCTCCTCCTCTACAAGTTGTGTACTATTATATATTATATATATTATATATTTTTTATATTCATGTATTAAAAAAAAACTTTTTTTGTTGTGGGGGGGGGGGGGGGGGGGATTACCACATTTAACACAGTATAGGCCTACCTCTCCAAGCTTGAGCAGGTCAGTACTATTATATTTGCTCTTTGTTCATCTCTCCTGATTGTGTATCTCAATATTCCTTCACCATCCATTGTAAAGAATCACGCTGTGTAAAAAAAGGATAAATAAATAAATTTATAAGTAAATGAAAGTAATTTAGAGGTTCACAAGATATATTTCGCAGAAAAAATTGTACTCCACTAATTCTTATATTTTCGATCTTCTTAAACATCTAGATACACGTAGAAATGTACATCTAATTTAGATCACAGCTCAAAAGAAACCGTTTTCATAGAATGTATTGTGAATAAATGTGCAATCTTCTTCTCCATGCTCACACACAATGGTGGGCTTTGTTAGTAATGGTTTCAAATAATGTTTTAATAGTTTAAAGACAAGCTATCAAAATAACAATGGGAACTAGTGAGGGTATGTGTAATATGATTTTAACGAACACTTTTAGGGACCCCTGGAAGCCCTGATTGCTTTTATAGTTAATTTCCTTGTTTCCTGTTAAATTGATTTGACTTACTTAGTAAGCATATACAATACTCTTGAAAGATGAATGAAAATGTTCTGTAAACTTACCTGTAATTTAGGAGGGCTAAATTTCTGCTTCATCTTGTACGGTCAACAGTTGTCGCAATGTTTGAATAACACTTCTTGGGTTCCTTTCCATTTTGATCTGTTGTAAAAAAAAAGAAAAAGAAAACACAGTTGTAACTTCTTGGCTTTTTTTTTTTTTTTGGCTTTCTTGATGTCATAGTTACATTGATAATAATTATTTTTATCACGCAAATACATTTGTAAATTCCAATCCATTATTTGTAATAGGTAAAAATTCAATATTCATCAGCTGTCTTATATTTATTTATTAATTAAGGTGCATTCAAGCTTTATAAGTTTCTTGGAAAGAAAAAGAAACAACCTCTGCAACTTATAGTGTGTCTGAAATTTTGAAAAGGGATTCATAAACTGGCTTAATTTACACCAGACTGAAGTTTTGCCCAAAATACATTTGCCTACCCCCCCCCCTCCCCCCATTAAAAAAAAAAAAGTCTATCGGACTAATATTTAACTTAGTCAGTTTAATTGACCAAATGGCATGAACTGAACCAAGTATGATAATAGAACAAAAACACAGTCAGGCATGAATTGAAAGTGAAGTTGAAAAGAGTCAACATCCATCATAATTTCTTATCAAACATGGTTACTTTGAATTCGTTCCCAAACACAGCTTTAGCCCTAGGCCTAGCTAAGTGAGTCTACATCTACTCTAGACCGAAAATTCTGTCTCTCGTTCGTTAGCCTCTTATTTGGATAGGGTCGGCCCTTCACTTAGAGACAGAAACGCTCCATTCACTCGCCTGTGCAAACTCACTGACAGCCGAGAGGCAGTAGGCATGTCGTTTTTAAAAATCGTAATATTCACATTTTAACAATATTTGTGTAAATTAAATAGATTAGGCCTAGGCTCTATACTTAAACGAACATGTTCAACTTACCAATTTGACTGTTATTCCTTTTATTGCTCGTTTTTCAGGTAATTCAGGGTCCAAGGTTTTCTCCGTTTGAAAATCTTCCAGCCGTATTCAACTGTTTAATGTGTAAGTCAATGTGCATTCGGTTTGCACAGGCGAGTGTATGGAGCGCTTCTGTCTCTAAGTGAAGAGCTACCGAACGAGAGACAGAATTTTCGGTCTACATCTACTCAAGATACGGTACTATTCTTCAGACTTCGGTTTATGGAATAAAATGTCAACAATTATTGTGAGTTGAAAATAGTAGATCCCACCATACAGTCGCACAGTCACACTCAGTCTCCAAATCTATTCTAACCGTACGTTAGATCCACAAGATTCCAAGGCCAAGTTGGACTAATGAATACACTTGTGTGCAGCATATAGATGGACAACATGAGGAAAAACTTATGCAATAGTCTATCATAATTCAAAGAGTTGACTAACGTTATATCTAGATCTAGATACTTAGATCCAATATTTCTTGCTTGCATGCACTGCATTTTTGACGCTGTAGCCACCGCGCCGGTGGCTGGAACTGACCCGGGACTGCCTGGGTAGCTGTCATGAGCCGCAGCGTGTGAGGACAGCCATCTCCGTGTCAAACTAAAGTTACCTCTCGACGATAAATTTAGAACTGTAATTTCGAGAGAAAATTGTTTCAGTTCTTTTTCAACACAACTCTTGTCAATCCTTTTAAATTGTAGAGAAATTATTATAGATCACCTAGAATAGTACAACTAATTGTTATTAATGAATTAAATTATATAGTTTACTCGCAATTTGAGCTCTACTCACCTTGTACTTTTGAACTAAAATCTCTCATTTCGTGCGGGTGACGTCATTGCATATAATCTGCATAATTAATTGATCTTGAGTGACGAATTTGAGGTCAAAAAAATTAACATAACCCTGATCGATACTATCGAAATAGATACATATTCATAACATAGCATCCAATCAAAGTCTCACAATAAAATGACAAGCGCAAGAAAAATTAATAATGCAACAGCTATTATCGATATCACGGCGATAACGGGTGCTTATCGTCCTTTCTAATGGTCCCCAAGAGGCGTGGCCTAATTCCATTCGCGTAATGATTTCCGCGCGTGCTGCTTTCCGTCTAGTAAATCTATAATACGTCTATGGTTCTACCCCTTGGTCTTTCTCTCCTTCTCCTCTAGCGCCTTCTCCGTCTCTCCTTCATCTACTTCCCTTTCCCTTTCTGTTGATCTATCCTGTCAGGGTCCGCTCGCTATCCATAAGGACCGCTTTTCATTTAACACACGTTATGAATAGCGGTCCTTATGAATAGTTATGAATATAGTAGTCCTTATGAATGGAGATCCTTATGAATAGTGAGGTAATTTGTCCATGGTTTGCTTGCTATTTACATGTAGAAGGACAGCTATTCATACAAAACCGCTATTCATTTAGTCACGCGTTATGGATAGCGGTCCTTATGAATATGTGGTTCTTATGACTAGTGTAGTGAGGTTACCCCATCCTGTCAATGCAAGATTCTTAAATCTTCTTTTTACTTAACAATCACATAAAGTGCTTGTATTTTATGATCTCAAAACACATTCAAATCACTCTGTTATCCTAAACTAGAGATGCAAATCTAGATCAAGTCTTTTTGGGGGATTGAAACCTTATGTGATTTTGATTTTTTTCGGAACCCTTGACAATCCTTACCTTATCATCTCCTAAATTTGTTAACCACCAACAGGTTCTATCTGGGAAGGAGAACAGCTGACGATGAAAGACAGGTCAGCCGATGGAAGAAGTGTGCTGGAGTAAAAGGGAGATGGCGCAACAACCTCATAGCAAAGTGTGCAAGAAGCGGGTGTGCTTATGATAACTTTGCAGTCTCCCCCGTTGTGAGACAGACCCTACAGCACTGGGGATATCGTCTGAAGAAGGATGACTACGAGAAAGCGGCAAAGAGATTTAAATAGTGACATCTTCTTTTAGCCATGTCTGTGCCATCAAGCTTTTAAACCATTTGCTCTTTATTGGACAGATTTCCCAAGTCAAAATCTCCTCTGTAGATTTGAGGCTGTCAGTGCAATCTAGTGCTAACCTGCAGGTGTGCTATTTTGAAGCACAGTAACTGTTGCATGTAGTATAAGTCCAGGGAGGACTATACTTCTACATGTATGTTTAGGTTGATAATTTAGCTACTTATCATTTAAATTCGAATTATTTTGATGAGAAGTGCGCTAGGATCATGTTGGTGAATGTAACTCTTTTTTTTTTTTCTTAAATGAAAGTGAGAGGTAGCACTATATTGCACCCACCCTCTCAATATTTCATCTGGAAACAACGTTCTCATTGATCATGCTCATAGCAATACCCCAAACCTAGAATGCAAATCATTTGCTACCTTGTGTTTTTGCCTTTGAAATTGAGTGGTTATTATTTTATTGTACATTCCAAAAAATGTGATTGAAGTCGAGCTATTTCCGCTTATGGTTAACCCTCCTACATGTTTATGAGGCTGAATAGAAAAAAAAAATAATCATCTTTCGTAAGTCTTTTTAGGATTTCCAGTATTGCTGTCTATGCCGTAAAACAGGGTGAATAGGAACAGCCAGGGTGAGTACAATGGGACTTTGTTATAAAGAACACTTATAACAAGGTAATTTTGCTGGTCCCACTCCTTTGTATTTAATTGTTTTTTAGCCCTGATATAACAAGGTTTCAATATACAGTGGAACCTTGTTATAACAAACACCTTGGGACCAAGCAAATTACCTCTTTATATCCAAACCTTGTTATATCAGGGCTAAAAAAGCAATAGAATACAAAAAAGTGGGACCAGTAAATGACCTTGTTATAATGAGAGTTTGTTATAACAGTGTTTATAACAAGGTTCCACTGTACTGTGGTAATTTCCTTGGTCCCATGGAGCGTGTTATAGCAAGGTTCAACTGTACTGAGGTAATTTCCTTGGTCCCATGGAGCGTGTTATAGCAAGGTTCAACTGTACTGAGGTAATTTCCTTGGTCCCATGGAGCGTGTTATAGCAAGGTTCAACTGTACTGAGGTAATTTCCTTGGTCCCATGGAGCGTGTTATAGCAAAGTTCAACTGTACTGGGGTAATTTCCTTGGTCCCACGGAGCGTGTTATAGCAAGGTTCAACTGTACTGAGGTAATTTCCTTGGTCCCATGGAGCGTGTTATAGCAAGGTTCAACTGTACTGAGGTAATTTCCTTGGTCCCATGGAGCGTGTTATAGCAAGGTTCAACTGTACTGAGGTAATTTCCTTGGTCCCATGGAGCGTGTTATAGCAAGGTTCAACTGTACTGAGGTAATTTCCTTGGTCCCATGGAGCGTGTTATAGCAAGGTTCAACTGTACTGAGGTAATTTCCTTGGTCCCATGGAGCGTGTTATAGCAAGGTTCCAATGTAGGACCTAAAATTGGAGGGGCGGTTTTACATAGTTTTTTTTTAATCTCCTGAGGTGATGCTAACCTATTTATTTTACATGTACATGTATTCAATGCAAATAAAATAACCCCAAAAGGGTCTGCTTCAATACTAGGAAAAAAATATCTAGTCATGAAGCTTGTCAAATTTTTGTTCCTATATTCACCCCAATTTATGGTAAGTAGTCTCAATTTTGGTAGGTTATTTGGGAAACTGCCTTTTAGCACTGGATTATCATGTGTGTGATTGCTATTTTTATACAGTATTTAATGGGTGCTCCTCCGGAAGTGAATAACGTGTGTGTATTTTTTGTATTTCATGTTTTTGTACAGTTTTAGTCTAGAATAATTTTTCATTTGAATTGTTAGAAAGTAGGAATTTATGGAAATTCTGCCTTAATTTCATTTGTAAAAAGTGTAAAGCTCCTAGTACAGGAAAGTGACAGAATTAAAGATAAAGTTGAATAAGAAACTGTCTCAAAGCAATTGGGAAAAGTTGATTATATAGCATGTAAGAATTTGGTGGATGCTGTAAGGTGTTGGAATCACTATCCTGCTGAGAGTCACATGCTTTGCACACAGAAATGTGTATATGGGACTATACTCATATGTTCGGCCCAAACATTTCAACTGTTTCTTGTTATATTTTGAATGTAAGGGCATTGAAGAGCAATAATTTTCAGGGGACATATCTACTATGATAATCTTCCAAACTTACATAATAAGAATGAGAAAGCTCAGAAATTACATTTTTACCTTTCCCAAATGTCAATCTTCCCTTTAATCTCAATTTTTCCCCTTTTTGGAGGGGGTGCAATTTTGGAGAATAATAGGGAAACTGTTTGCACACATGAATTTTATGTACCAGTACTTGTGAATTTAAACACATAATTGCTATTAACAAAGTCCTGGGGAGCGTTTTGTCAGTGATTTTTACCGGCAAATTTGCTCTCAGCCAATCAGATGCAAGGATTTCAGTAGCTTATAACAGTTGTCGGTAAAAATCACTGACAAAACACTTGATGCAATCCTCAGGTTACCCCATACTGAATAAGTTATGTAGACATACATGTACTAGCATGTTTGTTTACTACCAGTAACGTTATAAATCATCAAATAACTGGTACAATAAATGTGTAAATGTAATAGAATACATGTATTATGTAGAGTATGATTCTACTCATAATATTCAAAGCTGGGTTATCTTGTTGATGAAATATCCTACATGTACATATAGTATAGTCAATGATTTTAAAATGCAATAAATTCAAGAATCCATAAACACATGAAAGCTTCATTTTTATATGATCTTCTTTTATTAGATAACAATATCTGTATAAATCTGAGAAACATAGCACAAAGTTAGCTTTCAAAGACTGAAAAATCAGGATATAATACAAATTTAATAATTATATTTCCTTTTTAAAGTACATCTGTCTAATTTATTAAAAAAATTTTTTTTGATTTCCCACAGATGACTTTTTATACATTTATTTTTGGTTAACCCTTTCAGGACAGGAATTATTAAAGGGCTAAACTGATCACATTTCATTCTTCAAATTGGCAACACTATTTTTTTTCTTTTAGTGCTACATGATCCTAATAAAGTGTAATATCTTTGAAAACAATATACAGGGCTACAAAGCTTGTCGACAAGTTGAAAAAATTGCCAATTTTACTAAAAAACAATGATTTTGAACCTCTCAATGCATTGCCAATTTAAGAATTTTAAAGCTTATTTTCATTTTTAAAATTCCTGGCATCAAATGCAATATGGTCTTGCAACAAAAATGGACATAATATATGCAGAAATCTTTGCTCTTTCCACTCATGCGTCTGGTACATTTTATAGAGCTCTGAATCAAAAGCCAAACCACAAAATGTGGTCAGTTGTCTTGAAAGGGTTAAGTAAACAATCCTTAAACAACATACACCATTCAGAATTAATCACACAATGCAGATGCTAATAATATAAGAAAAGCTGCAGCTACTATGATGTCAAGTGTAATATTTCTTATGTGTACAAACTAATGGCAAGGCCTGGGGATACAATATACACTAAAGGAAAAAAGAAACTTATAAAAGTTCAAGAGATCACCAAATTAAATTCTCTGCATGGAAATGTACCAAATTTGGATATAATGTTGATTCAATGCATGGCTTTAAATGACAGTCAATAACAAAAAGTTTTCTTCAATGCCACAAAAGAAATGTGCACTGAAGCAAAGGACTCTCTAATCCCCAAGTCACAAAGACAAACTGCAGCCTTGTACACCATATGCATGTCAATGAATGAAACAAAAGAATTTCAAAAGGGATTTGCACCCCTCGAGCAAGAGGATATTGATGTTCTGCCATGGTGCGCCCGTTCACCAGACCTTTCCCCAATTGAACATCTCTGGGAAGAGCTTGGTCGACGTGTGTCAACCCATCAATCAACCCATCAATAGGGAGACGCTCATTGCAGCACTGCAAGAGGAATGGAACAATGTTCCCCAGGCTACCATCGCGAATCTGATCGGAAGCATGCGAAGACGGTGTACAGCTTGCCAGCAAGCTAGAGGTGGACATACTGGCTATTAATCTGTTTGGATATGAACTTGCAAATCCCTTTTGAAATTCTTTTGTTTCATTCATTGACATGCATATGGTGTACAAGGCTGCAGTTTGTCTTTGTGACTTGGGGATTAGAGAGTCCTTTGCTTCAGTGCACATTTCTTTTGTGGCATTGAAGAAAACTTTTTGTTATTGACTGTCATTTAAAGCCATGCATTGAATCAACATTATATCCAAATTTGGTACATTTCCATGCAGAGAATTTAATTTGGTGATCTCTTGAACTTTTATAAGTTTCTTTTTTCCTTTAGTGTATATGTTCTTAAAGATAGAGGAAACTTCTACAGCATGAAAAACAAACATGGTGTCCTTCAATCTGATTCTTTATACAAAACAAATCTTACATGGCTTAACTCCATGTATGCCAAGTTTCAAGAATCCATGCATCCCAACTTCTTGCATGACATTGTGGATCTGTAACGGGCCACACAAGCTCTCAAGGGAATTAACTTGTCACAGAAAATTAGCTTGGGTAAGAAGAAGACAGCTAATGATATACAGAACCTCCCAATGGCAATGCAGTCATGCGTTACAATATACAGGGACCTCTCACATTTATGGGGTGTTGCAAGAAAGTTGCGATTGATTGCAAGTTGCAACTGATAGGTACTGACCAATCAAAATCATTGTTTGCAAGTGCATCTTCTTGAATGGGCAGACCCTGAACCATTCAGAAAGGTTGTTCTAATTTGCTTTACAATTTGCAATTGATTGCAACTTTCTTGCAACACCCCATTAGTGTGTACAAAAATGATTTCAAATTAACAAAGTATCCCTTTCCCCATCATCATGATAGATCTTTTCTCAATGAAACGTTCATTTTACATCCTGCGACAAAGTCCACTGTAAGGACTTAGAAAACAGATGCCTGGATTTAATCTGGTACAGTACTCAACAATGGAGAGCTTCCCCACGTAATGTATGACATGAAAAACCGCATTACCTACACCAAATTCTCCACATCATTACTCATTCCAACTTACAAAAGCTCTCGGCTTTCCTGTTCATTGTCCAAATTTTTCTAAAACTTTCTCCTTTCATGTATACAAAATTAAACACGTTTCTACATGCACTGATAAATGTACTCTTACATATATACACAAGAAAGTTGAATGTACAACACATTCTCCGGGTATAATTGTTCCATGGTCAATTTCCCTTGGACCAAAAACTTAACCTAACCCTAACCCTAAAGCTAGCCTAAAATACAGTACAAACATAAGTTAAACCCTAGAGCTCTGGCTTAATAAAGCTCGTAGTAATTATCGCTGGAGCAAATGTAGGAGCAATAGAAAGTTGTATGTGCCAATGGCAGATAATCTTGCAAGTTCATGGTAGAAAAATACTGTTTGAATAAAGTAAGCTTTGTAAATAAAGATAGCAGCTTTCTAATGTACATAAATACACAAATGATTGCACATTGCGAAAGGAGAAAATCAAATGCATTGCTAAATGAACATGAATGATATCAAATCAGAGAACACAGTGTAATAATTATAGTCTCTTGGAACCTTTTTAAATGAATATTATATCTCTTTAATTCCATATTTAAAATAAGTAGATAATGCACTTTCTAGTGGAAATATTCCCATGATTTATTTCACAGAAAAAAATGTAAATTGATAAAAGTAGGTGGCCATTTTGGGAAAAATGCTACACAATGGGATCCATAACATAGAACTGTACAGAACAATAGTAAATTAGAATCAATTGCATCTCCTAATTGATACAGTAAATACATTCATGCCATTTTAACACCAAGACTCACAAAAGACAAATGTAATTTTGAGTTCTGATAAACAGCACTGTCTTTTGAAAGAAATCGACTTGTTTGGACCAGCAAACTTTCAAAACTAAATAAGATCATGTACATTAAAAAAAAATACCCACACACACCTATGCACATATGGATCTTCATGATCTACAAGACCAATTCGTCGCCGGTTTCACGAAGTAGCCCTTTTGCGCGCTACTTCTCAAAATCTATATTCGAGATAATCGTGTTTGAAAATTTCAATACTTTGGAAAGGTGATTTCTGTGACCTGGTACCACGCTCCCGTGGTTATTTAAACATATGTTGTAGTATAGTATCTAATCTTTCAAATCATATGACTTTTTTTAGCATGGTTGTATTTTAAGTTCATTTTTTAAAGCCATAAAACAACCGTTTCAAAGGGAATAGTTCGTGAAAACGAAAATTGCACTGTGCCCTGTTAAGGCGCAAATATGTAGCGTACAATAATCTGTCGCGCGCTGCCATGCAGCTATAGCGCGCATGGGTTTTTACGTTTTCACGAACTATCCCATTTTGGATAATGTGGCGCGCGCTGCTCCGTAATCTCTTAACGCGCAAATATGTACAGTACATTAATCCATCGTGCGCGGTTAAAAATTGCGCACAATAATCCACAATGGGATAGTTCGTGAAACCGAAGAAATCAATTTGGCTCACATTTTTTTATCCCGATGTCATCTGTGACGTAGGGAGTCACAATCATATTCTAAAATTTGCTGAAGTTGAAGATATCATTATGGACATCTTAGATCCGAGTAAAACTCAAATTTGAAAATTTCGATAATTTTGGTAAAAAGGGCTACTTCGTGAAACCGGCGACGAATTCCTTACAACAGTTACAGTGTATCATCATAAATAAGTTTAATTCAGGTTACACAAAATCATTTGGCAGATACGATATACTTTTGTGTTTCACATTTAGGGTAAATTCTGTTGGATATTGAATCTAATTTTCAATCAAAACCAGACATCAATAGTACTTACACTGTATAATGCTACAATATTTCAAGTCCCCTACTTAAGTACATGTTACAAGTACTTCTATCACATGCACTTCAATATGGATTGCCTGCTTTATCTACAAGTGCTCTTAAGCTACAACAGGATATGATAGAGTCTTCACATTAGTTTCCATAAAAGGAAAACAAAATGTCTCATGCTCAGAAAGTCATTTCATACTAATCCAAAGTTGCTGGTCATGGCATTAAATGCCAGCTTACCAATTTCTTTTCCCCTACTCCCCATGTTTCTAGCATACCCTCAATACAACATTGCTATGATGTTCTTCTGCAAGGGAATACCATAAATGGCCATCACAATTTCATTTCGTTCACCTTTATACCAGTACTCAACACCATGCTTGTAATACTTTGTTTTCTTATATTTCTACATGACAACAATGAAGAAAGATGAGGACCAATTGAAAGCAATATTCAAACTACTTCTACCTCAGTCACACCTCCAAACCTACTCCAAACTGACTCCATATCGACTCCAAACCGACTCCATACCGACTCCAAACTGACTCCATACCGACTCCATATCGACTCTAAACTGACTCTAAACTGACTCCAAACCAACTCTAAACTGACTCCAAACCAACTCCAAACTGACTCCAAACCGACACCAAACCGACTCTAAACCGACTCTAAACTGACTCCAAACTGTCAGATTCTTGGTCATTTGGGGTAATGACATTTTCTGTTTGGTCCGTTGCCGGTCTCGTTGATGTGACCGGGGTATGACATGGATAAATGTCAGATAACAAAACTCTACACTATACACGGTTTTTAGTCCTAATCATCTCGCCATCTGTTAATGTACAGTTCTAATATCACTTTCATCATCACCAAAATATACAACAAAACTCATCATATATCTCCCACTCTACTACTGTATACAAAAATATATCTTGTTAGGCTTTTAATTTTATAACCATTACTTTCAAAATCATCTTTGGAAGACAGTAAATAACGGTACATAAGGTCTGAAATGGGGTGGAGAAAATGGGAAGTAATCATGGGAAGTATTGGGGGGGGAGGGGGGAGTCCCCCAGCCTTTTCCAGGGTTGAAGGCAACTGATGGTTATCAAAGTGAACCACTATTCCTTTATACATCGTATGGAAACATTATAACATGCCTTAATAAGGATGACAGATTGTACAATAAATGTGACTACATCTATACATGTATATTGGAATAAAATTAAACAGAGTCACTTCACCCAGCCGGAAACAGTACTGATTTTCTTGAGTCATTGGACGAATTTTACTGTGTCCAATCACAGACTTCCGCTTGCATCTGTTGCGTCCATATCCCTGTAGTTAAGACCATTCACCTAGAGAAAGCGTGAAAAAAATATAAAAAGATATATATAAAAATTTCATTCGCAAAACTACAACTTACAACAATGAATTCTTGCAATTTGCGAAATTTTCTTGACATAAAAATTACAGTCATCAACGATTGTACGAAGTTTAAGGTTGAATGAATTTATGGTTTTAGAGTATGTGAAAGAACATTGGCTTGCGATGAAGATCACATACAACCTTATCTGGGCTTCAAACATGAAGTCATACACATTTCAATCAGTAAGCCTTTTGCTGATGTAGGCAGTTTGAACCATCCCTATTTTGAGAAAAACAAAAGCTTGTCTTGAAATTCAAACAGATTCAGGAATTGTAAACTTAGATAATACAAAACATTATTTACATCATTATGAATGATGGAAAAAAAAAGGAATAATGATTGAAACTAATGGGGTGTTGCATGAGAGTTGCAATCAATTGCAAATTTGATACATGTATTTTGAATGGAAATTGCAAGACTTGCGACTGATTTGGGGGATTTGCAATCGATTGCAACTTTCTTGCAACACCCCCTTAGTCTCATAAAATTTTGTTGTGACACATGAGTAAAAACTTGATTACACAACAGGGGTTGAATAGTTTGTCACACTCCCTTTCTTCTCTTACCTTCATATCGTGTTCAATAACAAATGGAGGAATGTCTAGCTGGTCTGGGTGTATGGTCTTGTAGAGATAATGGACAGCCCCTATGGAGTGCACCTTACTCTTAATGCTGGATGCTGTGAATGTTGTGAAGTACCAAGTCACGAGCTGCAGGAAAGGACGGAAAGAGACATTACGAGGTACAACTCATAAACAGTGCTTGAACACGCTTCAACTGTTATCAATTACATAATTCATTAACAACTAGGAATATCACTGAAGATGATGATTAATACCCTGCCCCGTGACAACAGCCTTTCTTGACTTTTGGTCGAAAACTGAGGAAGTAGTTCGATCCGTAAGATTTTTCCCTGATTTACTGCCATAGATATGCCGTTTCCATGGCAACGCAGCTTCCGACACATCAAAAAAATATGTTGTACACATCTTCCCAGTAAGACCAATGTGTGTACCAAATTTCATGACTTTCGGTCAAAAACTGAGGAAGTAGTTCGATCCGCAAGGTGTTTCCTTGATTTTCTGCCATAAATATGCCGTTACCATGGCAACGCAGATTCCGACTCATCCGAAAAAAATATGTCTTGCACATCTTCCCACCAAGACCAATGTGTGTACCAAATTTCATGACTTTCGGTCAAAAACTGAGGAAGTAGTTTGATCCGCAATGTGTTTCCTTGATTTTCTGCCATAAATATGCCGTTACCATGGCAACGCAGATTCCGACTCATCCGAAAAATATGTCTTGCACATCTTCCCATCAAGACCAATGTGTGTACCAAATTTCATGACTTTCGGTCAAAAACTGAGGAAGTAGTTCGATCCGCAAGATTTGCAACGGACCGACCGACCGCCCAACCATCGACTGATTCCAGTATACCCCCTTCAAACTTCGTTTGGCGGGGGTATAATAAAAAGCTCACCTGCGCAGAACCCCCCCCCTCCCCCTTAAAATCTAAGCAGAGGAGTGACAATGATGTGAATGCTTGAAAAGATGGGGCATTTTACAAAGAATTAGTCCAAGAAGTTTTGTATCAATGTCTTAACAGTTTGGGAACTATCTGAAATTATTCTTGTACAGCAATTCTGCATTTGAGGAAATGTTTGTTTTCGGCAGCAGGGCAGTGGTCCGTGGTCAATATCATACACTAACGCAATTGTTAACCCTGGATGAAACACTATACCTAACACTAAACCTAGCCTAAAACACCCTATCTTTGACGAAATAGAGCCGAGCTATTGTCACGGGACCAAATGTCAGAGCACTGCATCAAGTACTCATCCTCACCTTAGACCGGAAGGTTGGATGGACAATGTACATAGTTTAAAGTTCTTCCTATATCTATTATCCACCATGTGATAATATATTCTATAAAACGCCATGTGATGATATCTGTTATCCACCTTGTAATTATATCTATTAACCACCATGTACTAATATCTATTATCTACCATGTAATAATATCTATTATCCATCATGTACATGTAATCCTCACCTTAGACCAGAAGGTTGGATGGACAATGTACATGGCTCTCAAGTTCTTCCTATATCTATTATCCACCATGTGATAAACCTCCTTTAACCACCTCAGTTCAGGCTGGTTGTCGGCTGAGCTCATCGTATGGAAGTAGACGACGACGTAGTCCTGGTTGACAACAGAGTCGAGGAGGTGGATGACATAGAGTAGTACCTGGTGAATACCGGTTAAGACAGATTGAACAGACAATAATATAATAATTAGATTTGGTTGTAACGTGAATATGAGAGGAAAGCTGCAACGTTTCAGTTGTTTCCAAAGAGTGAACCACAATTGTGGTTATTAGGGGGGGGGGGGGGCACTTCCGGCCTGTGCCCCCCTTTTTTTAGAGCAGAAAACCTTTTAATTTTTTTTAATGTCAGAGAAATTAGAAGGACAAAGAAACCCCCAAATGTGTCATGACAATTTTTAGTTGCTTGTCAGAGATTTTCTAAAATTTTTGCCTTCCCCCCTCCCTTTACAAATTCCCCACCCCTGTGTTACTGATAATATTACTAGCATTTAGTAATGGTACAACAACCTTCAATGTGTGATTTCTGAACTTAAATAGCATCTTTAATCATCTCCACATTCACCATCAAAATCCTCATCATTATAAGTGCCATCATATGTGTGAAAATACATGTACCTCTTCTACAGAGACACGGTAATGTATATACAATATTGGATTCCGCAAAAAACGCATTTTATCAAGGAAAATCGTAGTGGCGTATTCTTAGTTAAAATATGGCAAAAATAGAACAGTTGGCATCCCTGCATGATCATCAAAGTACACTTTACCTTGTTCAAGTCAATGGAATGTGCAGGGAAATTTCTTGCCACAAAGACGATGATTGGCCTTCCATGGATATCATGACCAGTGGCATAGATGCATCGATGAGCTGCGATGTCTGACAAGTCTTCCTGACGAGCCCTTCTTAGCAATCTTTCATATCTGTTTACAAGTTCAATGTGAGAAAAGCAATGCCAATACTCTGCAAAAGCATGTAAAATCAAGATTATGATAGTCAATATTTGTATATTGCATACTGCACTTCACAAGAGGCGTTGTTTCATATGTAATATGGTTTAACATCATATTACGGAAAATTAATCCTTATTATTCTCTGACTCTCCATATGAGAGCAACTTCTGACTGGAATGTCAAAGTTGAAAAAATATATCTTGAACAGGATGACACCCCATTCAGATGGAAATTTTTGTTAGTTTTTTGTGTTTTGTAATGTCCAGTCATACTACTTCCTACTGACAAAGTTTGGTGCATGGGGGAGATGGGGTGAAAGCAACCCGACTTTGGGGCTTGTTTTGGGGGATCTGGGGGCTAAACCCGACAGCTATGGTCAGGCTGACAACCTTTTGTAAATGACTCAGATGGTCTAAGCAACTTTAAGGGGTCAAATCTTACGGGTAAAATGGGGGACTATTTCGGGACAGGCTCCCACACTATTTGATTCATATAATCATAAAGCTAAACAAAAATAAGACTGTTAAAAACTATGACAAATAAGATATAATACGTATGAACAAGCTTATTTAGCACAAAAAGAATTTACAATATATAGTAATTACAGATTGTTTTTAGGAACTCATTTTTAGATATTCTGAACTTAACATCATCACATTATAACAATCACTGTGCAGCACCCCAAACCAAAAGATTGTCACATTGTAGCAACAGTAAGCTTATTGAACACAAAGAGAATTGAAAATATACACAGTAATTACAGATAATTTGGAACTCATTTTTAGATTCTCTAAATTTAACATGTCATCATCCCATTATAACAATAACTGTGCAGTACCCAACCAAAAGATATTAATTTTGTCTTGAAACAAACGCCAAATCTCAATGAATATTTGAGAGCTTACTAAGTAGACAATCTGATATGTGTATGAGTTGTAAACTGTATAAATGAAATGAGAGTGTGAAGATACATGTAGTAGATTTAGATTCATTGTTTGTAGTGCTGTCAGTAGCTAGATTTTTACAAAGGTTGGATTTCCCTATAATGTAAGATCCTACACAATGTGAAATGGAGATGACAATGTAAAATCTGAAAATCAAAGTTTGAGAATTCAAGGAAAATTTCTATTTTGTGATGATTTCCTCATGGATCTGAAACCTCCAATTCAATCACATTTAGGGGTTAGGGTCTTGCTCATATATGACTTGGTGTACTGCCTAAAATAAAAGAAATGGCAATAAAATATACAATGCCATGCATGTGATTCACATTGTGGTATCTTGCAATACAGTGGATCCTTGTTGTAAAGAACACTGATATAACAAACTCTCATTATAACAAGGTCATTTTGATCTATTTATATTCTATTGTTTTCAGCCCTGATATAACAAGGTTTTGATATAAAGAGGTAATTTCCTTGTTCCCAAGGGCCCGAATTCACAAAGGAGGAATCCGATCCAACCATAGATTTTCTTTGAGTGCGCGCATGGGCAATGTGCGCTTATTTACGCTTATTTCAGTACGATTACGGAGGTTTAAACCATGGTTTAGGTTTAAACCTCCTTTTTGAATTCGGGCCAAGGAGTTTGTAATAAAGAGGTTCCACCGTACATAGATGTATAAAGCAATAACCCTTAGAGGCCGTTGGTGCACCAAATTACATTTTTTTTCCCATCCCAACTTGCCATACATTAACCTTTTAGTCACTAAATCGCCACCCTACATATTACTCACTGAACTGCCCAGAACAGCCCAGAACAGCCCCTGGACTTTGACCTGTGTAAAACACTATGGTAAATGTATTGTAGGGGATATTGGGGGCTGGGATACTGGGGGCTGAAACTTTGTGTGTGCTATCTTTACACATAAGCCATTTAGAATCCACATTGAACGATGCGTTACTGTGGAAAGATTTTTCATACAGCAGAGAGTCTATGCCGCAAGATGGTTTACTGAGACCGAGTTCAGTGGGTAAATGACTACAATACGCGTAATCCTCATTGACTAAAAGGTTAACTAACCTGTGTCTCTGTTCTGCGTCTGCCGGGATGACCGATCTCTTCGCTCGCTGGTTCTGCCTCTTCACAGAGTCTGGGTCTTTCTCCATGTTGGTGAAGGCATGTTTCCCAATGTCCATTTCCTCCTCCTCTTCTGGCCCCACATCATAAGGAGCTCCATTTGAGATCCTGGTCCCTCTCAGCTCATCAGCTAGTGCCTGCTCATAGGCCTCCTCCTCCTCCTCCTCTGAGAAAGGAAGAAAGAATCTTTGATAAAAAGGCAAATAACGATATACAACCATGTCCCCATGAAACAAGGCGAAATAGACTCCAAACCGGCTGACAATCGTCAAAATCTTGCGTTATCGTACTACATGTACGTGTTCCAAACACAACACTTTAAAAATTTGTTTACAAGTTTCGACAGACTTGATATTTTAGTTATGTATGATACAGAGGCGGCGCTCCTGGCGGGACACACAGTACCCCCACCCAACTTTTTCAAGTACCCCAAAAGTGCTCCTTTTTATCCATGAAAAGTGCCCCTTTTTGTTGGTGCCCCCTCCCCAACTTTGAAAGACACTCCGCCGCCCCTGGTACGATACATGCTCTGACAAGGATTGCTCCTTGGTCTATACCCTATGCTAAATGAATTTCTAACTTCAAACTTGGACCAAATACAGTGAAACCGGTCTACAAGGGAGACAAGAAAAGCGGTCTTTATGAGCAGGTGGTCTCTATGTACAGGTTCCTTTAATACACGTTTCAATGACAAACACTTTTCAAGGGAAACCCAAATTGTGGTCTTTATAGACAGGTGGTCTTTCTATACAGGTGGTCGCTAAAGCAGGTTTGACTGTACTATACTGAACCCTTACCCCAAACCAAAACCCAACTGCAACCTTCACCTTACATCTTTGTCGAAATAAAGCCCAAAGCAATAGACCTGTTTACTAATTTTATGCATACTTCTTGAACAAAAGTTTCTCTTGACAACTCAAAAGATGTATAGAGGTGTCTCCAACATAGCAACAACTGATGTATGCAAAATCAATTCCATCCATAGAGACGTCATTATGCATAGCAGGTGCACCAAATAGTTGGTAACTTAGGATTCTGGAGAGAACATGCATGAAATGAAACACATTAGTAAACAGATCTATTGTCACCTTAGCATACACCATTTTACCCGATTCTTTTCTTGTGGGTCCTCCCATGATGCGTATCTTTCTCTCTGCGATGACAGGTTCTCCGTCCTCATTGCCGATATTCTCTGGTACCAGATCAATCGCCCACTGTTCCTCAAGCTCTGTCCTAGGAAAGTACAGCGGTAGCAACTCATTGTATAGTTGCTAGAAGGGATGAGAGTGAGAGAAAATTAGGTCTACATATATCAGAGAAACTTTATTCTAGATTGACAAAGCAGAGTTAAGTACAAAACACTAGCTACAAATATACCGGTAGTTATTGATTAAGATTTTTAAAGGCGTTTTTTTTTTTAAAGTGTCCAATATAATTTATATCCTTTATATCCTTTACAAAACATCATTTACATCCAAATATAAGGGGGGGGGGGGGTTATTTTTATGCCAATTTAATATGATATCCATGAAAATGTCCTTTTAAAAGTGTTAGTGGTATATAAGCAATTTCTTGTCCTTTTGTTAACATCCTTTTGTTTGACTGAAAATCAAAATTTAGGTAATATCTCTTGAAGTGCAGTTTCAGAAAGAGTACTCAAGATAGTCTTTTATGTAATATTTTGAAGTATCACATTGCATTTCAAGTACTGTAAATGCAGAAATATTTGCGGTACATTAATTTTCGCGGATTCCGCGCTATTTTCTGCGGGCACGAATTCTAGAACATGCGAAAATATTAGCACAATTTCTTATGCTTGTTTTCAATGGACTCTGCATTGCGCGCTTCATCTGATTAATACGTGTTTGCATCCAATTCATTTTAGAGTGCGAGTGAGTAATTGTGCAGCGCGAATTCAAGAACCCACGAATATGTTTTTGGGTCGCTAAGCGCGAAAATTTAATCACACAAAAATAACAGCGTTTACAGTATCTGAGCAAGTTTTTTTTTACTCATTCTACATGCCAATATCTATTGCAGTTTAGTCCCCCGCCAACCTTCATTTTCACTCAACAATTTTAAATACCTTTGTATATCACCTTACATAGATAGTGAAAAGGAAGTTTAATGACCACTCTCTTAACCCGACCTAATCTCATGATAGTCTCCTACATGTAAATGAATATTCTATCGTAGTCTCAAAATTCTTCTTGATTCTTACCTCATCGACTCCCATCATAGTCAATACAATGGTTTCAAACGAATCTCCATGCTTCTCAAGAAATCGTCTCATCGTTCCTGAACACACACAAAAAAAAAATTGGAGGGGGGGGGGAAGGAAATAGAGTCATAATTCATACTGCTTGATAGCCATATCAGAAACCCTTATAAACATGAGACATGCAATATCACACAGTATGTCTATCAGCTACCTAATTAAACCCCAACATGAACACAAAACTTGTCATTTTGAAAAAGATATTCAGCCATACCAAAGCCAACTTTTACTGCTTTGTGTTCTTCCCTCATCATAATGTATCAAAATTCAACAAGAAAATATATATGTTTAACACTAAAGATATTACCCAACATGTGACACGAATACCGGGAAGTACTTGTTATTCCGCAGGTTCGTAATTCCGAAAATGAAATAGGGTTCATAATTCCAAAAATGAAATAGGGTTCGTAATTCCGAAAATGAAAAAGGGTTCATAATTTCGAAAGCGAAATAGGGTTCACAGTTCCGAAAATGAAAAAGGGTTCATATTTCCAAAGGTTCGTAATTCCAAAAATGCATAGAGTCGTACTGAACTTTTCGGAACTACGAACACTTTTTCATTTTTGGAACTATAAACCCAATTTTTTTTTCTGAATTACGAACCACATTTCATTTTCGGAATTATGAACCTTCAGAATTACAAACCGTCAGAGTAACGAACCTTCGGAAAAACAAACCTTCAGAATTATGAACCTTTGGAAGAACATCACGTAACCCTACCATGAATGCCACAGGCCTTTGGTCTATGGAGTAACGCAATGCTTGCTTCTATGTACTTACTCAGAGCTATGTGTGCACCCTCCTCCGGGGGATAGTTCCGTCTCATTGTGTGAATTGCACAAAAAGCTACTGATGTGATCTTCTGCTCTCTGCAAAGAAAATGATAAACCATTAATATTACTATCAAATATTTATTGGCCTGTATTCTTGAAAGCGGCCTAAGCTAAACCTGGGGGGCGTTTCATCAAGTGTTTCATCAAGGGAGAAAGGCAAGTGGGTGTGAAAAAAGGTAGCTGCATCCAACACTTTTATTTTGCAGCAATGGTTCTACTGTTTTACTGTCATTGAATTGATTGTATGTAAATGCTACATGTAAACTAGAAATGTGCATTGCTGGGGCCGCGCAATGCTAAATGTATCCCCCGGCACTGGCAGCGATTTGAAGGAGGGACAAAGACCCTCCCCCATCCCCTCCCTCAAACAAAAGGATGGTGTAGAAATTAGATGTGAAATTTGAAAGAAATGTGTTGAGAGATATACCAAGATACATCTCCATACTAAATTTGAAAGAAATCCATCAAGAAATGTGGCCTGCAGAGTGCACTCACGCCATGCCCTGAAGTATGACCTTTGACCCTATAAAAGACGGAACACTGGTGGCAGCATCACCAAAAACTATAGGTTTTTAGATTACACCAAGAGACACCTTCATGCAAAATTTGAACGAAATCCGTCAAGAAATGGAAAAATGACCTCTGACCGTATAAAGGACGGAACAATGAGGGCAGCATCACCAAAAATTAAATATGTGTAGATTATACCAAGATACATCTCCATACAAAATTTGAATAAAATCCGTCAAGAAATGCAGAAGTAAGAGTGCACAAAAGGGACAAATGAGCTTTGACCCTATAAAGGACGGAACAATGAGGGCAGCATCACCAAACAGTAAAGATGTGTAGATTATACCAAGATACATCTCCATACAAAATTTGAAAGAAATCCATCAAGAAATGTGGCCTGCAGAGTGAACTCACGCCATCCCTTGAAGTATGACCTTTGACCCTATAAAAGACGGGACACTGGTGGCAGCATCACCAAAAAGTACAGATTTTTAGATTACACCAAGGGACACCTTCATGCAAAATTTGAACGAAATCCGTCGAGAAATGCAGAAGTAAGAGTGCAAGAAATGGAAAAATGACCTTTGACCCTATAAAGGACGGAACAATGAGGGCAGCATCACCAAAAATTAAACATGTGTAGATTATACCAAGATACATCTCCATACAAAATTTGAAAGAAATCCATCAAGAAATGTGGCCTGCAGAGTGCACTCACGCCATGCCCTGAAGTATGACCTTTGACCCTATAAAAGACGGAACACTGGTGGCAGCATCACCAAACACTATAGGTTTTTAAATTACACCAAGAGACACCTTCATGCAAAATTTGAACGAAATCCGTTGAGAAATGTGACCGCCAGAGCGCACACAAGAGTACACACAAGACATCTATCAAAATATGACCTTTGACCCTATAAAAGACGGGACACTGGGGGCAGCATCACCAAAATCTATAGGGTTCCAGATTTTACCAAGAGACACCTTCATACAAAATTTGAACAAAATCCGTTGAGAAATGTGACCGCTAGAGCGCACACAAACTATCCCCAAAAATATGGCCTTTTACCCTATAAAAGACGGAACACTGGGGGCAGCATCACCAGAAACTATAGGGGTCCAGATTTTACCAAGATACACGTCCACAGGAAGTTTGAAAAAAATTCGTCGAGAAATGTGACCGCTAGAGCGCACACAAGAATGTGACGCGGCGGCGGCGGCGGCGAAACGCTGCTGAATCCAAAGTATCCTCCGGCATACTGCCGGGGGATACAATTAGGATATTGTACATGAATGAAGGAGACAAAGTATGATGGTATTGAAATCACTTTTTTGTTCCTTTTCAGGCAGCTTGGGGAAGCATGTTTAAGAAAACATCGTTAATTCTCTGTTTTCCTTCTTATTCTCAATTATTGCATATGTATGGTTTATGGTTTTCCCAAATTAAAATGAGAACAACATAGTATCCCAAAATTAGGGTTCATCTGTGAAAAAATTTAAAAGAAGCTAATTTCAACTGATTTGGGTAGGTATATGTATGGACAACTACCAAAAAAAAGGAAGGAGTGATAGAGGTTGGGGAACTTTTTTTATTCAAGGTCAAAGGTCAATGACCTTTTTCAAAATCACTAAAATTGGTATTTCAAGAAAGGAACATGGTATCTGCATGATTCTGGTGTCAAAATGCTTAGAACTAGGAAAGAAAATGATGTAGAGCAATTACTGACTATACAAATCAAATCTTGACCTCCAAAATTGAGGTCAAAGGTCAATGACCTTTTTCACAAAATCACTAAAAATAGTATTTCAGGAAAGAAATATGGTATATACGTGTACCTGATTTCGGTATCAAAATGCTCAGGAATACGAAAGAAAATAATTTAGAGTAATAAATATTAGATTAAAGTCTTGACCTCTAAAGCTAAGGTCAAAGAGGGTCAAAGGTCAAAATTGATGTTTTATCATATATTAAGAAAATTATGCTACTGTTTCAAGTGTGAGCAGAGAAATCAAAGTGGCTAATTCCTACTCCTTCCTAATTGTTCTGGCAACAACGGGAAAAATTGGTTATTCCAAAAGCAGATGATGAGGTGAAATTCCTTGTTTTGGGGTCAAAGGTCATTGACCCCTGTGGTAATCACGAAACTTAAATTGAGCAAGCATTTGGTACAGCTTATTAGTATAAATATATTGTGTCCATAATCCTAGGTATTCATAATCCTACAATAATGGACCTGTTTACTATGTGATTCAAATTTATGGATGTTTCCTGGGGACCTAGTAACGAGGTATTCCATTAACCTGTTATTAATGAATGAACTACAATACTTGGAATCCAGTTTGCATACATTACTTGTTGCTATGTCTGACAAGCCTCTGGCAAGCTTTCAGGTTGTTTCAAAAGTATGCATAAAATTTGAATCACTTAGTAAACAGGTCTATTCCTTGCCAATCATTTAACTCATTCAATCCTGATCAAGATAACGTTGGCCTGCATGGTCAGTCTAGCTTGGCATGGGTAAATAGGAACAACCTCCCTATAGTCTACCTTGATCGACATTGCTCTGAGTTCTTGCACAAGTAATATTAGAATGTAAAAAATATCCTTTGCCCATCCAGCCTGAGCAGGTCTATTTAACAGAGTTTACCAGTTGGCAGTAGAACCTTGCATAATTATCAACAATTTGAAGAACACTGCTCGCAGCATACCACCTGGGCTTATAACTTCTAGTAACTATTGACAACACAATAAAAATCAATGATACTTAGTCTGCTTCCTCTTTATCACTTCCAAGTTCATCATCTATGAGTTCTGTTCCATTGGAGCAAGGTCCAGAGCACACCCCACATGCAGATATCACATGGCATACCAGCTTTCAGGCAGCTACATTTCATGTTTTGACATTGTCTCTCCCATTCTTTGCAGTTGCAGCAAATTCCTTTTAGAAGGTTGTCTGGGGCAATACTACCAGACAACATCTTGGGTCTTAGCTTTCTGTTGGAACCCATCTTCTTCTTTTGGAATCAAGAATAGAGGTGTCCAGATGTTCCCACACAGCGACTTGAAGATGTACGCGAAAGGAATGTTGAGCTGTTGCATCATCCGTTGGTGGGGAGCCTGTCAGGATCAATTTTGCACTTGGCTGATTGGCTGCTTGCCTGCTTGCTTCTTGAACTTCATATAGCGAGACTGTTCTAGGGGAGTACCCTCACAGCCATATATGATTTGCATTGCAGTTAATCCAGCTGATCGAATCTCGGAGTCAGTTGAAGTGTTACTCGTGAATGCAGTGATGAAACTGGCAGGAAATCTGCATGTGTAGAGAGAACATTTGGTATGCCCATGAATGCATGACACAGTGTCGTTTCCCGACCAGCCATACTTGAAGAGAAACTCTTCTCGATCCCCAATGTCCATGGTAGAGATGTCGTAGAGACCATCAAAGAAATATAAATTAGTACATTGGATAGGCCCATGAAGATCTTGATAATGAGTCACCGGTAAAGAGCATGAAGACATCAAAGAAATGAAGAAATCTTGCTGACCTTTAGAAGAAAGTAAGAGTAGGGGACAAGAATATCTCATGGACATACCAAATGTTCTCTATACAAATGCAGATTTCCTGCCAGTGTCATCACTGCGCATTCACAAGTAACACTTCAACTGACTCCGAGATTCGATCAGCTGGATTAACTGCAATACAAATCACATATGGCTGTGAGGGTACTCCCCTAGAACAGTCTCGATATATGAAGTTCAAGAAGCAAGCAGCCAACGGATGATGCAACAGCTCAACATTCCTTTCGCGTAATCTTCAAGTCGCTGTATGGAAACATCTGGACAACTCTATTCTTGATCCCAAAGGAAGAAGATGGGAACTGGATTCCAACAGAAAGCTAAGACCCAAGATGTTGTCTGGTAGTATTGCCCCAGACAACCTTCTAAAAGGAATTTGCTGTAACTGCAAAGAAGGGGAGAGACAATGTCAAAACATGAAATGTAGCTGCCTGAAAGCTGGTATGTCATGTGTATCTGCATGTGGGGTGTGCTCTGGACTTGGAAGTGATTAAGAGGAAGCAGACTAAGTATCGTTAATGTTTATTGTGTTGTCAATAGTTACTAAAAGTTATAAGCCCAGGTTGTATGCTGCGAGCAGTGTTCTTCAAATTGTTGATAATTATGCAAGGTTCTACTGCCAATCGGTAAACTCTGTTAAATAGACCTGCTCAGGCTGGATCGGCAAAGGATATTTTTTACATTCTAATATTACTTGTGCAAGAACTCAGAGCAATGTCGATCAAGGTAGACTATAGGGAGGTTGTCCCTATTTACCCATGCCGAGCTAGACTGACCAGGCCAACGTTATCTTGATCAGGATTGAATGAGTTAAAAGATTGGCAAAGAATTATTTTAGGATTATGAATACCTAGGATTATGGACAATATATTTTATACTATTAAGCTGTACCAAATGCTTGCTCAATTTAAGTTTCGTGATTAACACAGGAGTCAATGACCTCTGACCCAAAGACAAGGAATTTCTACTCATCATCTGCTTTCGGAATAACCAATTTTTCCTGTTGTTGCCAGAACAATTAGGAACAATTAGGAGTAGGAATTAGCCACTTTGTTCTCTGCTCACACTTGAAACAGTAGCATAATTTTCTTAATATATGATAAAACATCAATTTTGACCTTTGACCCTCTTTGACCTTAGCTTTAGAGGTCAAGACTTTAATCTAATAGTTATTGCTCTAAATTTTCTTTCGTATTCCTGAGCATTTTGATACCGAAATCAGGTACACGTATATACCATATTTCTTTCCTGAAATACCATTTTTAGTGATTTTGTGAAAAAGGTCATTGACCTTTGACCTCAATTTTGGAGGTCAAGATTTGATTTGTATAGTCAGTAATTGCTCTACATCATTTTCTTTCCTAGTTCTAAGCATTTTGACACCAGAATCATGCATATTACACTTTCCTTTCCCGAAATACCATTTTTAGTGATTTTGAAAAAGGTCATTGACCTTTGACCTTGAATAAAAAAAGTTCCCCAACCTCTATCACTCCTTCCTTTTTTTTGGTAGTTGTCCATACCCATACCTACCCAAATCAGTTGAAATTAGCTTCTTTTAAATTTTTTCACAGATTGGTTCAATATAGGGCTAATTTAGGGTTACTAACAGTACATGTAATATTCATCTGTTTGTACATCCTTGGTTGCAGTTTAACATGGCTTCAGTTTTATATTTCTTCTACTTTATCCTAAACTCAGGTACAAAAATACTACAGGTTTATGATAGGCAGTGTGTGCATTGGCTTATCTCAAAAGATGCCACGTCAATCTGTACATGTATATCAATTATAGTTCTTGAATAGTGCATATCACAAATCCTTATGTTTATATGTGTTTTAATGAAAAGAAAGACAACCCCCCCCCAAAAAAAAAAAAAAAAAAAAAAAAAACATTTTAGGTAACCAGAAATAAAAGTTTACAATAAGCATTACTTAAGTTTGAAAGAAATGTTTTAAAATGCCTTAGATATATATAAAAAGAAAAAAATAGGAATTAAATGTAAAATATTTATCAGCTAAATGTTACTAAAATTAAGTTTTATTTCTTAAGTTAATGTATGTGCAAGAAAATTCAGGCTAAAGTGTCAATGGCAAGCTCAGAATAAGAAAATATTCTAGAATTTATGGTAAAAAAATAAAGGGAAGCCATGGCAAATTCTCTACCCCATCTGATTATATTTATGAACATTATGCTATACAGTGAAGGTGATAAACCTTGAAAACTTGGTTGTACACAATTTGACATGATTCCAAACCTACTATTCCGACTGCCTAACAATGTTATAATCCCGTTCTCCTTTCCTGAAATGATTTGGCCTCTCAATCCATAACAACATGTCTTCTTATTAGTGAAGTGGCACTTACCCAGCACAATGAGTTATTATTGAAAATGAAATGTACAACTAAAAATACTAAGCATATCGGTAACTAGCAGAGTGTATAACTGATCAAGGTCCATATTGATGTATTGAAATGATACTTCCCTGATACTTATCATTATTCTGTTCTTAAAGGGAAGGTTGACTTCTGGGAAAGGTAAAATATAATTAGTGAGCTTTCTCATTCTATTCATGTCAGTTTGGAAGATTATCATAGTAGAAATGTCCCCTGAAAAGGATTGCTCTTCAAATGCCCTCACATTCAAGATATGACAAGAAACAGTTGAAATATTCGGGCCGAACGTTTGAGTGTAGTCCCATATATACACATTTCTGTGTGCAGAGCATGTGACTCAGCAGGAGTGATTCCAAAACCTTACAATATCCACCAATTCTTACATGCTATATTATTATAATCAACTTTTCCCCCAATTGCTTTGAGAGAGGACAGCTTCTTTCACAATTCAATCTCATGAACAGAACTCAACTTTATCTTTAATTCTGTCACTTTCCTGTACTAGGAGTATCCAGTGCATGTCACACTCAGCAGGATTGAGTCAATTTCTTCACATGTTGGTGATTTCAAAACCTTACAGCATACACCTAATTAATCTTTCCCAACTGCTTCCTTCCAGTTTCTTTCAGAATGTAATTGCTTCACCAGAACTCAACGTTATCTTTAATTATGACAAATTACTAGGTAGATTTCACTTGTTCGTGGGACTTGGTCATTTCTATACATACATTTATCTTAGATACAAATCTTATGGTCAATTCTACATGTACATCCAGGTAATGGTAGCTCTGTTCATATTCACATGTACCTGCCTTTTAATACAGTCAATACCAATGTCAGTGCCATATACTGTAAACCCTGTTATTTTTGCGCGATTAAATTTTCATGCTGAGCGACCCTAAACCATATTCGCGGGTTCTTAAATTCGCGCTGCGCAATTACACGCTCGCATGTATACCCACTCCATTTATTAATTTACACATGCGCAGTCCATTCAAATGCATACAACATGCGCAACTAACAAACGCGCTCAAAAATGAATTGAACACACACACATATTAATGTGCTGAAGCGTGCAATTCAACCCCCATAGGAAATCAGGCTAATATTTTCGCGAGTTCTAGAATTCGCGCCTGCAGAAAATAGCGCGAAATCCACGAAAATTAATGTACCGCAAATATTTCTGCATTTACAGTACATGTTGATTGTACATGTTGATCGATGACAATAACTTCAAAGATTACATGTACATAATCTAATCATATCAAGATCAAAATGAAACAAGGTAAACGCTGAGCGTTGTCTCGCCTGCATCTCGTTATGCAAATGAGAATGCAAATGTGAATGGGAACTTTGGTTAGGCAGCTTTATTATACTAAGCAATAATGAAGATGTTACATGTATATCCCTGGAAAATGAGACAATGCTGTTTGTGCAGGCTGTTATTTTATTTCTGTGTTCAGAGGCTTTTCATGAAGTTTAGTGACCTTTTGACCTTCGACCTAGGTCAGATTTGACCCATTTTTCGAACTTGACCTTTAACCTTCAAGGGATCTACATGTAACTGTGGTATGAATCTTACGATCAAACCTCAAAAGTACAAAAAGTTATTACATGTACATGTAAATGTATTAGTGATTTTCACTGTTAGTTCATTGACCTTTTGACCCTTTACACTGACCCATTGACAAAAATGACAATCATGCATCTTCAAGAGATATATTTGTGATTTGAATTTGGTGATTCTACCTCCAAGGTACAAAAGATTCTTACATGTGAGGTGATTTTACTGAAAGTTCATTGACCTCTTGACCTTTGTCAGATTCGACTCCTTTTCAAACTTGATCTGCGCCTTTAAAATATGTACCTGTGGTATGAATTTGGTGATTCTACCTCAAATCCATAGCAAATTATTGTGATTACAGCATAATTGTTGACGACGGTGACGCCTATAGTCTCACTCTGCTACGCAGACGAGACAAAAACAGAGTGATGTGCATGTATTCTTAATAAAAAAAAAAAGAAGAAGAAAAAAACAACAAACAACAACAAAAAAAACAAAAAAAAACAAACACACAAAGCAAAACAAAGGAAAATAAATAAATTTGTAAAATCAGCACTGATTTTCTTATTTACTATATAAATCTATATACCTACCTATTATGCCTGTAGTCTTGACTACGGGACCCCTTCGAGAATTATCACACATGTGTCACAAAATTGTGCGCACCCCCCGTAATCCTATTGTCCCCTTTGCCACTCACGCACGTCAGTACGCTACGGCCATCTTCCTCTTTTGCGAGCAACCCCAAGAAGAAACATGTTGCTTGCAAGGAGCGGGGAAGGAGGGAGGGTCATAGGTAGGTATATAGATTTATATAGTAAATAAGAAAATCAGTGCTGATTTTACAAATTTACTGCAATAAATCATATATACCTACCTATTATGCCAGACCAGCGCCAACTCAAAAAACCGGGAGGCATGTTTCAAGCAAAGGAAATAGGATTACACCAAAGACTACAAAGAAGACACAGCGGCCTTCAAGGTGGCTGACGCAAACAAAGCTTCACCTGCGGGAATATCCCTAAGGTAGCAAGAAATGAAGGAATTGGGCGAACGCCAATAAGCAGCCTTCAAAATATCAACAAGCGCCACACCTTGAAACAGAGCCCAAGAAGTGCTGACACTACGAGTATCATGAGCACGAGGCTTACTGTCGGATAAAAGAGCCTCTGTGCCAGCGGCCCTAATAGCTTCAACGATCCATCTAGAAATGGAATCAAGAGAGGCAGGAGAAAAAGGCTCTCTAGTGATCAAGAACAACTGATCATCCTTACGAAAAGACTTAGTCTTATCAATATACCATTTGAGAGCCCTAACAGGACACCAAACTTTGTCCTCACGCACCGAAGAAAGGTCAGAAAGCGGACAAAGAAAAATCTCAACAGGACCGGAGGTAGCTGTCTGATTCTTGGCAACAAAAGAAGCCCTAGGAATCAATCTAACACCTTTTCTCTCCCAGCGAACATGACCAGGAGTAAGACAGAGAGCATGAAGAGTACTGCGCCTCTGCCCAGAGGCAATAGCTACCAAAAAGAGCGTCTTAACCGTAAGATGATGAAGCGAAGCTTCACCTAACGGTTCAAAAGGAGGTTTCGCCAAGGCCTCCAGGACCTTAGGCAGACTCCAAGACGGCACTAACTTAGAAAACGAAGGTCGTTTCAGAAAGAACGAACGAATCAAACCGCTTAGCAGCGGGGAATTGGAAATCCCCGAACCATCCGAAAAACCCGAATGAATGGCCCCGATCGCCGAACGGTAACCTCGGATAGTAGAAATAGATCTCCCTTTGTCAAATAACGAGATTAAGAAATCCGCAATTGAACCAATAGGAGCCTTAGAAGGGGTTTGATTTCTCTCTTTGCACCAAAGGAAAAAGACCGAGAGACGGGAATTGTAAATTTCCCTAGTAGAAACTCTACGACTGGACATTAAAAAGTCCGCGGCTCTATCAGAGAGACCCGACTGTCTTGCAGATTCCCTGACAGGGGCCAAGCAGTCAAATGAAGAGACTCCGGATTGTGGTGAAGAATCCCCGATAGGGGCTGTAACACCAGATCCGCTCTTAACGGGAGAACTAACGGTTGAGCCCTTAGAAGGCTCATAAGCTCCGGAAACCAATTCCTCCTGGGCCAAAAGGGAGCTATAACAAGCACCCTCGCCCGATCTTCCCTGATTTTCCGCAAGACACGCGGAATCAGTTGGAAGGGAGGAAAGGCGAATCCCTGAAGGTTCTCCCAGCTGAGGGAGAAAGCATCGAGAGCCCATGCTCCCTGATCGCGAACACGGGAGCAATACTTCGGCAGCTGGTGATTTAGCACCGACGCAAATAGATCCACTTCCAGTGGACCTAGGCAAGTGCGAATGCGGCAAAATACCTCCGGATGGAGCATCCATTCCGATGGAAGATACCTGCCCCGGGACAGAAAATCCGCAATGAGGTTTTCCCGACCTGGGATGAAAGAGGCCACTGGTGTGATTGTCATGCGACGACACCACCTCCACAGCTGAGCTGCTAGGGCATTCAGGGCAACCGAACGAGTGCCTCCCTGCCGATTGATATATGCCGCCACGGTAACATTGTCCGTGAGAATCAGAACTGAACGACTGAGAAGTCGACTTCTGAAATGGAGCAAGGTCAGCAGAACTGCCATAAACTCCAGGACATTGATATGAGGAAGAGTCCCAAGATGAGACCAATCCCCCGCAACCGTGCTGCCGTTGCAGTGTCCTCCCCACCCCAACCGAGAGGCGTCCGTCGAAACCGATATCGACGGAAGAGGGACAGAGAAGGACCTGCCTCGCGCGAGAAACACCTCGCTCGTCCAACAAGCGAGAAGAGACTTGATCTCTACTGGTACTGGAATCCAGACCAAAAGAGAGTCTTTTCCCGGCTTGAAGAACCTGAGGAGATGTCTCTGAAAGGGTCTCATGAGGAGCCGGCAGTCCTCTAAAACATCGACAAGACTGGCAAGATAACCTAGAAACTGAAGCCACTGTCTGGCCGAGACTCTTCTGGCCAGCAAGAGCTTGCGAGCCGCAGAGACAATGGTGAGAATCCTGTCTCGACTGGGTCGAGCTAACTGATTCCTTATGTCTAACACCGCCCCCAGAAAAACTGGGTTGCGAGTGGGGACTAACTCTGACTTTTCCCAATTTATTAGGAAACCTAAGTCTTGAGTAAGAGAGACTAGCAAACGAGTCTCGTCCAACAAACGATCGCGCGACTCCGCAAGGAGAAGCCAATCGTCCAGGTAACAAAACAACCGCAGGCCGCGACGCCTCAGAAAGGCCGCTAGCACCGCTACAACTTGGGTAAAAACCCGAGGGGCCGGGCGCAGCCCGAAGGGAAGAACCCGAAACCGGTAAGTCTCCGAGAGGAAGGAGAACCCCAGAAGATCGCGAGATGCGCGATGAATGGGAATGTGAAAGTACGCGTCCTTGAGATCTATCGAGACCGCGTAGTCTTCCCTTTTGATCAACGGAAGAATGGAGGCAAGAGTCTCCATACGAAAATGAACCGGAGGAATAAATTTGTTTATCCTCTTTAGGTTCAGTATCAAACGAAGTTTTCCCGAGCGCTTGGGAATAACAAATATTGGAGAAAGGGAAAGAGACGGCCTGTCTCTTACCCTTTCTATAGCCCTCTTTTCCAAAAGAGACTCGATCTCCTTCAAAGCATGAGACCGAGACAGGGCAGACATGGGAGGTGACCGAATTCTTAAAGCCCCTCCGGGGAGCGAGGCGCAAAGATCTATGAAGAATCCGTCTCGCACGACGGAGAGAACAAACCCGTCCCCGGAGATGGCCTCCCAAGCGGGGAGAAACGCATGAAGTCGGCCACCTACCACATTCGGTCGAACCAGCGCTCGGGGGAAAAACGTCAAAAACCAGGCTTGGCCTTCTGCGAAGCCGTCGCCTTACCACGAGAGCCTCTCGAAAAACCCCTGCCACGACTCCCTCTCCCACGAGACGGAGCTGGCTGAGGCTCAGGAGGCGGGACCCTAGACACACGACTGCGTTGGCCCAAAACAGGACCAGCAGGTTTACGCCGAACAGGGGCCCGCGTTGGCTTAGAGCTAGTGTGAAACTGCTTAGTCATATCCGAGATCTGCTTTCGCGCATCGATCTCTCTTTGAAACACCGTAGCGAATTTACCACCAAAAAGCGAAGGACCCCGAGACGGGACATCTCGGAGAAGTTGAGCAATGCCCGACTCTCTAACACCCAGTGCTGAGAGAGCCGAGGTCCTGCGACGGAACGTAGCCGAAGCAGCTGCTGTGGAAAGCTGCGACCACTGCAGACAAAAAAGAGTATGCAGCAAGTCGTCAATAATCAGCTTGTCACCATCGGTAACATTCAACTCTTCCGCCCTGGATCTAAGGTCGGAGAGAAGCCCTTGAAAAGCCGTCAAACGCATCCCTGATCTAATGTGGTTTTCAATATTAGACCAAATCTTATCCTCCGCCCTGAAAGCAGCGGAGGTAAGCGGATTAGTTGCCCGCAGGCGACGACCAACCTCCAAAATCTCAGGAGAAAGAATCTTAGCCTTGAAAAAGCTGTCTTGGTCCTGAGAACAAAAGGCAAAAGCCTTACCCCTGACCGCATTAGATCGCTTAACCAACACAGCGGCCTCAATGCGGTCATACTCCAGCTTGAAAGCCTCCTCGAGAGCAATACCCTCAGAGGAGACCTGCTGCCTGAAATTCCAACGCGAAGTCGAACCCTGCGCGCGGGTTGACTGAACTTCAGGGCGATATTTGGACAACAAAGCAATCGCTTCCACTCCACAGAGATTGAGCGATTGAGACTCCGCCTGCCCAAGCGATTCGGGAACCGAAGCTTGAGAGGACGCATCCAAATCTGGTTCCACCCAAGTGGAATGAGACAAAGGAACGTTAACAAAGGCCTCCGCAGGCGGGTCCCCGCATGGTTCACCAACAGTCTCCTCGCCCGGCGGAGCCCCAAGGGCCGCGGGAGTAGGAGGTACATGCGAATCAGTCTCAGACAAAGAGGAATCAATCACAAAAGGTTGATTAGACTCAAAGCGAGATCCCTGAATAGGGACAGAAGTCAGGGTTGAAGAGGCCGGTACAAAGGACCAACCATGACTCTGAGCAAAAGCCCGCATCATACTGAACATGTCAGCTTGAGAGGAGCTAGCTGGGTCAGCCAGGCCAGACGGGCAAGAGGTCGGCAAAGCCTTGCCTCTTTTCGCCTTCTTCTTGGCCTTTTTCTTGGCTGGCTCGACAATAGTCGTAGCCGAAAGCCTTTTCTTAGAACGCTTAATCGGATTCATTCGGATCCCCGAAGGGTCTTCAGAAACACGAACCGATTCCTCCGCGGAGGGACGTTCACTTCCCAAAAAGGGATTGGAGCGCTCATGGCGTAAGCCTAGAGAATCGCTCAAATCACCCATATTGGCTAGGCAAGAAGATGCCGTAGCCATGGGTTGGGAGCTAAAAGCTCCCAGTGCGTGGGCAGACCGAGATGACTCGGTATGTGCCCGATGACTACTAAAGGCATGTGAACCCACTATTGGACCGCTCGAAAGCGGCAATAGGGGAGCACTAGTAGTCACGCACTCAGGTGAAATCACCTGTTGCTCCGAAGAGCGTCCATAATTGTTAGCTCGAGCATTCCCATCAGCTGGCAACTGAGACAGCCCAGAAAGTACTCGTTCCCCCATATGGCGTTTGCCGGGGGCTAGGGTTTGTGAACCCAGACCAACATTGTTAGCTCGAGCATTCCCATTAGCTGGCAACTGAGACAGCCCAGGAAGTACTCGTTCCCCGATATGGCGTTTGCCGGGGGCTAGGGTTTGAGAACCCAGACCAACATGGACTAAGCCCGTGGGTTGCCCTGCAGTAGTGGGGCGCGTCTCCCCTAACGGATCAGAGCGAGTGAACGCTACCGTACGGGAAACAACAGCCCCCCCCTCTGGTCTCAGCGACCGGGGGATTGGATTCGAGATATCCAAACCACTAGAATCTGACGCCACCCACCCCGAAACCACAGGCTTCGGAGTTGACAATCCCGATTCAGTTAACGCCACCCGTCCCGAAGCCGCAAGCTCCGAAACTGGCAAACTCTGCAAGGGAACACCACTAGGCAACTTACCTTTAGCCCTCCTCCCTCCCCCGCGTACCGCTGTACTCGGGGGAGTTCTGGAAGACAGAGTCGTCTTGCTAGACAACTCTTCGGAAGAAGCAGGTCTCCTTGACCCAGCTGCTTCTTCTTCCGAATTCATACCACTGCAATAAAACAGACAATAAAGTATACTTTTCAAATTAAGAAATACTTCAACTGAATGCAGTAAATAAAACTAAAGTTTATTTGGGAGATACGCACTAAAGAAATTTTCACAGCCTAAACCGTAAGAACAAACACCGAACCCGAAGGCTCGGTGACAAACGGAAACACCCGCAAACACGGAAATATCTACGTGGGGCTGACCGTGAAAGAGAAAATAAATGCCAAGAAAGGGAATCAAAAAATCCCTTGCAATCGGCAAGAGTGACTAATAAAACACAAAGTACTATAATCTAGACGAATATAGGTACCTAAAAGTGCTTTAACTATGCGAAAAAGCGCACCAAAAAGATACTATACGACCTGATTTCAGGAGCGCTGTGACTATACGTCCTAACTCGTCGGGGGCGAGCAAGAAAGAGGAAGATGGCCGTAGCGTACTGACGCGCGTGAGTGGCAAAGGGGACAATAGGATTACGGGGGGTGCGCACAATTTTGTGACACATGTGTGATAATTCTCGAAGGGGTCCCGTAGTCAAGACTACAGGCATAATAGGTAGGTATATATGATTTATTGCAGTAAAGAATAACAAAAAAAAACACACTCCAGACTCCAACAGGTATCCGATGCACCTGGGTCATCAGTATTTTCCTTCAGATTCATATTAAGAAAAAAGCCACATGTATATGGAGCAGTTATGTACATAAATGATCTAAACCTAAACGGAAATATCTGAACCTAAAATTCAATAATGAACTTTGGAATAAAGGCATCAAAGTACAAACGCATGTTTCCTGTTATACGAAGCTGATGAAATGCATCCAGTGTGTCACCAATTATATTGCTAAAGTTACTTTCAATTCAGAGTTCACATGACAAAACTTTAAGTAAAACAAACTGTGGTAGTTTCATATGAAAAGGAATATGCCAGTTCCTTTTCTTTTAAATACAGTTTATCTGTCATAAGAAATACTGATGTAAAAATAACACCAATATTCCATGTTATCACAAATAAGTTCATCACACATAAGTTTGATAAATAAAAAAAGTAAAAAAAAAAAAAAATGAAAACCAAAGATAATCGAAAAGCAGATTCCACTGCACTTCACCCTACTCCAAAATCAATCAAAACAGAGCTTTGTATAGCTGATCACAAATATGGTCACCATGGTATTCATTAACTACACATCAGATAAATCTAACAAATCGTGGACCCCTTTGAAAATCAACTTTTGTTGAATGGGGATTCCATCCCATACATTGAAAGAAAGAAAATAAATACAATAAATGAATAAATGAATGAATGAATGAATGAATAGATGGATAGATACATGTAGATAGACATTCATTAAATTAGGCAACTAATAATTGAACACACAAATAAATACATAAATACAAAAACAATTAAACAAATAAATCTATAAAAATCCGACAAGTCTTTAACTTACTTTGCAAGAAGCAGAGCATTTCTGTAGCAATTATAGAGGGCGCTCTCTGCAGCTGTTCTGTAGCGGATATTGTAACGAGGGCCAACTGTGTGGATGATATACCTGCATGGTAGATGGTAAGCTTTGGTAAGCTTGGCATCACCCGTCCTACAAACTGTCGAGAGAGAGGGAGATGAAATGCTGTTCATGTACATCATTAAACACACTGTCATCAATTTACGGGAATCCAACCTTAATGATATTTAAGTGATTTGGTTGCGGACAACTCCCCCATTTGCTCTAACACACAAAATGAGTAAAATTTCATTTTTTCTAAAGTATTACTCTATTTTTCTCATGAGGACCTGTAACAATATGCTATCTACAAAATATTTTTAATTCTGCCCCGACGGAAAGGGTGCTTTGGAGAAAACCGCACATTAATGATATTTTTGACTAACGGGAGAGTTGACCGCCAGTACATGTATGTCACAATCGACAATCGACCAAATTGCCAATTTGAGATTCGCATAGATGTAGTGATCTCATTTTTCAAACATGCATAACTTTCGTATTCCTTGCCCGATTTCTTTCAAACTTTCACCATCCTGTTTTTCTTATATTTCTGCTTTTACTCAAATCATCTTATTACCAAGGTTGGATTGCCCTTTGATGAATTTCTATCTTAAGAATAATACTGTCACACACACATTACTGTAAATGCAGAAATATTCGCGGTACATTAATTTTCGGTGGGTGCGAATTCTAGAACACAAGAAAATATTAGCACGATTTCTTATGCTTTTTTTCAATGGACGCTGCATTGCGCGCTTCATCTGATTGATACGTGTTTGCATCCAATTCATTTTAGAGTGCGAGTGAGTAATTGTGCAGCGCGAATTCAAGAACCCGCGAATATGGTTTTGGGTCGCTCGGCGCGAAAATTTAATCACGCGAAAATGACAGCATTTACAGTACATTTCCACCATCACTATAACATGACTTGAATAAGAATTTGGGATCTTGTTAGTCACCTACATGTACATCTACTCTACACAATAAAATTTGAAAATTTCAGAGAAGTGAGTCTGGAGAGGTGAGCCTTCATACAATTACCTTACACTTAAGAAAAATAAAAATGAATACCATATATGAAAAAATGTCAGTATTTATAAAGAAGCAAAGATCATGGGCCTTTTGGACATTTTAGAATAAAAAATAGAAATCTGCGATCATTAAAGGTCTTGGCATACTAAATACCATGCATTATAAACAATTATCAGTATCAGACATCTCAGCTGCAGTTTTATAAAATTGCATTCCCTCGTCTTTACTGGGCAAAGCGGGTAATATGTCTTATCACTATGAACCCGATGACAAAAGAGAGCGGACAGAATATACAGCTCCTCATTGTACCCTCGACAATTGTTCTGGTAGACAAAAGAACGTCCCTTCATTGCTAAATGTAAAATAAGTAGAACAGGTGAATATGCATGTGACCCCTGTTCTACATATTTTTACATACAGTAATAGCAATGAAGGGATGTTCTTTTGTCTACCAGAACCAGTGAGGAAGGTACAATGAGGAACTGTATATTTTTTCTGCTTCTTTGTTTGCCATGTTCATAGTGTATATCACCCTCTTTCACAAAAGCCTATGGACTTACATGTTATAAAACCGGACAATGTTATTAGTTATCCCCTGCTTGTTCACGAAATACAGGAAATATCTACGGTCTGGTGCCATATTCCATGAGGCCGGAGGCTGAATGGAATATGACACCAGACCGTAGATATTTCCTGTATTTCGTTTTTTAAGTGTAGACCGACATGCATTCTGTAGTGTAATCTCATTGGTACAGCTGCGATGAAAAAATAATTCATAAAACATAAAACATAACTTTCTTCTCATTAATTTCTTCCCACTTGTGATGTTGATATCGCCGGCTGTCAGCCACATTTGTTGTCTACATGCAACAAGATCAAGCGCATGCATAGCATATGTGTGCATCTGTGATGATAACGTCACCACGGAATACAAGAAATATTCAGTGGATAGTCTGTATTTGTGACTGAGTACACGGGTAATACAGGATTTTATCAAAGACATGATTGACCTATGAGATTACAGAACTCATAATCACTAAAACAAGGCCCAAGGGCTTTATTTATGTATTTCCCTATTTCATTTTCCAATTTTGTTTACGACATATTTTGTATTTGTTTTGAATAGTGCTGGGACTAAAAACCGGGTACCCGGGTCCCGCCCGAGAGCATCGGGTCCCGGGTCAAAATATTACATGCCCGTTTCCCGAAAATAAGTATTTAATGATTACTCACGTATGTAACATGACAAGGCGGTAGATAACGTCGACCAGCCATTCAATATCTACATGTAAATATCCATGTAGCGCCCCACTGCAGTGATGCGCTTTCGAGTTTTTCCCAGTGTTAATAGCTTCTTAAGGGTAAATATAAGCTTGTAATTTGTGTTATATGATTTTCGGGTAACCGGGAACCCGCCCGAAAAATTGTCGGGTTCCCGAATTGAAAAAATACCCGAAACTCCCACCCCTAGTTTTGAATGTAATTTTTAATTGAAAATGAAATAAATGAGAATTGAATTGAAAAAGATAAAGGCTTGTGCTGCCTGGTGGTGCAGCATGCGGTGGTGCAGCATGCAGTATTGCAGCATGCAGTTTGTTGTTACACATACATGTAGGTGCTTGCTCAGTGCAGTGGGAAAAATTGATTTGCAAATTTTGATAAAGAAGGATTAGATGATGATTTTGGGATCCTTTTTATAATAATGTTACGACTTTTTTGCTCTAGATGTCTGATGTGGATAATAATAACAATATTGACTGGTTCCTACTTTTGGGAGATACGACATATAAATATTGCCCTCACTGGAACCATATTGCCTGAGTCTAAGACGAGGGCTACATGTATATGAATCTAGTTCAGGGAATATAAGTCGCATCCCCCTCAAGGCTAGTCAATATTATATAAATATCATGATAAAAACTGCTGAAGTCCAACCTACTTCTGAATGACGTCTGGATTTCTTGTACCAAATCTTGGCCTGCTCGTGAGAATATCTTGTTTGTGAGTGGGCATGGCTCTGTCAAAGACTCATTGGTTGGGTGGATGATGGCAATGGAGTTCAAACTACAAATGTCTCCTTCCCTGATAATGCAGCAATCAAGAAAAATAGTTAATAATATAGATAGTGTATGGTGGAAATTGAAAGTACATAATGTTATAAGCAGTTATGGTTTCTCTTTCACGACAATCTAGAAAGGCAAAAATTTACTGGTATGATGGATAATAGCCAAATTCCAAAATTACAGAACATAATGCCCCCCCCCCCCCAATCTTTAAAACTTCCATAAACACCCAGTTGTTTAGAGTCAAATTTCATACCTACATGTGATGTTGCAATTCTTTTAAAAATCTTACGACAGTCGGACAGTATATAATATTAAGCGAGTTCGTAATTGGCCCATGAGCAACTTTTCCCAAATGACCTTTCCCTTATAGGCATCTTTTCAAAGAAAGATAATATGTAAGCTTGCCCGACATAGCAACCTAGAGAATTCAAACTCTATGAAAGAAAGACATCGTAGACTAGGTGACTAGAATAGCACGTCAATGAACACTTGGGAAAGCGCATTGTTTGCAAGTTGGCTATCATTTGGCAGACTGTCAAATACCAACCATCAATGAACACTTTGCTGCTTTTCAGTGGATTTAATGAAAAGTATAATTAAATGAATATATGAATAATCATTACATCACAGTCGATGTTTATCTCAGTCAATTTTAAGCGAACATGCCAGTTTATCTCAAATGACCTTTATCTGCTCATGCGCAAATGCTAATTACGAAATCGCTAATGAGGATGGGGTGTAGATAAAGAAGACCAATCACCAAAAGGGCTATTCCGTGCAGAGTGTCCCATACGACATATGACATTTATACATATATTTCATCCATATATGCGTGGTGACGGGTGATACCAGAAAGCACAAATAGTCAATGGTCATACTGGGCGATTTTTAATTTTGGATGAAAAAGGAGGAAAAAAGACATGAATTAAGGGACATATTGCATTGAATTCCCCAAAACGCGGTTTCCTCTTTACAATTGGGAGATTCATGCAGGTATGGAAAAATTGGTGCACCAAAATATAGCACTCTGATTAGACAAGTCGACCCACTTGCATCAAAATTTGGCACCCATGGAAGTTAACTCCAAGTCAACTTCCATACAAATTTCAGTATAAATATCATTTTTCCTCTTTATGCTCTTTAATTGTGAACTAGCTGAATGTCTCATTATAATGTTTTGCTTGTATTTTGTTTTTTATTTGTTTTCTTATTATTCTTCTTCTTTTTCTGGAGGGGGGGCATTATTTAATGTATCCTCAACTATACAATTTTTTTGTTCATGCTTGCTCCCCTTCAATTGTAAATGTAATTCTTTCAAAATCTTGCAGGAGTCCTGTTGTGTGACTCAAAGACACCTACCTTGCCACCACCTAGGCTAAGTTGGACTTACCAGAGTACCAGTTTGTTGTTAAGGTCTGGTCTACAAGGGAACCTGGACTCTCTTTCATCTCCTGAGACACTGTAACCCGGGACCTCCGTACTGGACCATCTCTCCAGGGTACTCTCCTGGACTATACCCGAGCTAGTACTAAGGGGATCCATCACTGAAACAGAAATAAGAGAAAAAATGAAAGCATGTTAAAGGTACTTCATCCCTTTTTGAAGCCCTAAATTTTGAAGTTGTGTAAGTATGCGTTAAATTACAAAAGAATTAGAATTGGAAAACTTGTGCGGATGTGAATCCAGTTTGCATACATTATTTGTTGCTATGTCCGTCAAGCCTCCGGCAAGCTTTCAGGTTGTCAAGAACAACCTTTGTTTGAAAGGTATGTATAAAATTTGCATACATTACCGAAGCGGTCTATTAGTATTGGGAGACTCTTTTCCACTTGAATGAGTCTCACAATAAATGAAAAATCGATGGACAGGCGGTGCGCTGGTTGTACGGACACCTTCCCCCCCCCCCCCCCCCCCCCCCCCCCCCCCCCCCCCCCCCCCCCCGCGTCCAAAGCATCTAAGCTACATGTAGACTACTGCTGACCCATTACTTGCAACAGCAGTGAGGTCAACGTTTCTGATGCAAATCGCATATAACAGAGGTAAATGTGCAAGGTAAGAAAAAAACACTTATCGCTACTGAAGAAATTTTGCATTATTTTTCGATTTTTAGTCATCAGATTTTGTAAAATTTTAAGAGTGCTTGAGAGGGAATCCCTAACAGCAAACACTGAGGGTGGTTTGCATGGTTCACAGTGCGTGGCCATGGGGCATACCAAGTAGTAGTGTTTGTATTGACCACTATGAACAAACAATGCCAATACTATGATGGAAGTAGAGGTGCACAGCCAATATTGGAGAGACTGATTCCTATTTAGGAGACCAAATTTCTTTGTTTACATTTCCGGTAAAGAGATAAAATGAAAATGTGATAAGCAGATTCCTCATGAACAATTACCCGTTTTTGACCATCTACTTTAAAAATGCACCGCCTACTTTTGTCATAACATATTTTGTTATGATCCACACACGAAACAAATGGGCTTCAGACCTCAGTGAGGCAAAAATTTGGCTGAAACTGTCCTGTTGTTGGTACCGTTTCTTTTGTCCTTTTGCAAGCTAAGTCTCCGAGTCCTTTTTCTTCAAACTTCTTAACCGCTAACCTGTAAAATGCCGGGTAAAGTTATTTGGGGTTAATTTTATACATTCTAAGAATCTAACTAACTAGACCTCTATACAAATTATTTTTGGGGGCCTCAGAAACCCTTTAATTCTATATTTTTCCTCATATTCTAAAGAGTAAGTTTGCAAAAAATATCAAAATTAGAGAAAGAACAATGCCATTTTCACAAGAAAAGACGGCCGTGTCATTTCAACATTGAGAAAACAATGGTGCCCAGGGCATGTCTGCACATTCATTCATTTTACATGCAGTTCGGGCATTTTGACGTGAAAGACATTTTGAGGCTTGTGAATAAAATGTCTGCAATGAATGAGACCCTTTTTCAATATCGTTTTTACATGAATACATATCGCCGTGATAAAGATGAAAAGTTCATGAAGTTTGTGTTCGTTGTATCAGAATCATGCAGTTACGCGTGTGTGCAGACAAGGGCACTGCGGCCTGCGCAGAGTCTTGGGGGCATTATGATTATCGAAGATCTAGGGTCAGAAATAATGAACAAAATGTATTTCTAAAAAGAGCAAAGCGCGTCGGCGAAGCGCAAAGCGACAAGTTGCACACAAAGCACGTTGGCGCAAGGCACTCAATGTTGCCTGACCGAATACTGGAAGAGCACCATCTCACTGGCAGGGGTGAGGTATATATTCTCTTGCTCATCGCTGAGATCGCCATTTGCAAATTCGCTGCGATAGAGGGAAGACCCGGAAGCTCCTCTTCACACACATACTAAATTCATTGCACCTGCACACATAGTTATTTCACCATAGGCGTCTACATATGGCTATGCGTGTTAACTCACGCGCTAACGGAACCCGGAAGTGCGGAAACTTGGGTAACACTGACCAGTTTCGAGGGTATTTAGAGATCTTTTCCAGGGCGTCCGACCTGAATTGCTTTCAACATTAGAGGTACCTTGTTCATGTGTCTGTTATGTATAGGTTTCGAGTAGTAGTTTCGAGCCTCAAAAATTATTCATGAGTTCTTCACAGCTGTTCAAAGATTAGACCAAAAGCTTCAGTCTCTCTGTATCGTCGGTTGTTCCGCTGAGACTTCGTCTGGCTCCACTAGACCTCCGTACATAGAGACTGAATGATCACATATCGCGTAGTGTGTGGACGATCATATCCGGAACCGGAAGTGGTTCTCTGTGTGTTTGTTTGTGTAGCATGTATTCAGTGGCGTACTCGTGCAGTGTATACACGTAACGGCAACGCGACCTAAGGCTCAGGTCGGCTGATCGTCCACCTTGTTGGTGATACACGGTCGTACCGTCTGTCTATGGGGAAGGTTGAGAAATGTCAGAAATATTAAAGATTTCCCCATAACAGACGGTTATTTCTGTCTATTCAAAGAGCCCCAGGTCGAGACCCATAGAAAACCAATAGGAAATTCCTAATGGTTTCTAATGGTTCTGTTGGTTTCTATTGGTTTCCTATAGGAACCCATAGAACTTTCATATGAAGCACAGCTGTTCAAATGTGCAACCATAAAACCCAGAAAATCAAGTAAAGCCCATTCCATAATTCAAGGGTGCCATGCAACTGTCCTGTTGGTCCTATTGGTTTCTATTGGATTCCTATTGGATCCCATACACCACTCCAGTGATGACACCAATAGATTCTAGTCTCGACAGTATTTCTATTGGTCCTATTGGTTTTTTGATGTTTCTATTGGTTTCTATAGGTCCGAATCACTCATGAATATTCATGAATGACAATAATCTAAAATTTTAAAACTAGTGGAAATAGATAATACATTTAGATTTTAAGTGTTCATGCTGCCATTGCTGGGATTAAGCTTTGAACCGTGAGAGAATTTGTACTTACATTAATTATTGTAATGTACACATGTCAAAAGGCAAAGTGTAATCTAGATTTAATAATAAAAGTGTGATCTAGTTAGTAACCAGTTTTTAAGCACTACAACTATGTCCCTATGTATAAAATGAATGCGATACAATTGCTTAGTAGCTAGGTGTAGGATGTAGGATGTAGCACATCAGCAAGCAATGGTCATATTGACCACTCATAGCTACATTCCTATACTTCGTGTGTATAATTTAGGCAGTCATACACCTCAACACCACTGCACAAAAGTCACAAACATTCACTCAAAATCGGCATTTAATTTACAAAAACCGACCACAAAATATCCAAGAAATACAATAAATTCAACTCACCGATGTTGGAAAAGATATTTCCAAAAATCAAATCCGTAATTTACTGTTGATTCTCGCGAAACGAGCTATCGGAGTCAATGTGTACATTTCCTGGTCGCTGCGGGCGCTGACATCTCCCCAAAAGAGTTTTGTCCTTAAAAATTCGGTCCCTGTGGCATACACGGAAAAGTCCCGATTTTCTGTGTGCGCGATCGTAAAGATCGATGTGCGCTTGCGATCCCGAGTTTTTTCGTGGACAAAAATTTTATTGGCCGATTTTAGTCTAAGACATCGGCAGTATGTAAACAACGCGCGATCGCGAAACAAATCGGCGGGGATTTCTCCGGTTTTGGACAAGATTTTGACTTTGGATTTTGCTGAAAATATCAAAAGTTCTTCCTAACGGCCATTTGAGGTAGGAGTGAGATTTTTAAGGCCTGAATTTGAAAGCAAGTATTTAAAATATTTATCTTATTTTTCCCCCCATACCTTTACTACACGCGACAGAAAATACGAACTATTTTTGCATATTGTATTCGTAGTGGTCAATATGACCACTATTCGTGGTGTGATATTGACCATTAGGATCATATACATGTGTGTATACTGGGTATTGGGGATACAGATGTAATTTTGTTTGAAATGGAGGTTTTTGTGGGCAAACTGATACTTAAGTATCATTCTTTAGATTTTAAGTTATCAGTTCGTTAAGATACAAAATGTAGAAAGTTATAAAAACTTACATTTACAGCCCTCTTTTTGGTACTTGTTACCCACACCTCCATACGGATGACGACTGCTCTCAATATGTTGCGCACTAGTGAGGCCGCTCTACATGGTTACGCACCATAGATACGTACGCAGAATGTTACGCACACAAGCTATACTACTGACGACGTAAAAAAATAAAAAATATTACGTACGTAATATTACGTACGTACGTAATATTTTTTATTTTTTTACGTCGTCAGTTTGGCCCTTCCAGGTCTTCGTAGGAGATCGACGAACCGATCGCGCCGGTACTAATACGAGCGCTGAGGGCTCCCTTCATCATAATCGTGAAAAATACAAACTGGATGCTGACGGGACAGTCTCGATAGCAGTTATCGACAAAAAGGACCCAAAATTTCAGGAAACCCTCTTCAAAGGTCACAAAACAACCTGGTAAGTTTTAATCATCTATTATTCAACATAATTAGTTATATTTAAGTAAACTCCAAGATATGGGTTTCACTTAAATATAGCCAAAAATGCACAGTGATACATATTAGTACCGTACTCACTATTGCCTGCGTTACTACACAGTCGGCAATGGCGTGTACCACTCCCGGGTACATTTCTGTAAAATAGTTGGTATTTTCTGTCGCATGTACTAAAGGTATGGGGGAAAAAATAAGATAAATATTTTAAATACTTGCTTTCAAATTCAGCCCTTAAAAATCTCACTCCTACTACTACCTCAAATGGCCGTTAGGAAGAACTTTTGATATTTTCAGCAAAATCCAAAGTCAAAATCTTGTCCAAAACCGGAGAAATCCCCGCCGATTTGTTTCGCGATCGCGTGTTGTTTACAAACTGCCGATGTCTTAGACTAAAATCGGCCAATACAATTTTTGTCCACGAAGAAACTCGGGATCGCAAGCGCACATCGATCTTTACGATAGCGCACACAGAAAATCGGAACTTTTCCGTGTACGCCATAGGGACCGAATTTTTGAGGACAAAACTCTTTTGGGGAGATGTCGGCGCCCGCGGCGACCAGGAAATGTAGACAATGACTCCGATAGCTCGTTTCGCGAGAATCAACAGTAAATTACGGATTTGATTTTTGAAAATATCTTTTCCAACATTGGTGAGTTGAATTTATTGTATTTCTTGGATATTTTGGGGTCGGTTTTTGAAAATTAAATGCCGATTTTGAGTGAATATTGGTGACTTTTGTGCAGTGGTGTTTTAAAAAGATGAGGTGTATGACTGCCTACATTATACACACGAAGTATAGGAATGTAGCTATGAGTGGCGTGTACCTATGAGTGGGATGTAGGATAATAGGTTATAGGAGTAAGATAGGATTAATTATTATTGTCACGCGATTGTTCCTGTAGACACCCACAGTATTTATATTAATCTTATAATTAATAAATTTCTTATTGGTCCTATAGGACCTTTAGGATTTCTTATTGGTCCTATAGAAACCTTATAGGATTTCTTATTGGTCCCATAGGATATCCTATAGATTATCGGCCCCATAGAAACCCATAGAATTCTATGGGTCCCCTATATATCACTTCCATATAGAAACCTATAGGCCTATGGGTAGGTATGTGAAATGAAAATTTCAAACTGATTAATTCTTGACAAATTTGGTATCAACAGAAAGGTCTAGAAAAGAGAAATGCAGTAGTTTTTGAATTATTCAAATTGGATGGATATTTAAGAAATTAGGGCACTTTACATATTTCAATATGGCACGAAAAAGAGACATGATAACGAAGCTTTTCGACCTGCACTCATCAGGTTATCACGCAGGTATAAAACAAATTACTTGAAATCAACTATATTATACTCGGTGAACCCGGACGCAACCTAGACGCCGTAATTTCAGAACAATCGCAAAGCTTGGACGAACTCCTTTTGTCTGCACAGAAGAGGTTCTTGCGATTGGATATAAGCAGCTTCCAGAAAGCGTAAATGCGCTGAGCTTCTGGCCCGGGACATAATTGAAAATTGATCGTCGGCATAGCTTTGTGCGCAAGCTGGATTGTTCAGCAAGTGGAGACCAATCGCTGAATCGCATTTGGCTATCTTTGGTCTGTTAGCGTGCATTTCAGATTTGCAGGCACGGACGGGCTGCGTGCGCTGATTGGGTGTACGGTTCCGAATAATCGAGGGAATGTGTTGTTTAATGCGATCAGCCAACCGCTGAGAAGTACGGCCCACGTACCTGGCATCGCACCGGCACTGGCACCGGTGCGATGCCAGGTACGTGGGCCGTACTTCTCAGCGGTTGGCTGATCGCATTAAACAACACATTCCCTCGATTATTCGGAACCGTACACCCAATCAGCGCACGCAGCCCGTCCGTGCCTGCAAATCTGAAATGCACGCTAACAGACCAAAGATAGCCAAATGCGATTCAGCGATTGGTCTCCACTTGCTGAACAATCCAGCTTGCGCACAAAGCTATGCCGACGATCAATTTTCAATTATGTCCCGGGCCAGAAGCTCAGCGCATTTACGCTTTCTGGAAGCTGCTTATATCCAATCGCAAGAACCTCTTCTGTGCAGACAAAAGGAGTTCGTCCAAGCTTTGCGATTGTTCTGAAATTACGGCGTCTAGGTTGCGTCCGGGTTCACCGAGTATAATATAGTTGATTTCAAGTAATTTGTTTTATACCTGCGTGATAACCTGATGAGTGCAGGTCGAAAAGCTTCGTTATCATGTCTCTTTTTCGTGCCATATTGAAATTTTGCAGTACCAAGAAATTATTTGTGTACTTTACATATTGCAAAACACTGGTTTTTTTGGTCCCGCGAATTGTACAGTAATTCAATACAGCAAATAAAAATGTTGTGACCAATATACATCCCAAACGACCTTAAAAATTACCTAACTTCATCCTATCCTGAAAAGTTTGGTACCCCTGGTCAGCTTATTAGAACATGAATTTGTCAACAAAAACAGAACAGCATTTCACTAACACACTTCATATTTCTGATAATTACCTTAATATGGGATATTGCCATAATATTTTGATGAAGAAAAACAATTGTCTATTAATGAAATTTAGCATCGAAATCTCATCACTTTTGTATATCCATCGTCAAAATTCACATGCTAACGCCAACGGGTTAACCCACGGATCTCCGCCGCCGCTGCCGGCGGAAGCCGACGCTGCTTCGCGGTGGAGTGAGCTAACGTGTATACATAGTTCTGACATGGAAAATTTCGCAAAGTAAAAAAATTATTTTGCAACGATAAATTTCCATTAAACTTCTTTAATGTGTTAAATATGAATGAAAATGAATTTGTAAATAATTGAAATCAATTAAATTTCTTACCTTCATGAAAAATAATGACGATTATGATGACTCAAAATTATCGCGGTAGTTCAGGCCCATGTGAAACAACGTCTGGAAATCCTTTTGACAAAATTTTTTTTTCACACACTAGTTCGTGGTCTCAGCTCTTCGTTGATACCCTTGTGCACATTGACATGCAAATACGGGCACAGCGAAAGCTTTTGTCAGGGTACCCCGCACAGCATAACACGAAAGCTGGTAGAAAACGGAAACACAGTTTTGGAACCACTTTCGCGATGCAAGCGCACAGGCATTTCACATACCTACTATGGGTCCTATAGAAAAATCTGCCTAGGCCTATAGGAATTTCGACCTGGGGCTGCGTGACCGAATTCTGGAATATGACCGAATAGGCCTACCGGCGCGCGCATCCTATTAACATGATTAATAAGTATAAATATTTGTAATAAGTATTAATATTGGTTTCCTCATTCCCTGTCCACGGTATAGCCGACTTGGGCACTCAAGCCATAAAATGAATCATACTTTCATACATTGGACGAGTGGCCTAGCCCTAGCCAAACTCGAGGGCACCCCCATCACACCTGCTCGCTACCTAGCCTACCCGAAAAGTTCCGGGGGAGTCGCCTTTGGCTTTGAAAGGGAAGGTCTGCCCAAAGTGCGACTGTTTTCAAACCAAGAACGCTCGGTCGACACAGCAAATACCAATAATAATAACGGGGTATCGCAAATAAAACATATTTCTTACTTCATAATTACTTTCAAAATACGAGTATAAAAACGTAAAAACAGTATTTCAGTTCTAATTACCTTGATTATATTATTATTGAGCAAACTTGTGAGCAGATGAGATTGTTTTGGAAATCAATCTCGAACTCCATAACTTAGCTTCTCATGTGATCGTGATTATCGTCGCTAGGTGGCAGCAGTTATTATTTCTTTTTGAAGATATTTTTGGTCTTCTCTCTGGAATTTGAAAATTAGTTGGTTGAACTGAATCCAGCTGATAGCAGGGGCGGATCCAGCCTTTTGTAAAAGAGGGGGCACAGAGTCGGAAAAGTACACAATTAAGGGGGTAGTTTTTTGTTCGTTGTGTACTTAAGGTATGCCAGTTGGGTTTCAAAAGAGGGGGGCACGGGCCGGTTTTCCCCCTATGTAGATCCGCCATTGGCTGATAGGAAGAATTTTTGTCGATTTAAATGTTTGAATAATAATCTTCCAAAAGTAACTGGGAGTAATGGCTGTCAATCTTATTTTGTTTTATTAAATGAATAGGAAAGTGCCCCTAATTAGCTATAGAAAGTGCCCCTTCCATTCAAGTAGGAAAGTACCGTGGGTGGGGGGGAGGGCTGCGACACCGAAATTTGCCGACAATTCTGCACCGTAATCCCCCTTCCTCCACACACACACACAATAATAAAAGGAAATTGCAGATGTAGAGATCTTGATCATACGGACCCACTTTCGCAAGGGGGCCTGACGCCTGTACAGCCATTTTGCCCGAATAGGCTATCAACTTTTCAATTTCTACTTTTTTGGAACTGTTCTTGTAGTGAAAATGTACAGAAAAAACTAGAGACACATGCAATATGTGGATAGATAATACATTATCCTAACTATTTGCAGGAATAAGAGTATCAAATGTTTTTAACAGTCACTTCGCTCGCTCGCAAATGGCATATCATAATCTGTTATCCTGCATCCTACATGTACCACGTATATGTATATAGGAGAAAAACAATAAAAAATAACGATAAGAATCATTTATGATTTAATTATGAACTGGAGAGGTATCTTAATCTCCTTAGATGGGCCATTCGGGGGGCCAGTCGGGTATGTATATATGCATAGGCATATGAGCTGGGGGCAATGGGCTGCAGCCCCCTCCCCCCCCCCCCCCCCCACCAGGATTTTAAATGTTCCGACATTCAAAGCAAACACCGTCATATTCGGGAAGCGAGGTGCCAGAATATATCCACGTATTTGGGCAGCGAGATTCCCGGATAATTATGTAACTTCTGTACATATTGCATAAAACAAGAACTAAACAACCGGGTGTTTTTCTTTACTACATAGACACTTTGGCGGGCCGCTTGAAAGTGTTTTTTTTTCTTTCCGTTATTGTTTTTCTAATTCTTTCCTCACCATGTTTTATCTTTATCATTCTCATATATTCGTCTTCCGCATGACTGTATTCCCTTTCATTATATTAGGCGTATATCGGCACATTAAATGCGAGCGAGCAAAAAAAATTGGTCAGTTTTTGGCCCTGCATGGATCCACGCGAAGGCTCAGTGGCCTAGAGCAGTGGTCTCGTAACTGGGAGGACCAGGGTTCGGAACCTAGTGGATGCCATAGTGCCCTTTGGTAAAGCATTTATCCTCATTACTAAGTCCCTCGATCGGAGAGGACTTAAAGCTGTCGGGGCCCTGGTTGCTCCCTTATGATTGCGTTGAGGCTAGGCCGTGCGGGTGCATGTGTCTCTATTTTTTAAGGGGGGGGGGGGGGAATGGAAAAAAAAAGGCGCATTGAAGTTGCACTTTCAGTTATACATTGTTGGCCTATAATTCAAGTAAGCTAATATTCTAAGTTAATAACTTATCTGTTATTCTTTAATGTACACATTATCCAGTAGTACAATGATGAATCTAAGTGTAATTGTGAATTGTAAGATTTTCTGTTCATACCTTGTCCATTATTGTTTAGTTTTTCATTATTGAAAGTAAAGAAATAAAAAATACATTATATTTAGGCTATGCTGGGCACATTTTCGCGAAGGGGACTGACGCCCGAATGCGAGCGAGCAAACAAAACTGGCCAGTTTTGGGCCCAGGATCCACGCGAAGGCTCAGTGGCCTAGAACAGTGGTCTCGTAACTGGGAGGACCAGGGTTCGAAACCTAGTGAATACCATAGTGCCATTTGGTAAGGCATTTATCCTCATTGCTAAGTCCCTCTGAGAGGACTTAAAGCTGTCGGTCCCCCGGTTGCTTACTTACAAGCATACACATGCTTTCTTAGCAGTCAGGGAAAATAAACCACCAAACCAACCTCCGGGAACACCCTATCACTACACTTGAAGAAATGGGAAACTTTAAATTTCAAATGAGAAGCGGGGTCTTTGGGGAGCGAGTGTGCTTTATGTTTATTAATCTCTATAAGTGGATTTGTATTTCTTTTCCAAGGAAAGTTGTTTTTGTTATGAAATTGGTCTTTTGCAGTTCCCCACACTTCTTGCACGCCATGGAGTTCGTGGAGGATGTGCGCGTAGCGTTGGAGGGGGGGGGGGGGGGGGGGTGGAGTCGCGAGTGAGGGAGACATGTGAGGGTGCGGTGTTTGTGTTGATGAGGCTATTTAACTTAAAAATAAAATAATAAAAAAAAAAAAATCATGAAAGCTTGACAGGATGACCCATGAAAGCTCGAGAGCTTATTTACAATGGGGTCCTAAACCGAGCATTACAAGACATTATGGAAATGTATAGCATTAGTTCTTATATACAGATGCAACATATTTACAGAAAAGTATAACAGCAACAAAACTGAATGAAGAAGAAGAAGAAAAAAATTAAACCCAATAAAACAATACATAAAAATAAGAACAATGTAGCTGCAGGCAATCACAAACAAAGTCGACAAGGCTTTTACGGGAGTGTTTCTTTATTTCCTTGTAGAAGGCTACCTTTACTTTCTGTTGATGTAGCTTCATTTCCATTTACTCCCTCAGGAACTCTGGACCAGTAAACCAGGAAGATGACATGAGTTGGTTAACTGTAGCTCCACGAGATGCAAGGTCAGCTGGGTTGTCACGTGTACCCACGTGTCTCCATTGCGTAGGGGAAGAGTGTTGCCTGATCTGATGCACACGGTTGGCAACAAAAACATGAAATCGCTTTGAGTCGTTGTTAATGTAACCGATCACCACATTACTGTCCGTCCAATAAAACTCTTCAGTGTCTGCGGGCACGAGCTCTCTCTGTAGAAATGCACTGACTTTAACTGAGATTACAGCAGCTGTCAACTCCAGACGTGGTACTGTGATAGGTTTGAGAGGAACAACTCTGGCCTTACCCATCAGCAATGTACAGTGCACTTTTCCTTCATCATCAGTCAGTCTTAGATATGTGCACTCGCCATAACCAGAAGTACTTGCATCAGAGAAATGATGAAGCTGCATTGACCTTACTTCTCCGAATTCTGCAGGCTTGTAGCATCTTTGAATGGAGAGAGAGTCAAGGTTGAGTAAATCAATTCTCCACTTTTCCCATCTGCTTCTCAGTTCTTCAGGCAGTTGCTCATCCCAGTCCACTGCTTTCTTGCATAGTTCTTGCAAGATCTGTTTACCTCGTAGTATGACTGGTGCTAGCAGACCCAGTGGATCGTAGATTGACATTACTGTGGCTAGCACTCCTCTTCTTGTCAGGGGTTTATCATGTAGAGTTAGCCTGAACTTAAGTGTGTCGGACTCTACACACCATAGAACCCCCAGAGCCTTTTCTATGGTTGAATCAGTACCAAGTAGATCTGTCTTAGACACCCCTCTAGCTCTATCTGGCTCTGGAACAGATTCCACCACCTCTCTATCGTTGGAGATAAACTTGTGAAGATGTAATCCACCCTTTTTGCACAGTTGCCTGGTTCTTGAGGCGAGGTCGATAGCTTCCTTCGCAGAAGGAACCGACTGTAATCCGTCATCTACATAGAAATCATGATGAACGAAGTCCTTCACATCATTTCCATATTGAGCTGCATAATCTGTAGCAATCTGCTTCAAGCAGAAATTGGAGCATCCTGGTGAAGAAGATGCCCCAAAGAGATGGACAGTCATACGAAGCTCGACAGGGTCTTGGTGAATATCTCCACCCTTCCACCAAAGGTACCTCAAGAAGTCACGGTGGTCTTCCCTCACTTTGAATTGGTGGAACATTTCTCTAATGTCACAGCTGAAAGCAACCTTGTCCTTTCTAAATCTGCAAAGAACGCCTACAAGAGTATTTGTCAGATCCGGTCCGCTCAGCAGATGATCGTTAAGGGATTCCCCTTTATACTGAGCACTGCAGTCAAACACAACTCGAAGTTTGTTGGGTTGTATTACTCCGTGATGAGGGATGTACCAGACCGGACTGTTCTTCTTCTTTGGAGCTGGTTCAGCATATCCTTTATCCATGAGTGCTTCCATCTTCTTGGTATATGCAACATGGTACTCTGGGTCCTTCTCAAACTTTCGTCTAAGGTTTTCCAGTCTTCGCTCCGCCATGTACCTGTTGTTAGGGAGATCAGGATTGCTTTCCTTGAAAGGTAGTGGAGTTTCATAATGACCATCTTCCAAGATGCGAACATTTTCAGTCATGATATTCAAGAATCGAATATCATTTTGGGAGAATGTTTCATTGGTTCCCTGCAGATCAGAGAAGTCAGCCTCCATCATCCTCAACACTGTCAAAGGACTGATCAGATCTTCCTTTATCTTGACATTATGTGAAAACGTCACATTCTTCATTGAATTGCTGCCTTCAACAAGCTCAGTTGGTATTTCACGAGTAATTAATCGGTGACTGAACCCAATTCTGTCATCCTGGCTGACTTCTAAGTGCTGGCTTACTATGCCCACGAGACTCCAGCCTAAGTCGGTCTTCATACCGAAGGGTCCACTGCCATGTGGAGAAGGGATTATGCAGCGAGGAGTCAGAGCGGAAGCACAGTCGTATCCGATCAATAGTCCCACCTCACAGTCTTGTAGTGGTAACAATTCCTCAGCGATGTCAGCAAGATGGGGAAAGGACCTGGCCACTTCTGGTACTGGAATGTGCTCCCTGTTTGCAGGCATTATATCTCTTGTATATACTGCAGGGAGATCAATCGTTTTCATGCTGTTGTGAGCACGAACTCTCAGTCCTTGAATCTTCTCGCTAGGGATCCTCTCATCCTTCTTAGACATAGTAGAAAGAAGAAGATTAACCCTTGAACCCTGTAGGTTCATAGCATCCTTAGTAGATTCCAACAAGAAACTAGTGTCTGACTGGGTATCTAACAATGCATATATCAATTTCTCATCTAATCTGCCTTTCTGTGATATCCAGACTGGAACAACGGCTGAACACCTCACTTCATGTCTGTTCAAGTTCGTATGATTTACTGTCGTATGAGAACTTGATGATAGTCGTTCAGGTACCTTAGGAGTTTCATGATCAGGCGACTGTAATTCCTTATTCACCTCATCTCTCTCTTGTTGACTACTCCTATTCCAGTCCTCATGAAGGGCAGTAGGATGTCTTCTTTTGCAGACACTGCATGTGTTTCTCCTTCTACATTCCTTTGATATGTGTCCTCGTATTAGACAAGCAAAACACAGTCCCTTTTCTCTGACAAATTTCTTTCTATCTTTCAAGGTCATTGATAGAAATTTCTTGCAAATTCCTAGATGGTGGGTTTCCTTACAGAGCAGGCAGCTATGCTCCTGCTTCTTTCCGTTTCTGGAAGGTGGAGTGGGCTGATTCGTTGAGGCATACATCGATATTGCCCCCGAGTTTGGTCGCTTCTTTTCGGTCTTCAGTCCCCTTACACTATTGAGAGAGGTGACGGGGTCACAGGCAATGTTGGCCTCCTCTTCAATGAAACCACTGAACTCATGAAATGACGGGAAAGTTCCACAAGCTTCTTTCCAATTAGCAACCTTCCTACTCCAACTCACTACCAAATAATCTGGAAGTTTGGCCAGAATCTTTCTATTTTCTCTCTCGTCGTTTAATTGAGCCAGGTTGCCAATGATTGACATAGCTGTGCAACACTGTTTTAGAAAGTCCGATAGCATTCGAAGGCCTTGACCATCTCTGTTGCTGATTCTCGGCCAAGAATCTAATTTGTCCCTGTAGGCGTTAGACAAGATGAAAGGATCTCCATATCTTCTCTCTAAGGCAGCCTTAGCAGCAACATATGACCTGGAGTCGCCCAAGAGAGAATAACCTTGCACAAGTTCTAAAGGCTGACCCTTCAAATATCTGAGAAGATAATAGAACTTGTCTTCTGCATTGATATTCTTATTTTCAATCAGGAGGTCGTAACTTCTCTTCCATGCTGGATATTGAAGGTAGCTGCCATCAAACACGGAGGGTTCAGGAAGTGGTAGATTATTCATCCTCATCCTGTCAACTATACTGGCTGCTAACAAGTTTCCATCAACTTCTTGACCCCTCGGATTTACCATCCCAATCGTAGGTGGATCATCTTGTAGTTTGGTGTTGACCCACTCTTCACAATTACTTTGTCTTCTTGAAGAGTGTTTTGAAGAATGTTTTGAAGAATGTTTTGAAGACTGTTTTGAAGAATGTTTTGAAGAGTGTCTGGATGAAGACAAATGAGATGCAGAGCTTCCTTGAAGAGCTTTCACTCTTTCTTGCGTTTCCTTCATCAACTCCGCATGTTGCTCTTCAACATCTTCAATCTTATCGAGGCTGTCATCATGCAGATTTAAAGCCTCTTTAATCTTACTGAGAGATTCTTGAACTATTGTTGCCTTGTCCATAGCAGCTTGGACTTGATCTCTCTGTTGCTTGATGACTAATATAAGTTCCTCATCACTTAAAGCAGCTCTCAACTTGTTGGCTGCTTGACGCCAACCTCTAATTGCCTGACGAAACTCCAGTTCTCGTTGGTCATTTTGATGCTGAAGCCCGCGTTCAGTAGGTTTTGGGTCAGTTCTTGTTCGTTTAGACTCTTGTTCTTCTAGCATCTTGTCGACAGTGAACAGAAACTACTTGGATAAGAAGTTTTCACTGTAGCTGCAGGCAATCACAAACAAAGTCGACAAGGCTTTTACGGGAGTGTTTCTTTATTTCCTTGTAGAAGGCTACCTTTACTTTCTGTTGATGTAGCTTCATTTCCATTTACTCCCTCAGGAACTCTGGACCAGTAAACCAGGAAGATGACATGAGTTGGTTAACTGTAGCTCCACGAGATGCAAGGTCAGCTGGGTTGTCACGTGTACCCACGTGTCTTCATCCCGTAAAAGCCTTGTCGACTTATGCAAACGTCATACAAGGACACTCTAAGCCTTCTACCTTTGAGACCGATCGTTTAGACATATTCTCTTCTTGGCACAGAGCTAAGAGGGCAGTGGCAAACTGCATGAGACTGAAGTCATATCTTAGAAAGAGATGTCACGAACTAGATCTTAGCACATCAAACCATGTTAAGCTACAGAAGCTTACTATGAAGGAACTAGACCAAGCCCAACTAGAAATCTTGAAGGCTGTACAAAGAGATGCATTTAGTGATGAGCTCAAGGCTATACAGAATCAGACAGCTAAGAGTAGTGACATGAATGCAAACAAGAGACACAGACGTAAGCAGCAAGGGTATAGTCGCTTTCATCGTCTCGACCCCTTCATCGATGGAGATGGGATACTAAGAGTTGGCGGACGTCTACGTTGTGCTGAAGGTACCTATGAGAGCAAGCATCCAGCTATTCTACCCCAAGGCTACCACATTACAGAGCTGATAATACAGCATTGCCATACTCAGACAGCTCATCAAGGACGTGGTATGACCATCAACCAGTTGAGGTCAAGTGGTTTCTGGATCTTGTCTGGTAGCTCCATGGTTTCCAGATTCATAAGTAAGTGCGTCACATGCCGTAGGCTACGTGGAGAATCTCAGTGGCAGAAGATGTCAGACCTGCCAAAGGACAGGGTTGAGCCTACACCACCCTTCACGTACAGCTGTATGGACGTGTTTGGCCCATGGGTGATAAAGGAAGGTCGAAGGGAACTGAAAAGATATGGCCTACTTTTTAGTTGTATGGCATCTAGAGCTGTACACATTGAGACCCTCAATTCGATGACAACTGACTCTTTCATCAACGCGCTTCGACGGTTTCTATCTATTAGGGGTCCTGTGCGTCAGCTTCGTTCAGATAGGGGTACTAACTTCATCGGAGCTGAAGCTGAGCTACGAGAGGGAAGTAATACACGTCATGATGAGATAAAGGAATTTCTGCTAAAGAAAGACTGCGACTATATTCACTTCAATTTCAATGTCCCATCAGCCAGTCATATGGGAGGTGTTTGGGAAAGGCAAATACGCACTATTCGTCGTGTGCTCGAAACACTGCTGTATGAAGCTGGACAGCAACTTGACGACGAGTCCCTTCGCACCCTCATGAATGAAGCAGCAGCTATCGTAAATAGCAGACCTCTAACTGTTGACAATTTGAATGACCCCACTCATCCAGAGCCCCTTACGCCTAACCATCTTTTGACGATGAAATCTAGCGTGTTGTTGCCACCTCAAGGACACTTTCAACGAGAGGACTTGTACTCGAGGAAAAGATGGAGGAGAGTTCAGCATCTCGCGAATGAATTTTGGAAGCGTTGGAAGCGAGAATTTCTGCAGAATCTTCAGTCACGTCAGAAATGGACTCATCCACAGCGTGAATCGCGTATTGGTGATGTTGTAATCGTGAAAGACGACAACCCAAGAAACCAATGGACACTAGCTAGCGTAGTTGAGATATACCCATCCTCCGACAATCATGTGCGTAAGGTGAAATTAGCAATGGGTGACTCTAAGCTAAACAGTGTTGGAAAGCGAATCACCCAACAGCGTTATTTGGAACGACCAATACATAAACTAATTTTGTTAGTCGCACAAGAAGACCAGGGAAGATTCCCTAACAAGGAGCCTTGAACTTGAAGAACATTAGTGACTAAACATGACTGAAATACTATGTCTAGGAATGCCATGAGGAAATGAGGGCCACGGGGTCTGAGTTAAGACTAATTTGAGTTTGACAAATTTTTATCACCATTGGGTATGAATTGAGACTAATATTTATCTGTATGAGTTTCATATCACCGTTGGGTCTGCATAAAGACTTATTTACATTGATCAATGTCGTTTTGCCATTTGACCTGAAATAATTCATCTTGCGAATGATTCAGTTCCTGTAATCTGTCTGAATTCTAGACTAAATTGAATTGACTGACAGTCTCCTGTGAACGAAAAGTTTAACCAAATTTAAACCAAAGAGGAAAAATATCTTCAAGTTCTTTTATATTGATTTTCTTGGTCATTTTATCAAATTGATGAAAATGTCAGAGTCTGAAGGCAAGACAAATTGAATTTCGAGGACAAACACAAGAAAGCGATGTTTGTTATAAAATCATCAATTATCTGCACCATCTTATAAGCTGTAGACATGTTATAAGGTTTAAAGGAGACAAGAAGTTTTCACTGTAGCTGCAGGCAATCACAAACAAAGTCGACAAGGCTTTTACGGGAGTGTTTCTTTATTTCCTTGTAGAAGGCTACCTTTACTTTCTGTTGATGTAGCTTCATTTCCATTTACTCCCTCAGGAACTCTGGACCAGTAAACCAGGAAGATGACATGAGTTGGTTAACTGTAGCTCCACGAGATGCAAGGTCAGCTGGGTTGTCACGTGTACCCACGTGTCTTCATCCCGTAAAAGCCTTGTCGACTTTGTTTGTGATTGCCTGCAGCTACAAACAAGGTATAGAGAAAAGAAAAAGAATATTGATCTGAAAATCTTAGCCATATCACACAAATGTGTAAATCATGCCACTTGATTCTATTCTCCTAGACTCAAGTGATAGGAAATCTTTTAGAACTCTCTTAAAATGTGCGAAGTTTCCTATTGCTTTAATGTGATTAGGGAGGGAATTCCAGTGTTTGATTGCATTATAATAGAAGCAGTTGCCAATACTGCCTACTCGTTCGGGCAATGTAAAGTTATATTGACTATTTCTTGTTTCGTAATTATGTAAATCAATAACAAGATTAAAATTGTGGCCAATATAATGATTCGCCCTCGAGTGATATATTTTGTGCGCGTGATGCAGTATGAGCTGTTTTGATCTTTGACTGACATCAAGTAGACCAACAGCAGATAACTCATTATAGCCAACGTGCGTTCTTGGGCCTAAACAAAGAATAAATCTAACCATTTTATTTTTATTGATTTTTAATTTCTTTTGTTCCGACTTGCCTAAATTAGTATACCACGTATAGCATAGTCGAATAAGCACTGAATGAGAGCAAAGCATAGTATACGTCTTGCATGTGAATTCATGCAATTTTGGTATCTATACAAAAATTTCAAACGGGAGTTAGCTTTTTTTACTATAGAATCTACTAAGGATGAAAATGAAACCTGGCTTGTTAAGTGGACGCCTAAATATTTTACAGATTCTTTACTCTGAATTATTTGATCTTTGTATGCTACTTTGAAACCATCAAATTTTTTAGCATTACCTTTGCTACAAAACAAAATGCTTTCTGTTTTACCCAAGAGAGCTTGTTGTCTGTCATCCAATCTACACATAATTGACAGCTCTTCCTTGAGTTTTTCCTCAACAGATTTTGGATTAGAATTTGAATAAAGTAATACACTGTCATCGGCATATAATAATAGCTTACAATCTTTTACACGAATACACATATCATTTTTATAACTCGTGAAAAGTATTAGGCCTAAAATGCTCCAGAGGGGGGGGGGGGGGGGGGGGGGGGGGGGGGGGGGGGGGGGGGGTCGCGGGGGTCCGGACCCCCTCCCCCCTTTTTGGCGCCGGTTTTTTTTTTTACTTGGCGCCGTCTTTCTTGGCGTTTTTTTTTTGCTTGTCAGGGAATTATGGAGGGAAACTGGGCCCCATAACCCGTTTACTGAGCATTTTTTGGAAGTTTGGCGAAATTTTTTTTTTGTCCCTACTTTTCGAGAAGCTGGCGAGACCAAAAAAAATACGGGTCTACGTTTTGACAAACTTTCATTTTTGGGCCCCCTCTTTTACTCAATCCTGCATCCGCCCCTGCATCATGGATTGCAACCAGCTGGTGTCGGTTTGATAAATACGATCTGAACCATGCTAAATTCGCCGTACTGAATCCCATTACTTGTAGTTTTTTCAATAATATCTCGTGATTAACAGTATCGAAAGCCTTTTGTAGGTCAAGAAGCACCATACCAACAAAGTTCCCATGTGAGGTTTCGGTCCTCACATAATCTGTTAAATGAATTAGGCTTGTTTCAGTCGAATAGTCGTGACGAAAGCCAGACTGAAAATCATATATTAGATTTTTTTCTTTGTAGTATCTTTCAATTTGAACAAGAACCGATTTTTCCATAATTTTCGAAACTACACTTAATACACTAATTGGTCTATAATTTCCAACATCTGTTTTGTCTTTCTTTTTATACAGCGGTGTCACTTTTGCTATTTTCATATCGTCAGGAAATGTGCTCGTCATAGTTGCCTAATCAAAGACCCGTACCTTTGGATACGTTTAATTTACGTAACTCATTATACACAAATTGCTCACTAACTGGTAATAGCTCAAAGCTATCTTCAGTTACACCTTTTTCTTCGTAAAACTCACGAACACTGTTATTATTATCTACACTGAACAGGTTATTCAATGGAGGTAGTTTGTTAACTAAATTGGCAGCAACATTTGTGAAATAAGAATTGAATTCATTGGCTATCGCCATTTTATCATGACACAATTTTCCATCGAATTATGACAGTCTCTTGAACTTTACTTTTCTTATTTTTAAGGCTTTTTCAAATTCTTCCAGAGTCTCCTTGAATCTTGTTTGCTTTCTTCTATCTGGTTTTGCAAATGCTCGAGCTTGGCCTTTCTTACTTTCCTTTGAACTAAATTTCGTAACGCTCGATATGATTTAGACAGCGTTTCGTCTTTCATGTTTTTCTTCATTTTCTTGTAAGCTGCGTTTCTCTCTCTAATAAGGGACAAAATTTCTTTGTTCATCCAAAGAACAATCTCAATAATATTTTGCTTAATCATTCAATTTCAATTATATATGACCAACATTTTTTATAACTGAAACTGATTATCTTTTTGCATTCATGATTTATTTCGTTTTGGCATGTTTTGTAAAGCATGCATGTGGACGGTGCAAAATGACAGGAATGCTCCCTATAAGGGGTAGAGCTGATGCACACTTGTGTGCGGGCTTGAAATCCAATGACAAGGGGAGTGTTTCATCAAGTTTTTTGTCAGTGATTTTTACCGACAAATTTGCTCTAAGCCAATCAGATGCAAGGATTTCAGTAGCTTATAACAGTTGTCGGTAAAAAGAAAAATCACCGACAAAACGCTTGATGAAACGCTCCCCAGGGGGTGTGTTCACGTAATGGCTGCACTATATAAAATGTAGAGCTCGGCTCACACGAGATGTCATTTCGGTCGCGTCATTACCTGCACCAATCCAGCCTGTGAAGGCAATACGCCAGTTATCAAAGGTCGTCTGTTTGGAGCCAGAAAGACGTTAACTCTGTGTTTAAATATATGAGCCAATGCCCTTCTGACTCTCAGCAGAGGAAGCATTGTTTGCGCTGTTCATTTTGCAATCTTACTTTTAAAACGTTATCACTCTTTTTTTTTTTGGGGGGGGGGGGGGGATGTGTATCCCCATCCCTCGAGGATTTATGCCCATGGATTCCATCATTATCGTCGTCATCTTATCTTATATCTAGTAGATGAATTACGTTTGGCAGAGTTAGATGAACATGATATTAAGTTGATTCTGACGATGTCTGAAGCGGAGTTAACGGAGGTCTATCCTAGAAAGACGGATTAAGCTTAGTCATTTAAGTTCCTTTGTTAAAAATTCGACTTTAAATCCAGCGTTGGGTTTGGGTTAAACTGAAGAAGAGAACGTCTTCAAAACTAAAGTCAATCTAATTCACGTTATGTCTGGACAATATACTCTAAGGTAACAGAACGAATGAATAATTTTATAGGCAATAGAACTCCCGAAGAGAGAGAGAGAGATAAAGAGAATATTTTGTTTTACATGAATAAATCATGAATGTAGAGCAACTTTTGCTCACTTGTACTCAACCAAATAAAAAGTTCCCATGACAATTTTTTATCGTAGCTCGAGAGATATTTGGTGAAATTCGTTTATTAAAAAAGCAACGTGTGTACAATTGTCTTAACCACATTTTCAATGTTATTTGTGAACAAATTGATAAGGTTTTTATAATGAAATTTTGATTTTTATTGCAGTCGATTCATAATGCAATGTAAGGTTTACATGTCTATACTCGTTTCAATTCTTTTCATCTTTTATACATGTAAAGACGGATAATTTGCAATTCAAATTCTTGAAACTGCACTAAAAATCGCGATTTTGATGCTGAGTAACATTTGAATAGGAATGTCAGCGTTTGCTAGTCTGGTCTGCTTCTTTTTTCTAGCAACTATTTGGTTGGAATATTATTATTTTGTCCAAGATATATGCCTATAGGGTTAGGTTTGCAATTGGGTTTTAGGTTAGGTTTAAGATTAAGGTAAGGGTTACATTGTTTGGTCCAGGACTGAAGGGAACCTTGCCTTACTCTAACCGGGTCATCCACTGTATTAAGCCTATGGGAACCGGGTCATTCCTGTATTAAGCCTATGGGAACCGGGTCATCCCTGTATTAAGCCTATGGGAACCGGGTCATCACTGTATTAAGCCTATGGGAACCGGGTCATCACTGTATTAAGCCTATGGGAACCGGGTCATCACTGTATTAAGCCTATGGGAACCGGGTCATCCCTGTATTAAGCCTATGGGAACCGGGTCATCACTGTATTAAACCTATGGGAACCGGGTTCATCCCTGTATTAAGCCTATGGGAACCGGGTCATCACTGTATTAAGCCTATGGGAACCGGGTCATCACTGTATTAAGCCTATGGGAACCGGGTCATCCCTGTATTAAGCCTATGGGAACCGGGTCATCCCTGTATTAAGCCTATGGGAACCGGGTCATCCCTGTATTAAGCCTATGGGAACCGGGTCATCCCTGTATTAAACCTATGGGAACCGGGTCATCCCTGTATTAAGCCTATGGGAACCGGGTCATCCCTGTATTAAGCCTATGGGAACCGGGTCATCTCTGTTTTAAGCCTATGGGAACCGGGTCATCCCTGTATTAAGCCTATGGGAACCGGGTCATCCCTGTATTAAGCCTATGGGAACCGGGTCATCCCTGTATTAAGCCTATGGGAACCGGGTCATCCCTGTATTAAGCCTATGGGAACCGGGTCATCACTGTATTAAGCCTATGGGAACCGGGTCATCACTGTATTAAGCCTATGGGAACCGGGTCATCACTGTATTAAGCCTATGGGAACCGGGTCATCCCTGTATTAAGCCTATGGGAACCGGGTCATCACTGTATTAAACCTATGGGAACCGGGTTCATCCCTGTATTAAGCCTATGGGAACCGGGTCATCTCTGTATTAAGCCTATGGGAACCGGGTCATCACTGTATTAAGCCTATGGGAACCGGGTCATCCCTGTATTAAGCCTATGGGAACCGGGTCATCACTGTATTAAGCCTATGGGAACCGGGTCATCACTGTATTAAGCCTATGGGAACCGGGTCATCCCTGTATTAAACCTATGGGAACCGGGTCATCCCTGTATTAAGCCTATGGGAACCGGGTCATCCCTGTATTAAGCCTATGTGTATTACAGAATAGATAAGAATTTGGTTAGTGTAAGATATTGATAGAGGAGCAATAAATTATTGTCACCGGATCATGTGTGTGGTGCAACTATAATAAAAGACAATGAAAGTAATACAGTAACTGGGCTATATCGACAAAGATTTTTTACAATCAACTTCATAAAACCATGAAAATAGTACTAATGCTTACTGTCATATTGTTTTATTGATACTGTTCGTTAAGGTACATCATTTAATTTACAATGATTAAAGTTATTTCCAAGCAAACTTGATTGTCTTTTAAGCATTTAACGATGCACGAATGATAATTAGGGCCAAGATGACAACTGTATTTAAATGAAAACTATCAATATTCCATTATTCCAATATTCCAATATTTAGTGATAATATGTGCAGCAAACTATACACGTAGTCAAGCATCTTTAAAATTCGTCTTTCTTTACAAAGTTTGTCATCTGTTTTTATGTTGACAAAATAATACATTTCAGCAAACAATAATTGGCGTTTTCTATTTGTATAGAATTCAAAGAGAATTATTAAGTGCTCATCTATCAAACCCGAATCGAACTCCTTAATGTTATTGTATCACATTCGAAGCGAATTATTATCAATAACTTTTGTCACCTTTTGTCAAACTTGCGTCACCGAGATATAGACAGTGTACGCGTCTGTATTAACAAATAAGTACATGTATATATAAGCAAAAAGTAATATTAGGCTAATATATAGGCATAAAATAATAAGCAAACGCTAGGAATACTTGTATAAACACGGATATAATGATATAAAGTTACATGTATGTATTCTAACAAAATGGAATCAAAGAAATTTGTAAAATCAGCACTGATTTTCTTATTTACTATATAAATCTATATACCTACCTATTATGCTAGTAGTCTTGACTACGCAACCCCTTCGAGAACTTTCTTGCACATTTAGAAAGTTACTAAAACATTTATACTTGACTAATAATTACGAAAAAAGACGAAAAATATTTTGAACGAAAACTATCAATGAACCAATGCTTCCTTATGCACACGGATGGTAAAATTCAACACTGACGATTTCACACAATACAACAAACTGTACATGTAAATTATTTATCTTTAAAGTACGACTATCTTTTCAAAGTGTGTAATTTGTTTTAATGTAAACAGAATAAGCAGTTTCAGTAAACAATACAAATTAGTAGTTTTACCACTATAACATTCGTGAGTCTATAAGGGAATCATTCATATTCGTACATTAAATCCGAATGAATAAAGTGTCAACAATCATTGGTTAAAGGTTTGCTTGTTAAAAAAAAAGAAAGAGAAAATTTTTTGGGTATATTACATCGATATCTGACAAAATTACTATACCGTGATAATTTGCGTCACACAATACGGTCCATTATTCCCGATGGACACGTATTATTGATTGCGTCATACTTGCGCTAATCAAGCATTATGAAAGATATTAGCGCATGCAAAGTAATGCAAAGTAATACTTTCACTTTTCGTTTACATTTTCACCACGTGTACAATATCATATGTAATTGAAGATTATTCTTCACCACGATGAACCTCTTCCAATCTAATATCATATGTATTTTGCATTCCTGTACATTTATACATAGTCAGAGATTAATAACTTGCGTCATCCCGCCGATCCATTATGTCGACACGTTATACTCGACTGTATTTACAAGGTATCTACAAGCAAAAGCTGGTTTCAATCAGGATAAAATAATAAAACATGCGAGGAATACATGTATAATAATAAACCGATTCAGATTCAGATTCAAAACACGTTCATAATCAAATTAGTACAAAGTGAAACATGATGGAAGAAGGCGAGATTCCCAGAAAGCACGTGGCTTGTGTAGGGGTAAGCCGTAACAATTTGACACATTTACATATAGAATATTATACAATATTATACAACAATAGACAAAAATAATCTAAAAGATATTAGAATAATAAACAGGAAACAATGAAATGCACTATATTTTGCTAAATCATTTTAGGAATTAATAAAGATCTATACAAAGAAGAGAGAGAAAACAATAACAATGGAACAAAATGCATTATATACTGTATAGACAAAATTATTCCATTGGTGTTGAATAACTGTAATACAATTCAAACAAGAATAGGAGTGGTTTCATTACTGCACAGGGTTTCGTTGTATGATTCATTCATTCAATGACAACAAAATAAATACGATAAGCAATATCGAAGGAATTGGTGAAATCTTATAAAGAATTACTATTCCACATGTATTACGTATAAGTTGGACATCTAATTTCACTGACACCGTTTTATAAGGTACATTGTTTTATTTACAACGATTGATTTTCACTTTTCTTGCAAATTTAGAACGTCACTAAAACATTATAATACATGATTAATAATTAGGGAAAAAGATGAAAAATTCAACACTATGAATTCAAATAATACAACAAACTATACATGTAAATTATCTTTAAAGTACAACTTTCTTTACAGAGTGTGTAATCTGTTTTAATGCAGACGAAAATGCAGTTCAGTCAACAATAAAAATTAGTAGTTTTACCACTATTTCATTCGTCGAGTCTTAAGGAAATCATTAACATTCATATCAAATCCAAATGAATGTATTGTCAACAATTATTGGTTAAACATTTGCTCGCAAGAAAACATTTAGCTTTATATCAATATTTGGCATTCCGATACCGTTGTACACAGTCATCTTTGATAGCTTACGTCACAAAAGATAATCCATCGCCCAACGATTACGTTATTACTTGCGCTAATCAAGCATATGGAAGAAATTAGTGCAGGCGCCAGTAATGCAAAGTAATATTTGTACTGTTCATTCGCATTTTCACCACGTGTACAATATCACACGTATTTTCCATTCCTGTACATTTATACATAGTCAGAGATTAATAGCTTGCGTCACTAGGCCGGTCCATTATATAGACTCATGACGCAACTGTATTTACAAAGTATTTACAAACAAAAGTTTCTGATAATAATGAAATAATAAAAATATAAAGCGAGGATTACGTGTATTTACGCCGATATGATAAAATATGGTTATGTATTGTAACAAAATGCAGAGAATGTATTTAATTTTGCTGAATAATTCTAAAACTTGATAAAGAACTACAAAGAAGAGAGAGAAAAAACAACAACCACACAACAACTATGGAAGAGAACGGATCATAGACAGAATAAGCCACTTCGGAGATGCAATCTGAGCATGAGCAGATAAAGGTCATCTGTACCAAATTCTAAAACCCACTGCCACTAATATTCGATATGTGCTCATGAATGTCATGTAATCATTATTCAATTATGCACTAATGGTGCATTCCATGATATCCAGGTGGAAGTATTCTTTTTAAAGGGGGAAACAAAAGCTATTCATGAGGCACCTCTATCACTCCCAGAGTTATTTTTCTGAAGTGCACATAAAGGGACCCTCCATGTCTAAAATATCTGTGGATATTTGGGGTCATTTGTACCATGCGCTAACCCCGAACTGGCTTATTATACCATGCATTATTGTGAAATAACTTATAGCCTGTAATACAATTCAAAGAATAGGAGTGGTTTCATTACTGCATGTGTCATGTGTGTATATCGAGGTATGATTAGTTCATTCAATGACAACGAAAGTAATTAATAAGGTAAGCAATATAGAAGAAATATGTGCAATCAAATATAAAATAATAATAATAATATATATATATATATATATATATATGTGTGTGTGTGTGTGTGTGTGTGTGTGTGTAATTTGGTCATTTAATTTCATTGACGGCGTTCTTTAAGGAACATTATTTTATTTACATTATTTATACTTTTCGTGCAAATTTACATGTCACTAAAACATTAGAATACATGAATGACAATTAGGAAAAAATGAAGAAAACGGTTTTGAACGTGAACTATCAATGAACTGACGCATCATCATGCATAAAGGAGGTAAAATTCAACAATGATGGATTCAGATATTTAGTCATGTGCATCAAACTATAACTGTAAATTAACTACCTCCTACTTTACAAAGTGTGTAATCTGTTTTAATACAGACAAATAAGTAGTTTCAGTACAAAATATGTGGTGTTTTACCACTATTCCATTCATGGAATCTCACGGAAATCATCAATATTCGTACATCAAATCCGAAAAGATTCACTAACATTAATATATCCAGTGAATCATTCAAAATCACTGGTCGGTTGCCTATATACAAATAATTAGTTTTACATAGATATATGACATTCCTATACCGTTGTACATAGCCAGCGCTGATAACTTGCGTCAATTAAAAGACGACCATTGTGCCTGTTGCACAGGGGGCGTCTTGTTGATTGCATCATTATTTCCGCTAATAAATTATATTGAAGAAATTAGTGCTTAATATTAATATTTGCACTTTTCAGTTTGCATTCACCACGAGTACGTTGTTACTCTCACATGAATCGTCAAAGGCAGTACCATTCACTGATGTAGTCCTATACATCAGGTAATGGACATATAATGTGCGACATGCATTATGGTCATAGATCATACTTGACTGTACTACATGTTTCAGTATCTGCAAACACATAATGGTACTGTATCACAGCAGCGGTCTTTTCCTTTTTTGAAAATGAAAACATTCAAAACAAGCTTTTTACGTAATATTGTACATGTAATAATATTCATCACAAGACATCTGAGAACAAAAACAAGAATGCAGTGCCTTTTTTTTTGCAAGTCCTTTGAAATTGATCTCTCTCTTTAACAAATATTTCGCAATACCTGTATAGGCCAGTGTATAGGCATTGATCTTTCAATATAATACTGCGTACATTATTTGAATGAAATTTAAAAAAAAAGAAAAGAAAGGGAAAGGATACACTGAAAACAAATGCATATTGTGAAAGGGAATGACTGCTTTGAACATGCTCCTGAAAGTGAATGTCACTTCTAAATTGAAGTTCTTCAGACGTATTGCTTTCTTTGGGATCTAGGGAATAGGCTTGAAATACAGTAACACTGGTCAATTACAAATGTCATACATGTACGTAAAATCAGTAAATAAAAAAAAAATCCCCTTGTTCCATACTAATTACTGATAACTTAAAAGAAACCTGATGGCTTAGTGGCGATTATTTCGATGATTCTTAGTATTTACATGGGGCCTATATATTTCTGTGTGAAAATTGGTCTCTGAACAATGTACAATGTAAGTTCTTGTATTAGTACCCTGAAGTAATGTACTAATCCTTAAACACTATATCCCTTAAAGCCGCAGATCTAGTGAATTATACACACGTCAGCATAAATATTGATTATAAGCATACATTTAATTATAAACACATTGTTAAGGACTTACAAATATTAATCGACTAAATCAGTCGCGGCTCTACACTGGGATTAACTGCCCAAAAGCTTTCGCTCCTTCCTGCTTAATTTGCATAAAATAAACAAGTTGTTTACGTAAAACCGCTACCGAAGAGTCTCAGCTAAATTGTGAAATCTCGCCCGAGAAACAACCAAATGAAATGAACTAAACGTCAAATTCCAGAATAAGAGTTGCTCTAACCCATAATTAGTATCACTCGTAGTCAAATCATTTTTTAATTTGTGAAAACTTGGAGAAATGAGGAGCCATATTATTTTTTTTTTTAAGTCTGAAAATGTAGCATTATTTTTCACATTTGCTCTCATTGCGCAAGATCAAAACTTTCACATATGAAAAATCAAAGTATATTGAGGGGATCCTCGAAATATCTTTCCATAATCATCCGTCAAACGGTTATGTCGGGGAAAAATCGGAGGCAATGCATTCATGAACCCTCTACCGTTCTTCGCGTGTAGTCCCACGTATAGCGGTGCATGCAGGATGGTTTCAACTCGAGTGTACGCTAAACAGGGGGCGTGTCTTGTCAGTGATTGTTACTGACAAATTTGTTCTCAGCCAATCAGATGCAAGGATTTCAGTATTTTTCACCTTAAGTCTTCGATTTTTGATGGCAGTTTTACACAAAACTACTAACTGCGCAAACTTGAAACTGCCCAGGGAGTGAGACTGGAGTTTAAAGTTTAGCAATATGTTATTTGTTTGCATATTCATTTCGTCCCAGACTTGTGTCGGGAAAAAAACAAAACCTCATTTCTCGGCCCTCTGAAACATAAAAATACTCGTATCTCAAAAAATACTCATCCGTTTTCAGTGAAAATTAATAAGAAGCATAATATCCTCATTTCCTATCTACTCTAGAATTTTCATGATATTTAAGGCCCGAATGGGGGAGATACGAGAATTTTCGAGGATTTCTGCTCCTCGCTCAGCGGAGGGCTTCGATAGCCGTTAGGAATTCAAAAGCTTTGACGACTTTACAAAGACGTTAATTGGGGTGTAGAGCCGCGCCTGTAAATGAAAATTATATAACAAAAATAGTCTGAATGATAATTTAGCTTTAAACACATTATACATGTACATTCAAAATTTGGCAATCCAAACATTTCCTAGGAATACGCAAGAGTATTTACAACAAAGTAACAAGGCAGGCGACATCACTGGAGTAATGACACAAAACAAACATTGTCGATTTGTAGTGACAAAAGTTGAACGGCAGATAGCCAAAAGTCAATTTTCTATTCTCCAGTCATGATAATGCTTTTGAATTAAAACCGTTCAAGGAATCTACTTTCATTGCTCACTAAACAAACTAGCATTTGAATGAAATTCAAAACAACCAACACAGCCAACAACAGAACAAGAGCCACAAAACCAATGAATGTAATATGCGTAAATGTAACAGCGTCAGATATCAACGTGATTCATTAGATCAATTAAAAATCATATTACAATTACTAGCTGTTATAGCACAAAGTTTATCAATTGATATATTGAACAATTAATGATGTACGAGTGTTTTGTACACTTCCAAGCCCCTGTGTTGATCTTCTTCGCGTGTAAAGATCATCTGATCTGGCTGGTTCGATGTGTGATTAGAGTGGCACCTGTTTGATTACTCATAATCAAAGTATTCACTAAAATGATAAAGAGAGAGCGAGAGAGAGATAAAGAGAGAGAAAAAGGGGGGGGGGGGTGTAAATGCTTGCATTAACATCGAAGCAGCGCTACTTTAGATCACATACACTATGAACACGATGGCAAAGAGAGCGGATAAAATATACAGCTCCTCATTTTACCTTCCACAATTGCTCTGGTAGACAAAAGAACATCCGTTCATTGCTATTATGTAAAATAACTAGAACAGGTGAATATGCATGTGACACCTGTTCTACATACTTTTACATAATAGCAATCAAGGGATGTTCTTTTGTCTACCAGAGCAATTGTGGAAGGTACAATGAGGAGCTGTATATTGTTCGACATGTTGATAGTGATAAGATAGCAAACGGAAGAGTAAGATAGACATTAGTGCTCTCTAATCATGAATCACCTCTAGTCTCCCCTTATCTATCAACAATAATATGTCTGATCCACAGAGTAGCGTAGATAATGCAAAATTTATTTCATAAATTCAATTCATGCAGTAGCATATATCCCAATGAGAATGCTATTTTTTTTATCTGTTTATCATTTCCAATCGAATAATACATACGCGTATGGAATACATGTATAGTTTTGTCATCTGTCAGTTTTGTTATATTTTGCAGAGATTGCTTTACGTTAGATCATAATCAATGCATATTTGAATTCCCGCCTTTCTATAATCGGAAATGAACACAAAATGGACAAAAACATACATGTATATGACGATAAATCTTCATCTGCATCCATAGTTATATCTCTCTGTCCTCCCTAGAGATGCATGATTACAATAAAAATGTATGTAATGAAGTACTTTCTACAAAAGACCTATGTTGCCTTCCAGTAAGTCGTTGTAGGGGGGGGGGGGGGGGGAGAAAAGTGAGCTTGGAATCCTTTCGAAAGAACAAAATTCACCAAGCCTCATGTCATGAATGACTTTAAGTACTAGACTTACCCACATGGTTCACCATGCTCCATCTCCACATCCATGATCTGATCTTCATTGAACTCACGGATGAGATCATCCACACTCTCATCTGTCCTGCATCTTATGAATCTATGAGTATAAAAGATAAATCGAATACATCATTACTGTGGATAACCGATGTGTCCATTCCAGCGATCATATTTCAATGTTATGTCACTATCACTGTCAATACGTGTCTCTCAGTATTTCCTTTGATGTGATTAATGTTTTTGTTTCCAAAGTGATGCATAATGATTTGCATGCGACGGTAATTGCAAATTGTATATAACATTTTCCCCCTAGTAATACAGCGTGTCCCATCTGTCATCTTTATCTGTTCATTTTATCCACTTAGCATTACACCTTCTTTGTTATACATCTCTCTATGTTATTGTTCCCTCCGTCTTTTTTTCTCTCTCAGTATTCATGGTATTGCTATACAGTGTATCCCAGATCAGAAAAGGGGAAATCAGATTTCATGGCACAAGTCATAATGAATAATTTCCTTGATGAAATATACATGTACAAAAAGATCTGCTTCATTATGTACACCTTATTATTCATAATTCACGCATGGTTGAACCAAAACAATGGGGAAAAGGTGGTGTCCCAGTTCACCCGCGTCCCAGTTCACCCTGCTCTCCCCTATTTTCTTTTTTTTTCTTCAAAATAATAATGATTAATACCTTTTAAAAACACACTCAAATGATTTTGTGCATGCAAATGAAATTATGGTAGCATTACTTTCCATTGTTTTAATTCAGTCATGTGTGAATTATGAATATGTTGTGCATTAAATGAAAGAGAAGCAGGGCTTTTCTAATATGTATATCTCATCAAGGAAATTATGATAGAAAATTTTCTGCTATGAAATCTGGTTACTCTTTTCTGGGACACACTGCACTAGTAATACCATGTTTACTGAGAGAGAGAAAAGACAGAGAGGGAACAAGGACATAGAGAGACATATAACAAAGAAGATATAATACTAAATGGAAAACATGAATAGATAAAGATGCAAAATACATAAGCAGAGAGAGAAATTAGAAGGGGAGAGAGAAAGAGAGATAGAAGAAAAAAAGATGCTAAAGGGCTCTTTGCATGAAGCACAAAATATGTTACCTGATAGTCTTTAGATTGTGAGTTGTTCTGAAAGCTTGCAAGATTGGTATGATCTTACTGTTGCCAATGTCAATATCGCTGAATGTCACCTTGACAAGCTGAGGAAAGACATTCAGGAGGGCATTGGATAGGGTAGTTGGCTCATCCATGAAACCAGCCGGCTCATATGCCTTCTCATCTGTTTGAATGGTGAGCTCTGTTGCTCCTGGTAGATGGATCCTCTCGATGACATCAGAGTTGATAGTGTCCCGTACCCGTAGAGTGAACCTATTCACACTGTCAAGCATAGAACCACAATCCTGCCATCCTGCTAGTGTCCTATCACCCATTGTCAGTTCAGTCAGTGTCGAGCTCGTGTTACCACTCTGGTCGTCATTCTGTAGATCAAAAGAGAACATTCAAGTGCAATACAGCAAGAGCTTTAGGTAATTATTTTGCCTTCTCATATTGCACAAGAGAGGAAAAAACTGACGGAAAAAAGGAGTTTTGATGGCATCAGAGATATTGTGAAACATACATACTCATTTAATTAGACTTTTATATGAGTTAAGATGCAAAACGGGCTTGTTCGTTCGTAAAATGCAATTTTAAATAACATTTGAAAATAATTGCTATATTTAATAATTAAGAGTTTTATTTTTTTAAATATACAAGAAAAATGCTATATCATATAAGTCATTTCATATTCCAACTAGAAATATCACTGAAGATGATGATTAATACCCCCGCCCCGTGACAAGAGCCTTTCTTGACTTTTGGTCAAAACTGAGGAAGTAGTTCGATCTGCGACATTTTTCCCTGATTTACTGCCATAGATATGCCGTTTCCATGGCAACGCAGATTCTGACTCATCCGAAAAATATGTTCTACACATCTTCCCAGTAAGACCAATGTGTGTACCAAATTTCATGACTTTTGGTCAAAAACTGAGAAAGTAGTTCGATCCGCAAGGAGTTTCCTTGATTTTCTGCCATAAATATGCCGTTACCATGGCAACGCAGATTCCGACTCATCCGAAAAATATGTCTTGCACATCTTCCCACCAAGACCAATGTGTGTACCAAATTTCTTGACTGAAAGAAATCAGTCAACAAATGTGTCCTCTAGAATGCATGCAACCAAAATATGACATTTGACCCTATAAAAAGCGGAACACTGGGGGCAGCATCAGCAAACACTAAAGATGTGTAGATTTCACTAAGACACACCTCCATATAAAATTTGAAAGAAATCTGTCAAGAAATGTGGAAGTTAGAGCGCACAAAAGACATTTTGATTTGATTTTGATTTGATTTATTTCCGCATATATCCAAATATACAAATCATAATTGATATACAATAAGTGAACGGAACATCGCAACACGATACATAATATAATCATCAATACAAAGAATACATACTTTGACATAAATTATAGAACGCAAACAAAGGAAAACAAAGGTTTGATGAGGAAAAAAAAATTGCAGGAGGTTTCCATCATAAGCATATAGCTCGTTTGGGATGGGAGCCAAAAAAAAAAAAGCAAAGCAAAAGAAAAAAAAGGAAAACAAAAATACATCTGCAGTTTCGGGCGTATGGAAGTAAAAGCAAAAGTGGGTGCACATATGACCTTTGACCCTATAAAGGACGGAACAATGAGGGCAGCATCACCAAAAAGTAAAGATGTGTAGATTATACCAAGTTACATCTCCATACAAAATTTGAAAAAAATCCATCAAGAAATGTGGCCTGCAGCGGGAACTCTCCCCATTCTCGAAGGTATGACCTTTGACCTATAAAAAACGGGACACTAGTGGCACCGTGACAATTTAGCCAATAATGTGGCTGAACCACTGGCGTTTTTTCACGGTAATTTCTGGCAATCAGGATGCCTGTTTTTCCATAGTTTTGTTATTAAACAGTAAATCAGCATATATTTACAATAAAATTACGTAAACTATTTGCTGATTTCCGGTAAACCAACAAACTTGCTGTGTATTGACAAATGGCGTTCCATAGTATGCCTATATTGGAACTGTTTCAAAAGTGCGGAGTTCTTACACCTGTAGCATACAGCGAATGGAGTTCGGGGGTAGTTGCCGTACCAAAAAAAAAAAAAGATGAGTCAGTTCGACTTTGCGGGAATTACCAAAATTCAGTCAACCCGGTGTTAAAGCAAGTAGCTCCACCTAACATAAATTTAGACGATATCCTAGCAAACCTCAGCGGAGGAAGCACATTTTCGAAACTGGATTTGGCGCATGCCTACAATCAGTTAGAATTAGAAGAGGAATCGAAGAAGTACTCTCTACTCATAAAAGGCTATTCCAGCAGAACCGATTAGTATTCGGAATTACAACGGCCCCTGCGATTTGGCAAAATGCAATAGAAGGGTTATTGCAAGGCGTGCCCGATGTTCAGATATACCTTGAAGACATTCTAATCACTGGACAAACGTAGAAGGTGCACATGAAGAATATCGACGTGGTACTTACGCGCTAATTACAAGAACGAGGATTGGGATTCAAGAAAGAGAAGTGTGAGTTTGTACGCGACTCAGTAGAGTTCTTAGGGAATAGGATAGACGTGCAAGGTACTCACAAGCTAGATACAAATGTATAGATCAGATAGAGACGATTTCGAGGGCATCGGATGTTTCCCAGTAAAGATCGTACCTCCGTATGCTAAATTATTACAGGAAATGCATGCCGAACCTGGCACACGAGATCGCGCCACTGACCGCGTTTTTGGAAAAGTCGAGGAACTTTGAGTGGTCAAAGGATGCAGAGGATGTATTCCTGCGATCAAAGCAATTGTTGGAGGATTCAGGTTGCTTATAACACATTTCAATCCAGACTTGCCAATATCGGTAGCAACAGATGTTAGTCCTATCGGAGTAGGCGCAGTACTTTCACACATCCTCCCGAATGGGGATGAACGGCCCATACAGTTTGCCTCGCGGGTGTTGTCAAAGACCGAGCAAAAGTACCCTAAGACTGAGAGGGAAGCACTTGCAATAGTACGTGTTTGCGCTGAAGAAGTTCTACATGTACCTATATGGACACAGGTTCACATTGATCAAGTTCCAATGGACAAGCGGAAAGATTTGTTCAGACACTCAAACAAGCACTGCGCGCAGCTAGGAAAGATGGAGGTTCAATCCAAGCAAGGCTAGAAGGTTTTATATTTGCGTACAGAAGTGTAACCCACTCAATTACGGGTGAGACTCCATCTACCTTGTTCATGGGTAGATAAGTGCGAATGCGACCAGACAACTTAAGACCGGCCACGTGTTGACTTGCGATACAAATATCAGCTGTTCAAACAGGAATGTCGTATGAACAAGCACAGGAAGTCTGCAATAACAAGGGATTTTGCAGATGGGGACCCAGTGCTTGTCAGCAACTACCTAAGCAAGGATAAATGGGTACCTGGTACTGTAGTTAGTACAGAAGGTTCAGTCAATTACAAGATTCAAGTTAGAGGGGGAGTGTGGGAAAGACACGGAACAAATCATTCCAAGATTGGAAACAGAAGAAACTAGAGGACAGAACGTCCAAGGTTCAATCCAAGTGAAGATAGTGGTCAGTTGAGACTGTTGAGTGACAATTTTCAATTCAGTAGGCATAAAAGTCTGAGTCAGGAACCACAGGTTGTTCAAACCGATGATTCCTAGACAGATTCTATTATAAATCAGAAGTAGTAGATGAAGTAGTGAAGGGTGATTTAGCAAGCAATAATTCACCACAGAGGGAGTTGCGAAGATCTAAGAGGAAGGTTAAACCTTCTGCTAGATATATGTTGTAGAGTTGGGAGAAGGTAAAAGAAAAGAAACTACATTGTAACTTATTCATGATACGTGTCAGGATAAGTACATAACCTATATCTTTTGATTTATGCTGATTTTTGGACATTGCCAAATGCAATGTTTTGTCAGATGTTGTTTTGTTATTAATTTGCACGAAGAAAAAAACGTAAGGTAGTCATCTTTGAACCAAAACACAATTAGAATGTACTCAACATATGACAAAGTAACTCATAATGTGTTGTTCAAGATTATACTACAATGTTATTGTAACAGAAAAAAGTATTATAAATATATCTGGTTAAATATACACATGTACTTAAACATATATGGAACTACATGCAACAAAAGAATGAATCTTCAGGTTTTTGGATACATATATCATTAGGTTATGAAAAGTAATACGACAGGATTCATAACAGTACAGAACACATTTACAAATGGAGTCAATGTTGAACGAAAAAGAAATCATCAGACATGTTTCAAGAGTCTTGAAAATGTGTATGGATTTAAAGCATTAGATACTTTAAAAATGTAATTGTATATCACACTGCTTGTAAGAGTATTGTAACAGGGTTGTCAGTAGCAAATAGAAAGAGAAAATAGGCTAACTCCATTGCCAAATTTGGTGAAAGGTACTTAAAGATTTAGTGGGGAAGAGTTGATGTATATTGACAAATGGCATTCCATAGTATTGTGGTAGTTTTTCCCGAGTTTGGGGGCACCCCTTTTTCCAAAGTAGTTAGGTCCGTCCAAATAGGGAATGGGCTGACCTCTCCTCTACTGGGCACACATAAGTAATTCATCCGCTCGCAATGCATGCCGGTGAGGCGGAGCAAAGATTATTTGAAATTAATTGATTAGAAATATTCATATAAAATCGATTGATTGTCCTCAGTAAATTTAAAAAGCGTAAATGGTGTTTAATAGACATACTCTTTTCAATTTGACACCTTAGCCGAAGTTGGCTAGCTTTTTATTATTTGTAAAGGATTTATTTTATCACTGGTGCACTTCCACTGTTTCTATGTGCAAATGGGCTGAAATTTCGGCTAGCCTTGTTTCAGCCTAAATATCTTTTTTTAACGCCGAAAGTGCCCAAATTAGGTACTTTATTTGAGAGATATTTATATTTTGTCTCTATTCTGTGAATTTAAACGATTTCTACCGAGGGGTGTTCAAAATATGATTTATAGACAACCTTCGTTATAACACGTGAGTGAATGGGGCCGTGAATTACTTATGTGAGCCCTATAGCGAAACCTAGCTCAGCGTTGTTATGGAAATGTCGTCTGCTTTTGTTGGTCTGGGTTGCGTTTAAATTGATGTAAATTACTCTTTTTGGATGCTTAACTGCTTAAAGCATCATTTTGAGGTAAGTTGAGAGCCATCCTTAATAAAAACATACAGCATTTGTCTATGCTTTGGACAGGTAACAGCAAACACCAAAGGAATGATTCATACCCGCGGCTTTCTATGTGGAAAACGTGTCTCTTGTATTTCCAACATTTGGGGGTTGTCAGTCGCTTGAGAATCTGAGCTAGGATTTTCTGTCGATCAAAGTTATTCAGGTTCACTTTCTGCCTCGGACGTTTGCTAAGATAGGGAAATTTAAATTTATTAACTATCACCATTACAAAACGCTTAGCACGCCTCCCGTTCGAACCGGTTAGTTTCGCTCTCCTCGATCCCTTTTCAGAGCAATCTCATTCTCTCTCTCTCTCTCTCTCTGTGCCACCCCCCCCCCCCCCCCCCCAGACTCACACACAACATCCATGGGTAATTATGTGAAACGTCCCCAATCTCCCCTTCTATCCTTATTATAGACGGAATAATACTATAAATAAATTGCGAGAATATGAAGGAAAAGTGAAGATGCAGCCTTTTCTTTTATATTCTTTGTTTTTAAAAGATAAAGACAAAAATTGAAATTCTCTATTTTGATCCAACAGGTGCCATTCAACATCGTCAATCGGCCGACACTTCATTCAGGGTGCAAAGGAAACAGTATTCACTATAAAGAATCACACTCCCGCATCTACACGTCAACCGTAGTTTCATGCACGCAAATTGACAATAGTGAGTGATGTTCTCACTTGCCTATCCTCATTACCCTTGATTAGATAATGAGAAATTGGTATCAATTTTATCAGTAGATGCAACTATACCATTTACGGCTGAAATTATTCAGATTATAAAATTTTGACCTACTCTATAGGGCACACATAAGTAATTCATCCGCTCGCAATGCATGCCGGTGAGGCGGAGCAAAGATTATTTGAAATTAATTGATTAGAAATATTCATATAAAATCGATTGATTGTCCTCAGTAAATTTAAAAAGCGTAAATGGTGTTTAATAGACATACTCTTTTCAATTTGACACCTTAGCCGAAGTTGGCTAGCTTTTTATTATTTGTAAAGGATTTATTTTATCACTGGTGCACTTCCACTGTTTCTATGTGCAAATGGGCTGAAATTTCGGCTAGCCTTGTTTCAGCCTAAATATCTTTTTTTAACGCCGGAAAGTGCCCAAATTAGGTACTTTATTTGAGAGATATTTATATTTTGTCTCTATTCTGTGAATTTAAACGATTTCTACCGAGGGGTGTTCAAAATATGATTTATAGACAACCTTCGTTATAACACGTGAGTGAATGGGGCCGTGAATTACTTATGTGAGCCCTGTAGCCTTCGACGAGCCCGGAGGAAATGACGTCCGATGATCGCAAAGCTCAAGAACAAGGAGACATACACTAAGTATAGAAGTTCAAGAATCCAGTATAATCTGTCATGTTTCAAGACAGGGACCTGTTTCAAGACACAGGTAGGTAGTATAAGTTTAACTTAAGCCGTAGGATAAGTCTCACTTTCATAAATCATTCCTTTGCATGTTTATTTTGCCATTACCTTGTTCCCTTAGTTGCGTTCGAGGCCAAAATTACAACAGTATGCCGATATTGCTGCTGTACCACGTGTTATAACATACGATTGAGTAACTCTGGTTATTTATGAAGTAGAACACAACAAATGTCATTAAAAATTCACAAGTCAAATAACTGTGACTCCATCTGCACTTTTAAAGCCACACTTACTGTTGCATGAAACAAACATAATTATTTGACATGCATTGTTTATTTGATGATTTTTCAATGATGTGTGGTTTATGGCAAAGTGCTCATCATTCACTGAAAATAATTTTACCTGCTTTATCTTACTAATGAGTTATTCAGATTATCTACTTTTCTTTGATTTTAGAGGTATAACAAAACATGATAGGATTTGCGTAGAGTATTAGAATTATAATTAATACCTTGGTAGGTGATGCCATTGATGATAATGTTGAGTAGAATTCATCGTGAAGCAAGACCTTCCTGTGACCGCCGAGTTTCAGGCTCCTCAAATGAGGCATCTTACGGATGAACTGAGCGAGATCACGTGATGCAGAGGGACGTTTACTGAGATCCACATCTTGGATGTTAAGAGTCTCAATCTGTCATAGTTATAGATGATGATGCATCAACAATTACTGACACTAACATGCTCTCAGATATTTCAAATTCATCAAATGGTTACGTAAACAGTTACTCCCTCTTGTATATACATGTAGTATAAATACAACAATTTCTATCTTCTATTGGGAATTTTAAAGATGAATCTTGGCCCTTTACCTATACTGGATACGACTGGTTCATGTATTAAGCCAATGGGAATAAGATAATTCAGTAGGCAATAGGTTAAGTACATACAGTAGTCTCTCTATCTCTCTCTCTCTCTTCTGTTCTCTATTGAAATAGCAGAGTAGCGTCCGTGTTGTATAAAAGCAGACACGGAACATTACTGGTATCAAGGATATAGAAATAAGAGAAAGTAAAATGAGGGATCCAGTCTTTCTATCTTAATTCTAAGTTACAATCTATAATGTCATGAGCAATTCACAAGTTAAATAACTAACTCCATCTGCACTTCTATAGCCACACTTATTGATGCATGGAACAAATATAATTATTTGACATGCACTTTTTATTTGATGATTTTTATTAATGTGTGAACAATAGTTATAGATGGTGATGCATCAACAATTACTGACACTTACCTACTTTCAAATTCATCAATTGTTTACTTGAAAAGATAGTTAAGATAATTCAGTAGTCAACCGGCTTATTCAGTCTCTCTCTCTCTCTCTCTCTCTGTTCTCAATTTGAATAACAGAGTAGCTATTGTATAAAAGCAGACAAGAAACATTCCTATCTTAATTCTAAGTTACAATCTATAATGTCATGAGCAATTCACAAGTCAAATAACTGTAACTCCATCTGCACTTCTTTTGCCACACTTATTGATGCATGAAACAAATATAATTATTTGATATGCACTGTTTATTTGATGATTTTCATTAATGTGTGTTTTATGGCAAAGTGCTCATCATTCACTGAAAATAAGTTTACCTGCTTTATCTTACTAATGGGTTATTCAGATTATCTACTTGTATTTCATTTTGAAGGTAAGTACACCTCCGCTATAACAAAACGCGATAGGATTTGCGTAGAGTATCTATTAATATAATACACTAAGGATTTGGGGCTCTTTTTTGGTTCAAATAGGCTCCTCCCCTGGCCCTTTCGGGGCCCGCCTTTTGGTACACACGGGTGGGGAATGGTTCTTAGAGTGGTGGGAGGCACTTCTTAAGGGTTGACATGCCGTCCATATTTCATAAATTCATTTTTAAACTTTGAATTTCCGCAGGGAGTAAGCCATGTAGCGGGTTTGTAGCTTCATGCTCAGCCCAACCCATACACTTTACCTGTGAAGGGGAGGTATGGCAAATTAGAACAACGTGGCCATATCCGCATGCATGGATGGCTTCAATGTACAGTACAGTACAGTATTATACACACGTGTTAGATCGTTCGCACGTGTACAGGCCATACAGGTACATTACGCATAGAGTTACATCATTTGAAGCTTCATGTTCACACACACACAGTTTAGTGTGTATGTAACTCTATGGTTTCACGACGTTCGATACCGGTACGGTATAGTCTGCAAGCACAGACCCTAATTTGACACTTTATCAGAAAATCTGATAAGAAAATTCCTTCGAAAATATTTCCACTATGATATGAATACGTATAATGATATTAATCCCTTCTCCCCTCGCGCTGGGGTGATGGGATGACAATGGAATGGGGGGGGGGGGGGGGGGGGGGGGGGGGGGGGGGGTTGTAGGGGAAACTCAATCCGTCGGTCCTCCCAAGACCCATCATAGGGGGCCATAATCCCCCTGAAAATAAAATGACAAATTCATTTCTGCATCCTTTACAGGGGACGTACCGCTAATTATGGATGTTATGTTTTCATGGCCTTAATTTCTCTGAGTATTAAACCACAGAAACATGGCAAGATCAAATCGCTCCCTCTGGGTCTATGCATGGATATTCTACTCGAACATTATTATATCCATATCATTAATTTTCATCAAGATGAAATGCATTTTTTTTCAGAACTCATGCAAGCTTTGGATAAATAAGACATACTCACATGATCAGAAAAGGCAGACCTGGAGGGGGGGGGGGGGGGGTGGCAATAATTTTTTTTTCGTCAGACCTACAAAATTCGCCCAGGAGGGGGTGGTTATGGAGGTCCCTCCATAATTCTCTGACAAGCCAAAAAAAAAGGTTTCATTCTAAAAGGGGGCGGGGGCACAACCAACAAAAGGGCGGATCGTCTATGGTCAAAATGCCAACTTTCCTTCCAAAAGGGGGGGGGGGGGGGAGGGCACGGGGCGGAAGTACCCCCCCCCCCTGGATCTGCCAATGCACATGTTGTAAATACTTTTTGCTAAAAAATAACTTCACCCGACTTTTTGATTTATTTACTTGATTATTGTAACAGATATACGGTACGGTGATTAATCATAAACACAGCTAGCGTCCACGGGCTGCTTCTGCTAGTTATAAATATACTATGCGACAACCACCCAAATGTGCCGTTAAGTAAACCTTAAACACTACCCGAACCCTAACCCTAAACTCCAAAGCCTACCCCCCCCCCCCCCCTTCCGCGGATCTTATTCTTATCATCTCTGAATTTGATATCCTTTTTCTTGATTTTTGCTTTTTTGGATACCATAAACGCGTAACCCGGGTTATGTGCTTCAGCGAGACATGCCCCCCCCCCCCCCCTCGACCGCCGTGAAATCATAGAGTTACATACACACAAAACTGTGTACGTGAAGCTACCGTACTCTATATGCGTGAAACATAGTACATGCAGTAGGCCTACATGTTGATGTGCGCTGTGCGAACGAATAACACGAGTGTTGTTGGGCCGTGTACATTGAAGCCATACATGCGCTGTGTGAACGTATAACACGTGTGTTGTTGCGCCGTATATATCGTACATTGAAGCCATCCATGCATGCGGATATGGCCACGCTGTTCTAATTTGGTATACCTCCCCTACACAGGTAAAGGGTATGGGTTGGGCTGGGCATGAAGCTACAAACCCGCTTCATGGGTTGGCAGCATTATTAGGCCTACTCCCTGCGGAAATTCAATGTTTAAAAATGAATTTATGAAATATGGACGGCACGTCAGCCCTTAAGAAGTGCCTCCCACCACTCTAATAACCATTCCCCGGCCGTGGGTACCAAAAGGCGGGGATCGAAAGGGCCAGGGGAGACGCCTATTCGAACCAAAGAAAAAGCCCCAAATCCTTAGCGTAATACATAAACGACTAACGGGTACATTAGGAGGACAGTTTTTGTTCTTTTTCTTTGTTCAACTGTCGACCTAATGTACCAACTGTCGACCTAATGTAGGGGTCGCTATTATGACGGAATAAACTCCATTGTTAGGTGTCGACTTAATGTACCCGTTAGTCAAATATACATGTATATATATATAATATATATATATATATATATACATGTATATATACCACTAATGGGTACATTAGGAGGACAGTTTTTGTCTCATTTCTATAGACAACTGTCGACCTAATGACACCAACTGTCTACCTAATGTAGGGGTCGCTATTATGACGGAATAAACCGCATTGTTAGGTGTCGACCTAATGTACCCTTTAGTAAAATACATGTATATATATATATATATATATATATATATATATATATATATATATATATATATATAGACTTGCAGAAGCAGCCCGTGGACATCCACGGGCGCTAGCTGTGTTTATGATTAATCACCGTACCGTATATTTGTCACAACAATAATGTGAATAAAAAGAAAAGTCGGGTAAAGTGTTATTGTTTAGCAAGAAGTATTTACAACATATTAATAAGTGTTACTTATCCAAATCTTACATGAAGTCTGAAGAAAATACATTTTCATTTTGATGAAGACTAAATGACGATTGTTTTTGCTTTAGTAGAGGTGTCGTCGTCTAGTGGATACGTCACCGGACTGTGGCTCACATGGTTCGCGGTTCGAATCCTGCCACGGCGCTAATGTCCTTTGGCAAGACATTCATCTACATTTGCCACTCTCCACCCAGGTGAAGTAAATGGGTACCCGGTAGGAAGAAATTCCTTGAATGCTTTAGCGCCTATCATGGCAGCTCGGCTAAAGCCGGGGTAATAATGTGATACTTTGTATTAAGCGCAGTAAAGTATATTCATATAGTAGCTGCGCTATATAAATGGAACATATTATTATTATTATTATTATGAATGACTTAATAATGATTTTATTTATGTTACGTCGGCCATTTGGCCTGTGGGTGACACACGATCTCATTTGCATCCGGGCTGGATTCTTGCACATAGGGCAAGGATATAATTAAAATACATGTAGTATATCCATAGTATAGCATAGCCATGATTTCATTTTAGGGGGCGGTTGTGAGCACGCAAAGCCGTGCTCCCCAGGGGGTGGGTGCAGGGAGGGGGAAGCTTTCCCCCTCCCATGCGAAGCGCGAAAGCTTTGACGTTTTATAGCAAATTTTAGAGAAAGATAACGGCGTAGCACTTTTTTTTAGGAGGAAAGTTATTTCAACGTCCGGACTGCTTTTTAGTTATTTGGACGAAATACTGCACTGCACTGTAACAGGGATGGGTGCAGAGAAGGGGGGAGTTTCCCTCTTCCCCCGCTTTTTCGCTCTCGCTTTTTTTTCTTCTTTTGTTTAGTGGCTGAATAGGAGGGGCCATGGCTCCCCTGTGCCCCTTGTCTACGCCAGTGAGTATATCCATGCACAGAGCTAGAGGGAGCGATTTGATCTTGCCACGTTTCTGTGGTTTAATACTCAAGAGAAATTAAGGCCATGAAAACATAACATGCAGAATTAGCGGTACGTCCCTTTTAAAAGATACAAAAATGAGAAAAAATGAATTTATTGTCATTTTCTTTTCAGGGGGGATTACTGCCCCCTTATATGAGTCTTGGGAGGACAGACGGATTGACTTTTCCCTACTACCCCCCCCCCCCCCACCCCCACGGCCTCCCGTCACCCCCAGCGCGAGGGGAGACGGGTTTAGTATCCTATATACGTATTCATATCATAGTAGAGATATTTTCGAAGAAAATGTTGGTGTGGGGGGGGGGGGGGTCTCCTTCTTTACACCGTGGCAACCGATATTCCTAAGTGACATGATCTCCTACACCTCCCCTCCCCGAATGATGTCTACAGATCGGTTTAGTCTGTCATAAGGGAATGAATAATATATTTGAGGCGATATATACAATAACATGTTTCCAACGGTATGAGGCAGTGGCGTATTTATGGGGGACAGAGGGGGCACGTGCCCCGGGAGCCACTTGGGGGGGGGGGGGGGCGGAAAAAACGCAAAAGAAAGAAGGAAAAGGGCGAGAAATACAATAAATGTTATGGTCTTTTAGAGTTATTTGCGCCCCAGTCAAGGACAAAATGCGTAATAAATTGTGTTTTATAGGGTTTGTAATGCAGAAACTTTCTAAAACTCTGTCGCTTCGTTCCCTTGCATAATTACGTTCAAATTCCAATTGACTAGTTTCTTTGTGCCCCCCCCCCCTTTCCCGCATTAGGCAGGAGCTTGTTAAATTTTGCGCCCCCAGATGGGATATACGTGCATAAAAAGCACTTTCAAGGTAGGCCTATAGAACATTCGAAAGAAATTATAAATTTGCCTTGCAATTGCCTTACTAAATTCCTCAAAATTTCTTCAGGGATTTCATTTATTTTGCACCCCAAAAATAGGAATGTTCAAAATTTCAACAAAAAAAATCTATTGCTAGGTCGCTGTATTCCCTTGGATTTTTTTTTTTTTTTTTTTTTTTTTTTTTTTTGGGGGGGGGGGGGGGGAATAAAGGTAGAATACATAAGAAATTTCAATTTGAGGGGTGGAAATTAGGGGGGGGGGGATCTGCCGCTCGGTCGCGTTGCTCCCTCGCTTATATAATAACCCCGGGTTATGTGCATCAAAACTCACTTTCACGTAGTCATCATTTCTAAATTTAAAACGCTCTCATTAATCTGAGTTTGGGCATTGGGGGGGGGGGGGGGGCCCAGATTTGATAGTTTGCCCCGGGTGCCAGAATACCTAGATACGCCACTGGTATGAGGGCCATTTTCCCCTTTCACGTCACTGTCGTTGTATATAAGTAAAAAGTAGAAATAAATCAAATTGATTATAAAGAGTCCTAAAATATGAAGTGGCCGAAATCCCCCTCCTCTTATTTTTTTTAATTTAACAGTTATAATTATGTTCCTGCCCTTCACCCCGCCCAAAGATAAATGAATAAATAAATTAATTAATTTAAAAAAATAAATAGATAATTTTTTTTTTTAAACTGTTGAAAGTTCAATTTAGAAAGTAATGGAATGCTTACATAAATGAAAGTTGCAAAGGAGCCGAATTTTCACAAATAAAGGGCAGAAAATATTACGGGCTGAATCGATCCGAATCGATCGCGACGACCGCCCCAGGGGATGTCTCATTGAGACCTGTACATTATCCGCGTAAATCACTTGCTGAATTAAAAAGCAGATTGAAGTAGGGGCAGATTTTTGATACCCTAAACAGGGAAACCCGTCTATCTCTGATTTTTATACCATTAACGGCGATTTTATATCTTGCTTGGTATTTTACATCCTATATTTGAGGATTAGGCCTACATCATCATCATAGACCTCTTTTTAGCCAAAAACAAATCGTAAAAGAAATGTAACCTAATTTGAACATTACCGAACTATACCCCCCCCCCCCCTCCTTCCGCGGATCTTGTTCTTATCAGTCTCTGAATTTGATACCCTTCTTCTTGATTTTGCTTTTTTATACCCTAAACGCGTTACCCAGGTTTATGCGCTTATTGCTGAAAAGGTACCCTTTTTATCCGTTTGCAAGTGGATGATTTGCCGGCCTCAATAAGACATCCCCCCCCCCCCCGGCGACCACCATGAAACCATAAAGTTACATACACACTAAACTGTGTTTATGTATAACTATGCGTGAAACATCGTACAGTACCTGCATGTCTGCATGTGTGCTTGTGCGCTGCAATTGAGGTTTCTCCCCTTCACAGGTAAAGGGTAGGCCCTACAAACCCGCTTCATGGGTTGTCAGAATTATTACTCCCTCCGGAAATTCAATGTTTAAAAATGAATTTATAAAATATCGACGACACGTCAGCCCTTAAGAAGTGCCTCCCACCACTCTAAGAATCATTCCCCGCCCGTGGGTACCAAAAAGCGGGGACCGAAAGGGCCAGGGAAGGCGCCTATTCAAACAAAAAACAAAAGGCCCAAAATCCTTAGCGTAATATATACATAGATGGTCATATTAATACCTTGGTAGATGATGCCATTGATGATAATGTTGAGCAGAAGTCATCGTAGTACAGACCGCGGAGATTCAGGTTCTTCAAATGAGGCATCTTACAGATGAACTGTGCAAGATCACGTGATGCAGAGGGACGTTCACTCAGATCCTCACACAGGATCTTAAGAGTCTCAATCTGTCACATTAATATTATACTAATGCATCACCAATAACCGACAATAACATACTCCTTCAAATTCATCAAATGGTTACGTAAACAATTACTCCCTCTTGTATATAGTATAATTACAACAATTTCTATCTTCTATTGCGAATTTATAAGAGGAATCTTGACCCATTACATATACTGGAACCGGCTGGTTCATGTATTAAGCCTATGGGAATAAGATAATTCAGTAGGCAACAGGTTTATTACATACAGTAGTCTCTCTCTCTCTCTCTCTCTTTGTTCTCTATTATAGCGAGAAACGTGCGTGTTGTATAAAAGCAGACACGAACATTACTGGTATCAAGGATACAGAAATAAGAGAAAGTAAAATGAGGGATGCAGTCTTTCCACCTTAATTCTAAGTTACAATCTATAATGTCATGAGCAATTCACAAGTCAAATAAATAACTCGATCTGCACTTCTATAACCACACTTATTGATGCATGGAACAAATATAATTATTTGACATGCACTGTTTATTATATTGATGATTTTCATTGATGTGTGTTTTATGGCAAAGTGCTCATCATTCACTGAAAATAAGTTTCCCTGCTTTATCTTACTAATGGGTTATTCAGATTATCTACTTTTGTTTGATTTTAGCGGTAAGTACACCTCCGGGATAACAAAACATGATAGGATTTGCGTAGAGTATTAGAATTATAATTAATACCTTGGTAGATGATGCCATTGATGATAATGTTGAGCAGAAGTCATCGTAGTACAGACCGCGGAGATTCAGGTTCTTCAAATGAGGCATCTTACAGATGAACTGTGCAAGATCACGTGATGCAGAGGGACGTTCACTCAGATCCTCACACAGGATCTTAAGAGTCTCAATCTGTCACATTAATATTATACTAATGCATCACCAATAACCGACAATAACATACTCCTTCAAATTCATCAAATGGTTACGTAAACAATTACTCCCTCTTGTATATAGTATAATTACAACAATTTCTATCTTCTATTGCGAATTTATAAGAGGAATCTTGACCCATTACATATACTGGAACCGGCTGGTTCATGTATTAAGCCTATGGGAATAAGATAATTCAGTAGGCAACAGGTTTATTACATACAGTAGTCTCTCTCTCTCTCTCTCTTTGTTCTCTATTATAGCGGAGAAACGTGCGTGTTGTATAAAAGCAGACACGGAACATTACTGGTATCAAGGATACAGAAATAAGAGAAAGTAAAATGAGGGATGCAGTCTTTCCACCTTAATTCTAAGTTACAATCTATAATGTCATGAGCAATTCACAAGTCAAATAAATAACTCGATCTGCACTTCTATAACCACACTTATTGATGCATGGAACAAATATAATTATTTGACATGCACTGTTTATTATATTGATGATTTTCATTGATGTGTGTTTTATGGCAAAGTGCTCATCATTCACTGAAAATAAGTTTCCCTGCTTTATCTTACTAATGGGTTATTCAGATTATCTACTTTTGTTTGATTTTAGCGGTAAGTACACCTCCGGGATAACAAAACATGATAGGATTTGCGTAGAGTATTAGAATTATAATTAATACCTTGGTAGATGATGCCATTGATGATAATGCTGAGTAGAAGTCATCGTGGTACGGACCGCGGAGATGCAGGTTCTTCAAATTAGGCATCTTACGGATGAACTGAGCGAGATCACGTGATGCAGAGGGACGTTTACTGAGATCCACAGAACGGATGCCAAAAGTCTCAATCTGTCATAGTTATAGATGATGATGCATCAACAATTACTGACAATTACCTACTTGGAGATATATCAGATATGTTGACTTAAAAAGTTGCTCCCTCTTGTATATAATATAAATACAACAACAAGTTCTATCTTCTATTGCGAATTTTAAAGATGAATCTTGACCCATTACCTATACTGGAACCGGCTGGTTCATGTATTAAGCCTATGGGAATAAGATAATGCAGTATAGGCAACAGGTTAATTACATACAATAGTCTCTCTCTCTCTTCTCCATTATAGCGGAGAAAGGCAGACACGGAACATTACTGGTTTCAAGGATACAGAAATAAGAGAAAGTGAAACGAGGGGATGAAGACTTTCTATCTCAATTCCAAATTCCAATCTATAATGTGATGAGCAATTCACAAGTCATATAACTGACTCCATCTGCACTGGAAATTCAAATCACTTTGGCTTCAGAGGTAAGTACAACTCCGGTGTAACAAAACATCATATGATTTGCGTAGATTATTATGAATATACGGCCAGATTTGGTAGATGCCTAGGTAGATGATGCCATTGATGATAATGATAATGTAGAAGTCATCGTGTAGCAGTTGCTCCTTGTATTGAATGCTCTGAACAGCGAAATTCAGCTCCTCCAAATGAGGCATCTTACATACAGTGGCGTATTTAGGTATTATGGCGCCCGGGGCAAACAATGAAGTTGCGCCCCCCCCCCCCCCCCCCCCTCCGAGTGCCAAAACTTATCTAGTTATTGTACAAGCGAGGGAGCAAAGCGAGCGAGCTGCAAATTTTTCCATTTTTAATTCTCAAAAACACCATTTCTTGTGCCTCTTACACGTTTGCAATTGACCACTGCAATTCAGCGGTAGAGAAGTTCGAATTTTGTACATAATTATATAAACGGTTTACTATTCACTCACTTCTAAAATGGGAGCAAAATTTACGAAAACCTTGAGAAATAGTCCAGAAATTCAGCAAGGCGACTAAACGTTAAGATTTCTTTTCAAATATTGAACCTTTGCAAATGCTGTTTCATAGACTTATCCTATATCAGGGCGAAACATTTAGCAAGAGTCAGTTGAAACTTACATGATAGCGCGCAAAGCAACGACAATTGCATCTTTATATTTCAAGTTTTGGACCCTGTAAGCTATTCAAGAACTATATACTGGGGGCGCAAAATTAAAATATCCTGAAAGAAAATAATTATGCGAGGCAAAAAAGCGAGCGAGCTGCAAATTTTTCCGTTTTTGATTCCCCAAAAACACCATTTCTTGTGCCTCTTACCCAAGAATTTGCAATTGACCACTGCAATTCAGCGGTAGAGAAGTTCGAATTTTGTACATATATAAACGGTTTACTATTCACTCACTTCTAAAATTGGGAGCAAAATTTACGAAAACCTTGAGAAATAGTCCAGAAATTCAGCAAGGCGACTAAACGTTAAGATTTCTTTTCAAATATTGAACCTTTGCAAATGCTGTTTCATAGACTTATCCTATATCAGGGCGAAACTTTTAGCAAAAGTCAGATGAAACTTCCATGATAGCGCGCAAAGCAACCTACGACAATTACATCTTTATATTTCAAGTTTTGGACGCTGTAAGCTATTCAAGAACTACCCTGATAGCAGAAAGTGTTAAAAAATGACGTGATATTTACGTCGTAGTTTTCGTCTTTTTTACGTCAATAAGACGACAACTTGCACCAACGCAAGACGTCAAGAGGACGTCTTATTTTGACGTCATCTCTACGTCTTCATTCCTCTTCCCTAATAGCAGAAAGTGTTAAAAATGTGATATTTACGTCGCGGTTTTCGTCTTTTTTACGTCCTGTAATTACGTCAATAAGACGACAACTTGCACCAACGCAAGACGTCAAGAGGACGTCTTATTTTGACGTCGTCTCTACGTCTTGTACACTGTAAAAACTAAAGTGCTACTTTTAGGGGCATGTATAGTGACTGCACCTGGGGAGCGTTTCATGAAAGGAAGTTGTCAGATATTTTATCCGACAACTGTTATAAGCTACTGAAATCCTTGCATCTGATTGGCTGAGAGCAAATTTGTCGGATAAAATATCTGACAAGTCCTTTCATAAAACGCCCCCTGAAATGCTGTTTATAGCACGTGTAGTGTGCTAATTTACCAGCAAAGAAAAAATGTGACCGTGGCGAGCCTCGAACCAGGTTCCGCTGATTGAGAGGCGCTGACGTTACCGATGGACTAACGAATGCTTCTTGCAATCCAGTTTAGTCATGGGAGTCAAGTAGATAACATGAACTATGTAACAATATGATCTGCTCTAAATCGTACAATGTGAGTTAGTCTAGCGGTAATGCCAGCAGTTCTCGATCAGCGGACCCTGGTTCGAAGCTCGCCCAAATCATTTTTTTTATGAATGTTTAGCAGTTTAAGGAGCCGGTCCAGCTCCCTTGAAAGTGCTGAAATAGCACTCTGAGTGCAGTCCCTATGCATGCCTTCAAAAAGTGCTATATACAGCACTTCAGTTTTTACAGTGTACAGATGACGTCAAAATAAGACGTCCTCTTGACGTCTTGCGTTGGTGCAAGTTGTTGTCTTATTGACGTAATTACAGGACGTAAAAAAGACGAAAACCACGACGTAAATATCACGTAATTTTTACCACTTTCTGCTATCAGGGTATATACTGGGGGCGCAAAATTAAAATATCCTGAAAGAAAATAATTATGCGAGGCAGAAAAGCGAGCGAGCTTTAGAAATTTTCGCATTTCCAACCCTCAAAAATTGTTTCTAATGCATTTACCTTGCGGATTGGGGGCGCATAATGGGGATTGATTTTTCTTAATTTTCCTTTTTTTCTCTCTCTCTCTCTTTTGCGTTTTTGCGCCCCCTCCAAGTGTCGCCCGGGGCACTAGATGATGATGCATCAACAATTACTGACAATTACCTACTTGGAGTTATTTCAAATTCATCAATTGTTGACTTAAAAAGATGCTCCCTCTTGTATATAATATGAATACAACAACAATTTCTATCTTCTATTGTGAATTTTAAAGATGAATCTTGGCCCATTACCTATACTGGAATCAGCTGGTTCCTGTATTAAGCCTATGGGAATAAGATAATTCAGTAGGCAACAGGTTTATTACATACAGTAGTCTCTCTCTCTCTCTCTCTGTTCTCCATTATAGCGGAGTAACGTGCGTGTTGTATAAAAGCAGACACGGAACATTACTGGTTTCAAGGATACAGAAATAAGAGAAAGTGAAACGAGGCGATGAAGACTTTCTATCTGAATTCTAAGTTACAATTTATAATGTCGTGAGCAATTCACAAGTCAAATAACTTAACTCCATCTGCACTTCTGTAGCCACACATATTGAAGCATGAAACAAATATAACTAGAGCACTCGGAGGGGGGGGGGGGGGGGGACCAGTCCGAGTACATGTATCCCCCGAACCCGTCACCCATCCCCCATTTGAATCAATGTTGTGGCTGAAATGGATAAAGTGGCAATTTGGGACCTCGGGTATCACTGCTGACAAATTTGACCTTTTTGTACTTTTGTCATTTTTTAGTTGTTTTGAAATTGAAGGTGATCCGACAAAAACTGCAGCCGGTAGAGCGCTCACAAGAAATTCTTTACCATTTCTTTAAAAAATATGGTTACCATGGCAACGATGACTCCACCCACACCAAAAACAATAGGCGTCTTAATCTTACCATAATGCACCTCCATGCGAAATTTGAAGGTGATCTGACAAGAACTGCAGCCGGTAGAGCGCTCACAAGAAAATCTTTACCATTTCTTTAAAAAATATGGTTACCATGGCAACAATGTCGACTCCGCCCACACCAAAAACAATAGGCGTCTTCATCTTACCATAATGCACCTCCATGCAAAATTTGAAGGTGATCCGACAAGAACTGCAGCCGGTAAAGCGCTCACAAGACAATCTTTACTATTTCTTTAAAGTAGCTACATGTATTCAAAGAAAATCACAAATATGGAAATTAATGTATCACTAGAAACTGGGAAGCTTACAGATGGCAATCGTATAAGTTTTATGTCAACTGCGTATCTGATGATTATAAAAACAACACAAATGAAAGCTCTTCTCAGCATCTGGAATATCCGAGGATTCGCCAGAAATATAGCGATGTTTTGATGTCGTCACACTCGGGATCGTATGGAAAGCCATATTACTATTTAAATTAAAAATTAAACTATTAAATTGAATTTGTGATATCACGAATTCCATTTTGTGATATCACCAATTCCATTTCGTGATATCACTAATTCCAATTTGTGATATCATAAAACGGCAAAGGAATTCTAGCACTCATGTTGTGCAAAAAATAACTTTGATTTCGAGCATTAGGTTTGTGCAGAAATTCACTTGGTATTCGAGCATTAGTTTAGTGCAGAAACTCAGCTGTCTATTCGAGCGTTAGTTTAGTGCAGAAATTCAGCTGTGTATTCGAGCGTTAGTTTAGTGCTCGAATTCACTTGTTATTCCAGCTTTATAGTTTAGTGCAGAATGTAGTTTAAATTTGAAGAAAAATAGCAACAGAGTTTTCGCATCCATATCCTTCACTGGAAACGATTTTAAAATAATTTTAGATGAATTAATACATGTAAATTGATTGGCAACATATCAATAATTCAATTATTGATATGTTGTCAATTTAAATGAAACCCGCCAAGCTGTTTCATATATTTTCGAGTTTTCATTGTTTAATTTATATATAATTGTTTTTATTAAACATGTCACATACAAAGAATTTATGGTTTCACTTGCATTCCTTAGATTTATATTTAACGCAAGTAAATAGTCTCAAAATAAACTTACTTTTACGTAGATTGGCAACATATCAGTAATTCATTTCGTGATATGTTGCCAATTTGATGTTAGTCGGATTGGTGTACCGTATCAGTTGCCAATACCATGGCGTGCAGGCATAGCCACGTGGCCACGAGCCATAACCATGAGGCATAACCATGAGGCATAACCACGTGGTCATGCACAATGCAGCTACAGAAGGTTATACGTATACAGTACAAATGGAGAATTCGAGCTCCACACGTGTGCTTCTATACGGGGCACGTGCTAGCATAGCGCAATGCAATACGTGCATGCATGCAATGCAGGGCATGGGACATACTATCTATAGACAGATCTCTATAGCTAGTATACGGTACATGAAATTGGCAACATATGGACCGCCGAGATTCAGCTTCTTCAAATGAGGCATCTTACAGATGAACTGAGCGAGATCACGTGATGCAGAGGGACGTTTACTGAGATCCACATCTTGGATGTCAAAAGTCTCAGTCTGTCATGATTTGATTTGATTTGATTTGATTTGAATTTATTCAGACATTATAAAAACATGTCTCGGGAAAACAAAAAAGGTTTGACCAACCCATACAAGTCTGTTTCCCGGATATAAACAACAAGTAGATTCAATATCATAAACAGCAAGGCGACTAAACGTTAAGATTTCTTTTCAAATATTGAACCTTTGCAAATGCTTTTTCATAGACTTATCCTATATCAGGGCGAAACTTTTAGCAAGAGTCAGATGAAACTTCCATGATAGTGCGCAAAGCAACGACAATTACATCTTTATATTTCAAGTTTTGGACCCTGTAAGCTATTCAGGAACTACATACTGGGGGCGCAAAATTAAAATATCCTGAAAGAAAATAATTATGCGAGGCAGAAAAGCGAGCGAGCTTTAGAAATTTTCGCATTTCCAACCCTCAAAAATTGTTTCTAATGCATTTACCTTGCAGACTGTTTCCCGGATATAAACAACAAGTAGATTCAATATCATAAACATATTGCATATTAAGTATTATTTAAAAGATGTAAACGATAGACAACAATGATGATTGCAGGTAAAATCACTGTAGTATTGCAGAGTACAAAATTACTTAGTTGAGGTATAGCATCTGTGAAATTAACTATGTGGGTTGAGATGGTTATTTAACGCTTTTTTAAACATGCTAAGAGTTTTCATATTGACTACATACTTCGGAAGTTTGTTCCAATCATTCATGGTTTTAGGATAAAATGAGTTCATATAATAATCTGTTCTTGCGAAGGGTACATGCATCTTTAAGTTATGATCGTTTCTTCCAATTCTGTTCGCAGGTGTGCACCTGTCTTTATGTCCTATATCTATTAAATCATAAACAAGCTAATAATAAGACACCAGTCTGAGGTACTTCCGTCTATTCTCTAATGTATTCATACTTAACTTTTGTAATAAAGTATCATAACTAGTGCTCCAGTCTTTGCACATCATTCTTAAATAGCGTTTTTTAATTCGTTCAACCAGTAGTTTTTGTGAATTTCTATATGGATCCCATGCGATACAACAATAATCCAAACGTGAGCGTACTAAAGATTCATAAAGATTTGTTAAAACAGATTTTGGATAGTCAACAAAGTTCCTCCGTATAATACCAACAAGTCTATTGCACTTCACATGTAATTCAGAACAATGATCATTCCAATTTAAAGTATTGTTGATCATATTAAAGACCTAAATATTTCTCTGACATTTTTAGCTCCTGACCACCAATAGTATATGCGTACGCTATATCATGAAGCTTCCGAGACATCGTTATGATCTTGCATTTAGATAAATTAAAATCGAGCATCCATGTCTTAGACCACTGATTTAAAACTTCCAGATCATTTTGTAAAATTTTACAATCATCTAAAGTAGAAATACGACGATATAAAATACAATCATCAGCATATAATCTAATGGTAGAGGCGATGTTATTAGATATATCATTAATAAAACATAGACATAACGCCGGACCCAAAATTGTACCTTGAGCAACACCAGATTTAACATCAATCCATGATGAATATTCACCATTAATAACAACTCTTTGCGATCTTTTTTGTAAAAAATTCATTATCCAATTTAAATTAGTTCATTTCACACCGTATACTTATAGTTTTGTTCTTAAAAGTTCATGGGACACACTGTCGAAAGCCCTAGCAAAATCAAGAAAAGCAATATGAACACTTGAACCCGTTTCCAAAATATATGACCAATCACCGATAACCTCTACTAATTGAGTTTCGCATGATCTCTTTTCACGAAAACCATGTTGGTTATCACATAAAATGTTATTATTGTTAAAATAATGAAATGGGCGTTTACAGACTATTCTTTCTAAAATCTTACATGTAACAGACGTTAACGATATTGGCCGGTAATTACTAGCGTCTTCTTTGTTGCCTTTTTTATATATAGGACAAACATTTGCTCTGAGCCAGTCTTCTGGTAAAATGCCGGATGACAAAGACATGTTAAAAAGTTTACAAAGAGAAGGCGTTAACTGGTCTGCACCTTCCTTTAACAAACGTGGAGATATTTCATCAGGTCCCTGTGCTTTTGAAACGTCTATACTTTTCAACAATTTTACAACCTCAGTCTCTGTACATTGAATGTCCTTCATAATAGGTGCTTTACTGCTATATTCAGGTATTGAGAGGCTTACGTGATCTTTAAAAGCTTGATTAAATTGTACATTGAAAGCATCAGCCTTTTGTTGATCTTCTGTTATAAGCCGCTGCGTACCATTGACCTTTAAGCATTCAACCGTACTATGATCACATTTTCTAGACTTGATAAAACTACAAAACAATTTCGGGTTATGTTTTAAGCTTTTACACAAAATCTTCTTTAAAAAAGACACATAGTTAGATTTAATTTTCTTCTTTACTTCTCTCCTTAATTGTCGATACCTTTCCCAGTGAGATTCTTTACGTGAAATTTTAGCTATGTTAAACATTCTATTTCGTTTTTAAATCATTTTTTTTACATCCTTATTTATCCATTGAACATTAGCTCTTTTTGTCACATTGCCATGTGGGATATTTGCATCGCAAATCTTCATCACAACATGTTTCCACGATTGACAGTAGTGTTCTACGTCATATGCATTGTTTTCATCTAGTAATGTAGCATCTTTTAAATCATTATGAAACTGTTCTAAATTGCCTTTGGAATAAAAGTATATTTTTCTCTTCTTAAATTCGTTTTTAATTATGTAACAAACCAATGTAAATCTTATTGCCTCATGATCACTTATACCGGGTGATGCATCAACAATTACTGACAATTACCTACTTGGAGATATTTCAAATTTATCAATTGTTGACTTAAAAAGATGCTCCCTCTTGTATATATTAAAAAAACAACAACAATAATTACTATCTTCTATTGCGAATTTTAAAGAAGAATCTTGACCCATTTCCTATACTGGAACCGGCTGGTTCCTATATTAAGCATATGGGAATAATATAATTCAGTAGTCAACAGGTTTATTCAGTCTCTCTCTCTCTCTCCTTCTCTAGCTCTCTCTCTCCCTCCCTCTGTTCTCGATTTGTAGCCTGCGTATTGTATAAAAGCAGACAAGAAACATTGCTGGCTTCAAGGATACAGAAAAAAGAGAAAGTAAAACGAGATATCCAGAATTTCCATCTTAATTCTCAGTTACAATCTATAATGTCATGAGCAATTCACAAGTCAAATAACTGCAAATCTATCTGCACTTCTATAGCCACACATATTGATGCATGAAACAAATATAATTATTTTAAATGCACTGTTTATTATTTTGATGATTTTCATTAATGTGTGTTTTATGGCAAAGTGTTCATTATCCACTGAAAATTTACCTGCTTTATCTTATTCAGATTATACTTTTGTTTGATTTTAGAGGTTAGTACACCTCCGGTATATCCAAACATGATAGGATTTGCGTAGAGTATTAGAATTATAATTAATACCTTGGTAGATGATGCCATCGATGATAATGTTGAGTAGAATTCATCGTGAAGCAAGACCTCGATGTAACTGACAAGTTTCAGGCACCTCAAATGAGGCATCTTACAGATGAACTGAGCGAGATCATGTGATGCAGAGGGACGTTTACTGAGACCCACATCTTGGATGTCAAAAGTCTCTATCTGTCATAGTTATAGATGGTGATGCATCAACAATTACTGACAATTACCTACTTGGAGATATTTCAAATTCATCAATTGTTGACTTAAAAAGATGCTCCCTCTTGTATATAATATAAATGCAAAACAATTTGCATTAATAAACAAATAAACAATTTCTATCTTCTCTTGTGAATTTTAAAGAGGAATCTTGACCTATTACCTACATATACTGGAACCGGCTGGTTCCTGTATTAAGCCTGTGGGAATAAGATAATTCAGTAGGCAACAGGTTTATTCAGTCTCTCTCTCTCTCTCTCTCTCCCTCCCTCTGTTCTCGATTTGAATAGCAGAGTAGCCTGCGTATTGTAGAAAAACAGACACGGAAAATTACTGGTATCAAGGATACAGAAAAAAATAGAAATTAAAACGAAAGATCAAGACTTTCTATCTCAATTCTAAGTTACAATCTACGGGTCAAATAACTGCAACTCCATCTGCACTTCTATAGCATGGAACAGATATAATTATTTGACATGCACTGTTTATTTGATGATTTTCATTAATGTGTGTTTTATGGCAATGTGCTCATCATTCACTGAAAATAAGTTTTCTGCTTTATCGTATTAATGGGTTAGTCAGATTATCTACTTTTGTTTGATTTTAGAGGGAAGTTGTAAAATCAGCACTGATTTTCTTATTTACTACATGTATATAAATCTATATACCTACCTATTATACTAGTCACTTGACTACGCTAACCCGTTCGAGAACTTAACATCCCTAAGGTAGCAAGAAATGAAGGAATTGGGCGAACGCCAATAGGCAGCCTCCAAAATATCATTAAGCGTCACACCTTGAAACAGAGCCCAAGAGGTGCTGACACTACGAGTGTCATGGGCATGGGGCTTACTATCTGACAAGAGAGCCTCTGGGCCGGCGGCCCGAATAGCCTCGTCAATCCATCTAGAAATGGAATCAAGAGAAGCAGAAAAAAAGGCTCTCGAGTGATCACAAACAACTGATCATCTTTGCGACATGTCTTAGTCTTATCAAAATACCATTTGAGAGCTCTAACAGGACACCAAACCTTGTCTTCACGCACTGACGAAAAGTCAGAAAGCGGACAAAGAAAAATCTCAACAGGGCCAGAAGAAGCCATCTGATTCCTGGCAATGAAAGAAGCTTTAGGAATCAATCTAACGTCTTTTCTCTCCCAACGAACATGGCCAGGAGTAAGACAGAGGGCATGAAGGGTACTGCGCCTCGGACCAGAGGCAATGGCTACCAGGAAGAGCGTCTTTACCGTAAGATGGTGAAGCGAAGCTTCACCTAACGGTTCGAAAGGAGGTTTGGCTAGGGCTTCTAGGACCCGAGGCAAACTCCAAGACGGGACCAACTGAGAACGAGGGGGACGTTTCAGAAAGAAAGACCGAATCAATCCACTCAACAGCGGGGAATTAGAAATCCCCGAACCATCCGAAAACCCCGAATGAATGGCGCCGATCGCAGACCGGTAGCCTCGGATAGTAGAGATGGACCTCCCTTTGTCAAACAGCGAGATTAGAAAATCTGCGATTGAACCAACAGGAGCCTTAGACAGGGTTTGATCCCGCGCTTTACACCATTGGAAAAAGACTGAAAGACGGGAATTGTAAATTTCCCTAGTAGAGACTCTACGACTGGACATTAAAAAGTCAGCGGCCCTTTCAGAGAGACCCGACTGCCTTGCAGATTCCCCGACAGGGGCCAAGCAGTCAAATGAAGGGACGCCGGACTGTGGTGAAGAATCCCCGAGAGGGGTTGCGACACTAGATCCGCTCTTAGCGGAAGAAGGAACGGTTGAGCCACCAGAAGGCTCACTAACTCCGGGAACCAAATCCTCCTGGGCCAAAAAGGAGCTATTACAAGCACCCGAGCCCGATCTTCCCTGATCTTCTGCAAGACTCGCGGGATCAGCTGGAAGGGAGGAAAGGCAAACCTTCGAAGATTCTCCCAACTGAGGGAGAAAGCATCCAGAGCCCAAGCCTCCCGGTCGCGAACACGGGAGCAGTACCGGGAAGCTGGTGGTTCAGAGCTGACGCAAACAGGTCCACCTCCAGTGGGCCCCAGCAACTGCAAATGCGGGAAAAAACCTCTGGATGAAGCTTCCATTCTGATGGAAGACACCAGCCCCGGGATAGAAAATCCGCAATGAGGTTTTCCTGACCGGGGATGAAAGAGGCAACGGGCATGATCGCCATGTGACGACATCACCTCCACAGCTGTGCTGCTAAGGCATTCAGGGTGGCAGAACGAGTGCCTCCTTGCCGATTTATATAAGCCTCCACTGTGACATTGTCCGTGAGGATCAGAACTGAACGACTGAGAAGTCGACTTCTGAAGTCTTCTTCCGACGGGCAGGGGCCCGCGTCGGCTTAAAGGGAGCGCGGAACTGCTTAGTCATCTCAGTGATCTGCTTCCGCGCATCAATCTCCCTCTGAAAAACTGTAGCGAATTGTCCGCCAAAGAGCGAAGGACACCCAGACGGGACATCCCGGAGAAGTGACGCAATGTCAGTCTTCTTAACCGCGAGGTCAGAGAGGGCCAAAACCCTGCGACGGTACGTAACCGAAGCCGCCGCACTGGAAAGTTGTGACCACTGCAAACAGAAAAGAGTGTGCAGCAGGTCATCAGTAACCAGCTTATCACCATCAGTGACATTCAACTCCTCCGCCCTGGATCTGAGGTCGGAGAGAAAACCTTGAAAAGCAGCCCAGCGCATACCTGCTCAGACTTGGCCTTCAACATTGCTCCAACGCTTATCCTCAGACTTAAAGGAAGAAGAAGTCAGCGGATTGGTCGCACACAGACGTCGACCCACCGCTAAAATCTCCGGAGAGAGAGACTTAGCTTTGAAAAAGCTATCTTGATCTTGGGAACCAAAGGCAAAGACCTTACCCTTAATCGAAACAGGGCGCTTAACAAGGAGCGCTGATTCAATGCGGTCATACTCCACCTTGAAATCCTCCGCAAGAGAAATACCCTCGGAGGAATCCTGCTGCCTGAACCAACGCGAAGTCGAACCCTGCGCGCGGGCTGACTGAAATTCAGGGAGATATTTGGACAACAAAGCAATCGTCTCTACCCCACAAAGGGAGAGCGATTGAAGCCCTGCCTGCTCCAACAATGTCGATTCAGAAACCGAAGCTTGAGAAGCCACATCCAAATCTGGTTCCGCTTGAATTGATTGGGACAATGGTCCACGAACAAAAGCCGAAACAGGCGGACACTCCCATGGACCACTATAGGTCTCCTCGCCCGGCAGAGCCCCGTGGGCTGCGGGTATAGGAGGCGCGAGAGACCCCGTCTCAGACAATGAGGAATCAAGCACAAAAGGCTGATTAGTCTCAATGTCAGACCCCGGAAGAGGGATAGAAGCAGGGGCTGTGGTATCTGGTAAGAGGGACCAACCCTGTCGTTGGGCAAAAACCCGCATCATGCTGAGCATCTCAGATTGAGAAGGGTCAGACGGGTCAGATGGGCAAGAAGCAGGCAAAGCCTTGCTTCTTTTAGATCCCTTCTTAGGCTTCTTTTTAGCTGGCTCAACAGGAGCCGAAGCCGTGACCCGCTTCTTAGGGCGTCTGACAGACTTCGGGCGGTTCTCCGAAACAACTTCGGAAACACGAACCAAACCCTCAACAGAGGGATGCCCGCCTCCCTCCAGGGGAGAAGTGCGCTGAGGGTATGTACCCAAAGTCGCGCACAAACTACCCATACTGGCTGAGCAAGAAGATGCTACAGCCATGGGCCGGGCGCTTGAGGCGCCCAGTGCGAGGGCAGACTGGGACGAGGTCCCAGTATTCGCCCACCGACTACTAATAGTATGTGAACTCACTATTGTTCCGCCCGTGGGCGGCAATAGGAGAGCACTAGTAGTCGCGCACTCAGGTGACCGCACCTGTTGCTCCGTAGAGCGCCCATAATTGTTGGCTCGAGTCTTCCCATCAGCTGGCAAAAGCAACAGCCCGGGTAGTACTCGCTCCCCCACTTGGCATCGTCCGGGGGCTAGGGTATGAGAACCCAGACCAACATGGGCGGTGCCCGTGAGCTGCCCTGCAGTAGCGGCACGCGTCTCCCCTGCGGGAAACAAACGTCCCCCCTCAGGTCTGAGTGACCGGGGGATTGGATTTGTGATATCCAAACCACTAGAGCTTGACGCCACCCACCCCAAAGCCACGGGCTTCAGAGTTGACGTCCCAAGCTCAACTAACGCCACCCGCCCCGAAGCCGCATGCTCCGAGGCTGGCAAACCCTGCAGGGAAACACCACTGGGCAACTTACCTGCAGCCCTCCTCCCTCCCCCATGTACGAAAGTCCTCGGGAGAGTTCTGGAAGGCCGAGTCGTCTTGCTAGACGACTCTTCGGAAGAAGCAGGTCTCCGCGACCTAACAGCTTCTTCTTCCGAACTCATAATGCTGCAATAAAACAGACTTGTAAAATCAGCATTGATTTTCTTATTTACTATATAAATCTATATACCTACCTATTATGCTAGTAGTCTTGACTACGCGACCCCTTCGAGAACTTTACACACATGAGTCACAATATTGTGCGCACCCCCCGTAATCCTATTGTTCCCCTCGCCACTCACGCGCGTCAACACGCAACGGCCATCTTCCTCTTTTGCGAGCAACCCCAAGTAGAAACATGTTGCTTGCAAGGTGCGGGGAAGGAGGGAGGGTCATAGGTAGGTATATAGATTTATATAGTAAATAAGAAAATCAATGCTGATTTTACAAATTTACTGCAATAAATCATATATACCTACCTATTATGCTAGGCCAGCGCCAACTCAAAGACCGGGAGGGATGTTTCAAGCAGAGGGAAATAGGATTACAAAGAAGACACAGCGGCCTTCAAGGTGGCTGATCCAAGGGACATCCCTAAGGTAGCAAGAAATGAAGGAATTGGACGAACACCAATAAGCAGCCTTCAAAAAATCATCAAGCGCCACACCTTGAAACAGAGCCCAGGAAGTGCTGACACTACGAGTGTCATGAGCATGAGGCTTACTGTCAGATAAAAGAGCATCTGTGCCAGCAGCCCTAATAGCCTCGACGATCCATCTAGAAATGGAATCAAGAGAAGCAGGAGAAAAAGGCTCTCGAGTGATCAGGAACAACTGATCATCCTTACGATAAGACTTAGTCCTATCAATATACCATTTGAGAGCTCTAACAGGACACCAAACTTTGTCCTCGCGCACTGACGAAAATCCAGAAAGCGGACAAAGAAAAATCTCAACAGGGCCAGAGGAAGCCGTTTGATTCTTGGCAAAGAACGAAGCCTTAGGAATCAATCTAACACCTTTTCTCTCCCAGCGAACATGACCAGGAGTAAGACAGAGGGCATGAAGAGTACTGCGCCTCTGCCTAGAGGCAATGGCTACCAAAAAGAGCGTCTTAACCGTAAGATGGTGAAACGAAGCTTCACCTAACGGCTCAAAAGGAGGCTTCGCCAGGGCTTCTAAGACCTTAGGCAGGCTCCAAGACGGGACTAACTTAGAACGCGGAGGACGTTTCAGAAAGAACGACCGAATCAAACCACTCAACAGCGGGGAATTAGAAATCCCCGAACCATCTGAGAACCCCGAATGAATGGCCCCGATCGCCGATCGATAGCCTCGGATAGTAGAGATGGATCTCCCTTTGTCAAATAGCGAGATTAGAAAATCCGCAATTGAACCAATAGGAGCCTTAGACGGGGTTTGATTTCGCTCTTTACACCAGAGGAAAAAGACCGAAAGACGGGAATTATAAATTTCCCTAGTAGCAACACCAGATCCGCTCTTAACGGAAGAAGGAACGGTTGAGCCACCAGAAGGCTCATTAGCTCCGGAAAACAACTCCTCCTGGGCCAAAAAGGGAGCTACCACAAGCACCCGAGCCCGATCTACCCTGATCTTCCGCAAGACTCGCGGAATCAGCTGGAAGGGAGGAAAAGGCAAACCCTCGAAGATTCTCCCAACTGAGAGAAAAAGCATCGAGAGCCCAAGCTCCCTGATCGCGCGCACGGGAGCAATATTTCGGAAGTTGGTGGTTTAGAACCGACACAAAAAGATCCACTCCCAGTGGACCCAGGCAACTGCGAATGCGGCAAAAGACCTCTGGATGGAGCATCCATACTGATGGAAGACACCTGCCCCGAGACAGAAAATCCGCAATGAGGTTATCCTGACCAGGGATGAAAGAGGCCACGGGTGTGATCGCCATGCGACAACACCACCTCCACAGCTGTGCTGCTAAGGCATTCAGGGCAGCCGAACGAGTGCCTCCCTGCCGATTGATATAAGCCGCCACAGTGACATTGTCCGTGAGGATCAGAACTGAACGACTGAGAAGTCGACTTCTGAAATGGAGCAGAGTTAACAGAACTGCCATAAACTCCAGGACATTGATATGGGGAAGAGTCCCAAGATGAGACCAATCCCCCGCAACCGTGCTGCCATTGCAATGTCCTCCCCACCCCAACCGAGAGGCATCCGTCGAAACCGAGATCGACGGAAAAGGGGTACGGAAGGACTTGCTTCGCGCGAGAAACTCCTCGTTCGTCCAACGAGAGAGAAGAGACTTGATTCTTATTGGTACTGGAATCCAGACCAACAGAGAATCCTAGCCCGGCTCAAAAGCCTGAGGAGATGTCTCTGAAACGGTCTCATAAGGAGCCGGCAATCCTCCAGAACATCGACTAGACTGGCTAGATATCCCAAGAACTGAGGCCACTGCCAGGCCTTGACCTTTCTGGCCAGCATGAGCTTGCGAGCCGCCGAGACAATGGTGAGAATCCTGTCTTGACTGGGCCGAGCCAACTGATTCCGAATGTCTAACACAGCCCCCAGAAAAAAATTGGGCTGCGAGTAGGAACTAACTCTGACTTTTCCCAATTTATTAGGAAAAGCCCAAGTCTTGAGTTAGATTGACGAGCAAACGAGTCTCGTCTAACAAACGATCGCGCGACTCCGCTAGGAGAAGCCAATCGTCCAGGTAGCAAAATAGCCGAAAGCCGCATCGCCTCAGTGAGGCTGCCAGCACAGCTACAACCTGAGTAAACACCCGAGGGCTGGGCGCAGCCCGAAGGGAAGAGCGCGAAAGCGAAAAGTCTCTGAAAGGAAAAACCCCAGAAGATCGCGCGAAGCGCGATGAATGGGAATATGGAAATACGCATCTTTGAAAACTAAAGGGCCGTAAGAACCAAGACTCTGCGACGGTACATGACCGAGGCAGCTACAGTGGAAAACTGAGCACTGCAAACTAAACAGGACGCTTAAAAAAAAAAGCGCCGCTTCAATGCGGTCATACTCCAGCTTGAAATCCTCCACAAGAGAAATACCCTCGGAGAAATCCTGCTGCCTGAAACAATGCGAAGTCGAACCCTGCGCGCGGGCTGACTGAAAGTCAGGGAGAAATTAGGACAACAAAGCAATCGCTTCTACCCCACAAAGGGAGAGTGACAGCGATTCGGAAACCGAAGCTTGAGAGGCCGCCTCTAAATCTGGTTCCGCCTGAATTGATCGTGACAAACGATCACGAACAAAGGCCGAAACAGTCGGATCCTCCCATGGGCCACCATAAGTCTCCTCACCCCAAGGGCTGCGAGAATAGGAGGCGCATGTGATCCCGTCACAGACACAGAAGAATCAACCATAAAAGGCTGATTAGTCTCAATGTCCGACCCTACAAAAGGGACAAAAGCAGGGGATGTGGTGCCCGGTACAAGGGACCAACCCTGAGTCTGGGCAAAAGCCCGCATCATGCCGAACATCTCAGCTTGAGAGACCGGTGGGTTAGCCAAACCTGACGGGCAAGAGGCAGACAAAGCCTTGCCTCTTTTAGCCCCTTTCTTAGGCTTCTTTTTGACTGGCTCAACAAGAGCCTAAGCCGAAAACCGCCTTTCAGAGCGTTTATTCGGTTTCGTTCGGATCCCCAAAGCCGCTTCGGAAACACGAACCGAACCCTCCGCTGAGGGACGCTCACCTCCCTCTATGGGAGAAGTGCGCTGAGGGTATGAACCCAAAGACGCGCACAAATTACCCATACTGGCCGAGCAAGAAGATGCAACAGCCATGGGCCGGGTGCTCAAGGCACCCAGTGCGAGGGCAGACCGAGATGACCCGGTATTTGTCCACCGAGTACTACCCTGATAGCAGACGGACGTCTTAAAGACGTCGTATATTGGTCGTATTCTGGTCAACTGGTCATACGTCGTATGAACGACGTTATCACGACGTCTTCGTGACGACTTTCTAAGACGAGTATGTATTGTCTTATTTGGATGACTAGTTTATGACGTGATTTTGACGTCAATTATTTACCACTTATATGATTGATTATTCAAGACCAAAAAACGACGTAATTATTACGTCACTGCATTGACCACTCGCGACCAGCTACAATCATGACTAGTTAATGACGTGATTTTGACGTCAAGTATTTACCACTTATATGAAGGATTTTTCAAGACCAAAAACGACGTAATTATTACGTCACTTCATTGCCAGCTCACGACCAGTTACGAATTGCATCATCCATGACCATTTCTTGACGTGATTTTGACGTCAATTATTTACCACTTATAAACGATTATTCAAGACCCCCAAAAAGACGTAATTATCAGGTCACTTCATTGCCAACTCACGACCAGTTAAGAATTGCACTATCCATGACTAGTTCATGACGTGATTTTGACGTCAATTATTTAACACTTATTTGAACGATTATTCAAGACCAAAAGACGACGTAATTATTACGTCACTTCATTGCCAACTCACGACCAATTAAGAATCGCACTATCCATTACTATTTCATGACGTGATTTTGACGTCAATTATTTACCACTTATATGAACGATTATTAAAGACCAAAAAACTTCATTTCATTTCCAACCCACGACCAGCTACGAATGACTAGTTCATGACGTGATTTTGACGTCAGTTATTTTCCACTTATATGAACATTTCAAGAAAAAAACGACGTACGGTAATTATTATGTCACTTCATTGCAAGCTGACGATCAGTTATTGCACCATCCATGACGAATTCTTGACGTGATGGTGACGCCAATTATTTACCACTTATGAACGATTATTCAAGACCAAAAAAAGACGTAATTATTACGTGACTTCAATTCCAACTCACGACCAGCTACGAATGACTAGTTCATGACGTGATTTTGACGTCAGTTATTTTCCACTTATATGAACAATTCAAGACAAAAAACGACGTAATTATTATGTCACTTCATTGCAAGCTGACGATCAGTTATTTCACCATCCATGACTAATTCTTGACGTGATGGTGACGCCAATTATTTACCACTTATGAACGATTATTCAAGACCAAAAAACGACGTAATTATTACGTCACTTCATTGCCAACTAACGACCAGTTAAGAATTGCACTATCCATGACTAGTTCATGAAGTGATTTTGACGTCGATTATTTACCACTTATTTGAACGATTATTCAAGACCAAAAGACGACGTAATTATTACGTCACTTCATTGCCAACTCACGACCTGTTAAGAATCGCATTATCTATTACTATTTCATGACGTGATTTTGACGTCAATTATTTACCACTTATATGAACGATTATTCAAGACCAAAAAACGACGTAATTATTACGTGACTTCATTGCCAACTAACGACCAGTTAAGAATTGCACTATCCATGACTAGTTCATGAAGTGATTTTGACGTCGATTATTTACCACTTATTTGAACGATTATTCAAGACCAAAAGACGACGTAATTATTACGTCACTTCATTGCCAACTCACGACCTGTTAAGAATCGCATTATCTATTACTATTTCATGACGTGATTTTGACGTCACTTATTTACCACTTATGAACGATTATTCAAGACCAAAAGACGACGTAATTATTACGCACTATCCATTACTATTTCATGACGTGGTTTTGACGTCAATTATTTACCACTTATATGAACGATTATTCAAGACCAAAAAACGACGTAATTATTACGTCACTTCATTTCCAACTCACGGCCAGCTACGAATGCCTAGTTCATGACATGATTTTGACGTGAAGTATTTACCACCTGTTTAACGATTATTCAAGACCAAAAATAGACGTTAATATTATGTGACTTCAATTCCAACTCACGATCAGCTACGAATGACTAGTTCACGACGTGATTTTGACGTCAGTTATTTTCCACTTATATGAACTAGGCCAAAAAACGACGTAATTATTACGTCACTTCATTGCCAACTCACGATCAGCTATTTCACCATCCATGACTAATCCCTGACGTGATTGTTGACGTCAATTATTTACCACTTATGAACGATTGTTTAAAACCAAAAAAGGACGCAGATATCACGTCATGTCATTGCCAACCCACGACCAGTTAAGAATCGCACTATCCATTACTATTTCATGACGTGATTTTAGCGTAAATTATTTACCACTTATATGAACGATTATTCAAGACCAAAAAACGACGTAATTATTACGTGACTTCATTTCCAACTCACAGCCAGCTACGAATGACTAGTTCATGACGTGATTTTGACGTCAAGTATTTACCACTTGTTTAACGCTTATTCAAGACCAAAAATCGACGTTAATATTACGTGACTTCTATTCCAACTCACATGACGTGATTTTGACGTCAGTTATTTTCCACTTATATGAACAATTCAAGACCTATTAAAAAACGACGTAATTATAACGTCACTTCATTGCCAACTCACGACCAGCTAAGAATGACTAGTTCATGACGTGATTTTGACGTCAATTATTTACCACTTATATGAACTATTCAAGACCAAAAACGACGTAATTATTACGTCACTTCATTTCCAACTCACGGCCAGCTACGAATGCCTAGTTCATGACATGATTTTGACGTCAAGTATTTACCACCTGTTTAACGATTATTCAAGACCAAAAATAGACGTTAATATTATGTGACTTCAATTCCAACTCACGATCAGCTACGAATGACTAGTTCACGACGTGATTTTGACGTCAGTTATTTTCCACTTATATGAACAACTAGGCCAAAAAACGACGTAATTATTACGTCACTTCATTGCCAACTCACGATCAGCTATTTCACCATCCATGACTAATCCCTGACGTGATTGTTGACGTCAATTATTTACCACTTATGAACGATTGTTTAAAACCAAAAAAGGACGCAGATATCACGTCATGTCATTGCCAACCCACGACCAGTTAAGAATCGCACTATCCATTACTATTTCATGACGTGATTTTAGCGTAAATTATTTACCACTTATATGAACGATTATTCAAGACCAAAAAACGACGTAATTATTACGTGACTTCATTTCCAACTCACAGCCAGCTACGAATGACTAGTTCATGACGTGATTTTGACGTCAAGTATTTACCACTTGTTTAACGCTTATTCAAGACCAAAAATCGACGTTAATATTACGTGACTTCTATTCCAACTCACATGACCTGATTTTGACGTCAGTTATTTTCCACTTATATGAGCAATTCAAGACCTATTAAAAAACGACGTAATTATAACGTCACTTCATTGCCAACTCACGACCAGCTAAGAATGACTAGTTCATGACGTGATTTTGACGTCAATTATTTACCACTTATATGAACTATTCAAGACCAAAAACGACGTAATTATTACGTCACTTCATTGCCAACTCAGGACCAGCTACGAATGACTAGTTCACGACGTGATTTTGACGTCAAGTATTTACCACTTGTTTAACGATTATTCAAGACCAAAAATCGACGTTAATATTACGTGACTTCTATTCCAACTCACATGACCTGATTTTGACGTCAGTTATTTTCCACTTATATGAACAATTGAAGACCTAAAAACGACGTAATTATACCGTCACTTCATTGCCAACTCACGACCAGCTACGAATGGCTAGTTCACGACGTGATTTTGACGTCAAGTATTTACCACTTGTTTAACGATTATTCAAGACCAAAAATCGACGTTAATATTACGTGACTTCACGACCAGCTAAGAATGACTAGTTCACGACGTGATTTTGACGTCAAGTATTTACCACTTGTTTAACGATTATTCAAGACCAAAAAACGACGTGATTATTACGTGACTTCAATTCCAACTCACGACCAGCTAAGAATGACTAGTTCATGACATGATTTTGATGTCAATTATATACCACTTATGAACGATTATTCAAGACTAAAAGACGACGTAATTATTACGAACTATCCATTACTATTTCATGACGTGATTTTGAAGTCAATTATTTACCACTTATATGAACGATTATTCAAGACCAAAAAACGACGTAATTATTACGTGACTTCATTTCCAACTCACGGCCAGCTACGAATGATTAGTTCATGACGTGATTTTGACGTCAAGTATATACCACTTGTTTAACGCTTATTCAAGACCAAAAATCGACGTTAATATTACGTGACTTCTATTCCAACTCACATGACCTGATTTTGACGTCAGTTATTTTCCACTTATATGAACAATTCAAGACCTAAAAACGACGTAATTATACCGTCACTTCATTGCCAACTCACGACCAGCTACGAATGGCTAGTTCACGACGTGATTTTGACGTCAAGTATTTACCACTTGTTTAACGATTATTCAAGACCAAAAATCGACGTTAATATTACGTGACTTCACGACCAGCTAAGAATGACTAGTTCATGACGTGATTTTAACGTCAAGTATTTACCACTTGTTTAATGATTATTGAAGACCAAAAATCGACGTTGATATTACGTGACTTCAATTCCAACTCACGACCAGCTAAGGATGACTAGTTCATGACGTGATTTTGACGTCAGTTATTTTCCACTTATATGAACAATTCAATACCAAAAAACGACGAAATTATTACGTCACTTCAATGCCAACTCACGACCAGCTACGAATGACTAGTTAACGACGTGACTTTGACGTCAAGTATTTACCACTTGTTTAACGATTATTCAAGACCAAAATTCGACGGTAATATTACGTGACTTCCATTCCAACTCACGACCAGCTAAGAATGACTAGTTCATGACGTGATTTTGACGTCAATTATTTACCACTTATATGAACAATTATTCAAGACCCCCCCCCCCAAAAAAAAAAAACAACCTAATTATTACGTGACTTCATTGCAAACTGACGACCAGCTCCGACGTTCATGACGTAATTTTATTTACCACTTATGAACGATTATTCAGTTTAAATCTAAACATGGGAACGGTTTGGGATTAATTAGACAATGTCTATATTTTTTTTAAGGACTAGTTCATGACGTGATTTTGACGTCAATATACAACTTATGGTTCGATATGTGCCCTAGAAAAAAAGGATATCAGAACGTGCATTCGCTAGACTTTGGATATAAAAGCTAAATAATTTTTTGCTATTGCAAACATAAGGGAAAGAAGAAGAAAGGATAATTAATACAATTAAATGATACAGTATTGACTGCAGGCTACGTCATCGAGCCACTCAACTAGCGCGTGATATTGATACACGGCTAGCCTGGCAGGCTAGGCATGCACGGCCGGTACGCAATGTATACAATTATCTTGCTGACATAATGGGGTTTTTTTTGTTTGTTTTGTTTGTTTTTTGTTTTTTGTGTTTTTTAACGTGATCGTTTTACTCGTCCGTCCTTTCACGTGCGTGCATTGCCACGCTGCTCGACTCAGCGTGGAGTGTGTGCATGTGAAAAAATAGCAGTGGAACAGGTTACTCTAACTTCTTAGGCATACGAACTCGTCTTCGTTGATCTTCTAAAGACCTTCCATCAAAGTTTAAGTTCAGGTTTCGTGGCAAGTAAGTTAGGTATTCACACCACACTGTGCATTATGTGTAGCTAAGACAGTAACAGATAGACACTAGGAACACGATGCATGCAATGACAAAAGAGAGCGGACAAAATATACAGATCCTCATTGTACCCTCCACAATTGTTCTGGTAGACAAAAGAACATCCCTTCATTGCTATTATGTAAGATAAGTAGAACAGGTGAATATACATGTGACACCTGCTCTACATAATCTTACATAATAGCAATGAAGGGATATTCTTTTATCTACCAGAGCAAGTGTGGAAGGTACAATGAGGAGCTGTATATCATGTCCGCTTCTTTGTTTGCCATGTTCATAGTGAGACAACGTGTGTTATTATTAGTCACACTGTTTGTAGAACTGTCAGTATACTATCAATCACATTTGTCAAGTGACCGTTATTATACATTACAGTCGAAATTATGCATCTGCTGAGTGCTGTATTTTGTCACTTTCATGGGACATTAAATTATATATACAATAACAAATTATCATTTAGTGATCATTTAAATACTGCCACAGTTAAGTCTACTTACATTGAAGTAAACATCGAAATAAGTAGACTAAATACTAACTGTTAGGCAGTGTACCCTATAGGCTATGTTTTTTTGTCCAATAATATTGTTACTAACGTTACTGTAATATTAAACTGTTAGAGTTAGAGTGAAGTGCTTTTAAATATAAGGCATCATCAGGCAAGTCTCTGATGAATTTATTCCTTCATTTTATTTATTTATGTCACTTATTCTTTTCTTGGGGGGGGGGGGCATTCATGATGGCACCTCGATCTGTTCATACGTACATTTCAGAAAAAAGAGTGAAAAATTCGAAATTTCTAAACAAACCAAACATATTTTATGATTGTCTTTTATTGCCTATACTCCTGTTAGGGCTTGTAGGTGCATTATGTTTTCAGGTTGTCGGTCCATCCATCTGCCTGAACAAAATCGCACCTACACAATATCAAGAGAACCCTTGGATGAATGTTGTTCCTATTTGGCTCAGGAAAACCGGCAGTGCATGACACGAGATGAGCCGATGAGATCGTGGGCAAATATGGCCCAGTTCAAAGGTTATGAAATTTACTCCCAAATGTCACATCAAATGTGTTTCTAAATTAAAAATGTCATGAAATTGAAGATAGAAAATTAGGGGAAATAAATAATTTGCCTAAAATTGTATGGTGTCAGGCAGAAATCAAAAGAGACATTTTGGTATTTTTTTCAGTCTCAACATCGCCTTTGATTAGGCAACTAGACATTGGTGCTATATAAATACCCTGATTGGATTGGAATGTACAATATTTACGATTGAATAAGGAAAAAATACAAAAAAGAAACAAAAATAAATGCTCTCATATTTCAATTTAATTTCAGAATTGAGACGATTGCATAATAAGATGGAGGAAGTCATGTCGGAGGTGAGGGAAAACCGGAAACTTCTTGGGGCAATCCGTGCCAAAATGGAGAAGGGCAGAGTGGCTGAAATTCAACACGATCCTTCAGGAGGATCTTGCAAAAAAAGCAATTTGTGAGTGTCTTTATCTGCTTATAATAGTGTTATACAGTTGATTCATTAACTTTCTTCTGCACTTTATACTCAATTATTTATGCAAACATTCAACTTAATTGGGAAAATTAACTATCAGAATTTCAACAGCATATTTGTTTATTGTAGAAAGTTGGATTAAATATACTGTTTGTGACATGCATGTTCATTCCAGAATTGAAATTGACAATTATTTTTGGAGAATATTATATTTCCATTATTACATACAGGAGAGGTCAATTAATTGTTCTGCAGCTATGTCATGACTTCAAACAGCCAGCAAGTTTGTTCTTGTCTTGCTTGAAAAGCTGCTGCTAAATGCATTTTCTTTGCAATATAGTTATCAATTTCAGCCTCATGTTGTTTACAGAGCTTGCAGGAGGAAAAACAATGCTTTGCATCCACCTTGTAGGTCTTCCAGAGTTTGCATGCCTATAATGAAATTGACCTCTGCTTGGAATAATTAAGTTTGAAAGAACTTTTGAAATCAGTATCGGTTTCAATTGTGAGATCTTATGCATGTTTAAATCAGATAGGAAGATTCATGAAAGTGAGAATAATACATGTTTAGTACTATTCCCTTTCATTTTTCCAGATGTCATACTTAAAGAGATGTGGAGGGGCCACCAAAGAATCAGTAAGGCGTATGCTGGACACAATGATGGACCCTCAGTTGTCTGTGCAATTCAGTTGGATGGGACAACGTGGCAGAAGCACAAGTTTTCGGGATATAAGGCGATGATAGATGTTATCTTTGGTAATTAGATGTATATACATTTTCTCATCTTCAGAAGAGTCTGTTGATTTTCTTTTCTTCTTGAATCATAAGCAGATAGTTGCAGACATCTAGAAGATTACATTTAAATTATTTTTTGGACCCCCACATTATTTATCACAAAGTAACTTGGATATATATAACTTGGATATATATATATTTTTCAGTGTTTCAAAATATTGTCAAATAGGTATGTTTGTATGCTTAACTCTTTCTGCCTTCCCCCTGCTTAACTGCCATAATGCTCTAATCCAGAAGGACTGTTGTTTGCATCATTAGGCAGAAATTAAGATAAAGATCTTCAGAGATGCTTTTACCTCTAAGGGCTGTTAGCTTCATTACAGTGTTTGAACTGGTGCCTTTTGAAGTTCGTTATGCTTCTAGCATTCTGTTTTTAATTGAAAAACAGCTTTACTCAGGGGCGGATACAGGATTTTCAGAAAGGGGGCGCACACTGAGGAACCCTCCGCTTGACGAAGCCAAACGGCCATCTAGGGGGTCCGGGGGCATACTTTGTCAGACAAAACGGGCGGGGGCGCACGCCCCTTGCGCCACCCCCCCCCCCCCCTCTGGATCCGCGCCTGTTACTGCCAAAGTTTCCTAGAAGTGAACTCGCCATCTCCCGTGGTACAAAAAGAATTTCAGGTATTTGCTAAATGTGAGACATAAAAGAAGTGAAGCAATACAGTATCTTTCGGATCTGAGAGGTAATATTTAAATTTTTAATTATTTTTTCCTTTCACATTCTATTTCTTTTCCAGCGACTGTGAGGGGCAACGAACGGACAAGATCTGTTCCGCTTGACGAGGTGGAAAGTGGCATTCAATACTACTTGAAGTACATTTATCGAAACGTACCAAAGAATGATCTGGAGCTTCGGAGGCCTGTAACTCCAGAACTGCAGGAGGAAGAAGAAGCCTTGCCAATGGACACAGAGGAATATTCCCATGATCTGTAAAAAGCTGTAGTTACAACTGGCAATAATTAAAGAAAGAATCCTCTCTACAGGTTTAAAACATACAGAAACAAATTAAATATGAAACAATGCTAAAAGATATTGGATAAGAAATAAGGAAGTTATGACATTATGAAAGTTCATATTTTTTGGGAAAACACTTTTTGACCAGTCCTTAGTGTTTTAATGAGCGAGGTGATGATATCATTGCCTCACAATTTGCTATCCTTTTCATATACAGAAATGACAAAAGTTTCATATTTCAGCTATGAGAATCTAAAACTTGTCTTATCACCGCCCGAAATAAAGGAGAAATAATACATTTTGCTATGGGGATATGTGTTACGAGTGTGAGCTTAAAGTTTTTTTAGAAATCCATATACAGTGTATTTAAAAAAAATTATGAGGTGATGACATCTACTCGCCCATTTAAATATTTGCAAGGACTGGTCAAGAAAATAAAAATGAAATTTTGAAATGTCATATCTTCCTGTATGAGATTTGTGTGACATTTGTACTGTTCTGTATGATGTTTTCTCATGAAATAAGAAGAATAAATTCTGGAGTGGATTTCTTCTATATTTCAAACAACTATCTGTTTTTTAGGATGCTCTTAAGAATTCCACAGATGCTTGCATGTATTTCATATACAATTTCGGTGCCTCTATCTCCATAAGGAGCGCTAAATGTTTTATTCACATAAAATGTAAATGTTCTACTTGTTTCATGATTGCATGACATGAAACTTAAACTTATACTCAACTGCAGTTAGTTCTGTCCATAAATGTACATTTAAATGTCATCTGGAGTATTGGTAATGTATGGAAGAAAATGGAGAGAGTTCCCATCCATTTGTATCCAACCTAAAAGCATTTTATGAATACATTCCATGAAAATAAAGCACCTAAAATGTCCTAAATATTTGTAGAATTTGAAGTTAAAACATGGCAATTGACAAGCAATTCAAAAGTAAAGTTTGCGTCAAACTGAAATCACACTGCAAGTACTCCTGATAACCTTTAAACATATGACAAAGTTTTATTTGATATAAAATATTAGAAATAAAATAAAATTGAACTGAATTGAAACTGTGTATGCAATTTTCAGCACTTTCATACTTTTTGCAGAATATATTGGTAGATGTAAAAGGGTATTTTTATCAATAGCGCATTTTCTTTAGGAGAAGAGCTTGATAGATTTTGTCAATATGCCATATCTTGCAATGATTGAGAGTTGCAGTTTTCATAACTCAAAATCTTTTATTTTATTATTCCTAAGACTATATTCGTCTGCCAATCCACAGGACAGAGAATTCATTAGTTATACATGTACATCAATTATTCAAAGAGCCACTATGAAGTTTATGTTAATAATGGACTTTTCATAGTCACCAAGTTGTGCGTGATTATTTCTTATGAACTGGACTGAAATGCGACGTACAATTAATATGCTTCATTCAGGCATTTTTCCTTGTGAAAAATATATTTGTCAAAGAAATTCAAGGGTAAATCAACTTGCATTATTTTGAACCAACTTATTCTGATTACAGTTCCACCATTTGGTTTGTTGTCTTACATAGATTCCTAGCATTTCGTTCCATAATTAACTTTTATTTTTCCTTGTTCTTGTATAAAACATTGTTCTGGTGCAAGATCTAGATTCAAACCCAAATTGAAAAAAAAATGGTTTGCAAATAATTCAGCATGAGTATCTACTTTATGCAAATGAGGCAAAACATTAACAAAATCTTATACTCAAGCTATTTCATGAGTTAGTAATTCATGTACATTCAACATTACCATTTTTGAGACCATAGAAATCAGGTACTTTCCCCTCCAATTTTGTCAGTGATGCTGTTTTTTTGGTAAATGTTCAAATACTTAATGTATTTTCTTACCCTGTTTTTACTTCGTGCCAAAAATCCATTCATTTTCACAACTCTTTTCATTAGGGTAGCTTGTGTTTCCCACTGTGTGATTTAATAATCCACCTGTTAACATATACCTGTATATAATTACTCACACATCAGTTTTGATTATCATTGTTATGTATGTTTTATGAATGGATGTTTGCAGCTGATTTTCATACCAGTGGCATTAAAAATGTGAAACTGATTTTATGTCTGCCTTGTATATTATGCATAACTTATTTTTCAGTGATTGTACATGTATGTACTTTGAATTTTGGTATCCATGTGCTCATGAATGCTTTGACAGGTCGTCATTACACTTAAACAGATTGTAATTAGTGGTTCAGATGGTAAAATATGACGTGATATTTAAGTCGTGATTTACGTCTTTTTTATGTCTTGTAATTACGTCAATAAGTCGACAACTTGCACCAACGCAAGACGTCATGAGGACGTCTTATTCTGAGGTCATCTTTACGTCTTGCAGGTCACTAAATGACGACTTTATTACGTCTTTTGGACATCTTGCAGTTCACCAAATGACGATTCTTTGACGTCTTTTGGGGGTCTAGCATATCACGTCATTTTTTACCACACTCAAGACCTCTAAAAGACGTCATAAAATGGTCATTTGGTGATTTGCAAGACGTCCAAAAGACGTTATGAAGTCGTCATTCAGTGACCTGCAAGACGTAAAGATGACGTCAAAATAAGACGTCCTCACGATGTCTTGCGTTGGTGCAAGTTGTCGTCTTATTGACGTGATTACAGGACGTAAAAAAGACGTAAATCACGACGTAAATATCACGTCATTTTTTACCACCCGCAAGACCTCTAAAAGACGTCATAAAGTGGTCATTTAGTGACCAGCAAGACGTCCAATAGACGTCACAAAGTCGTCATTTGGTGATTTGCAAGACGCCCAAAAGACGTCATGAAGTCGTCATTCAGTGACCTGCAAGACGTAAAGATGACGTCAAAATAAGACGTCCTCATGATGTCTTGCGTTGGTGCAAGTTGTCGTCTTATTGACGTAATTACAGGACGTAAAAAAGACGTAAACCACGACGTAAATATAACGTCATTTTTGACCACCCGCAAGACCTCTAAAAGACGTCATAAAGTGGTCATTTAGTGACCAGCAAGACGTCCAATAGACGTCACAAAGTCGTCATTTGGTGATTTGCAAGACGCCCAAAAGACGTCATGAAGTCGTCATTCAGTGACCTGCAAGACGTAAATATGACGTCAAAATAAGACGTCCTCATGATGTCTTGCGTTGGTGCAAGTTGTCGTCTTATTGACGTAATTACAGGACGTAAAAAAGACGTAAACCACGACGTAAATATAACGTCATTTTTTACCACCCGCAAGACGTCTAAAAACGTCATAAAGTGGTCATTTAATGACCTGCAAGACGTCAAAAAGACGTCCAAAAGTAGTCATTTGGTGATTTGCAAGACGTCATGAAGTTGTCATTCACTGACCTGGAAGACGTAAAGATGACGTCAAAATAAGACGTCCTCATGATGTCTTGCGTTGGTGCAAGTTGTCGTCTTATTGACGTAATTACAGGACGTAAAAAAGACGTAAACCACGACGTAAATATCACGTCAATATCACGTCATTTTTACCACTCTCTGCTATCAGGGTAAAGGCATGTGAACTCGCTATTGAACCACTAGAGAGCGGCAATAGGAGAGCACTAGTAGTCGCGCATTCAGAAGAAGGTCTCCGCGACCTAGCTGCTTCTTCTTCCGAACTCATAACACTGCAATAAAACAGACAAATATACCAAAATATGAAATACTTTGACTGAGTGCAGGTAATAATAATAAATTGGGAGATACGCACAACAAATTTCACAGCAAAACCGTGACAACAAACACCGAACCCAAAGGCTCCGTGCCAAACGGAAACACCCGCAAACACACAGATATAACTACGTGGGGCTAACTGTAAAAGTGAAAAATAATTGCCAAGAAAAAGGAATCAAAATCCCTTTCAATCGGCAAAAGTGACTAACAAAACACAAGAGTACTATAAACTAGAGGAATATAAGTACCGAAAAGTGCTTTTACGATGCGAAAAAGCGCGCTGAAAAGATACAAAAAGACCTGATTTCAGGAGCGCCGTAACTCGACATCCTAACTCGTCGGGGGCGAGCAAGAAAGAGGAAGATGGCCGTTGCGTGTTGACACGCGTGAGTGGCGAGGGAACAATAGGATTACGGGGGTGCGCACAATATTGTGACTCATGTGTGTAAAGTTCTCGAAGGGGTCGCGTAGTCAAGACTACTAGCATAATAGGTAGGTATATATGATTTATTGCAGTAAATAATAAAGTATACAAAAATATGAAATACTTTAAGAGAGCAGGTAATAATAAATCCTAAATTTTGGGGATACGCACAAATTTCCACAGACAAACACCGTATAATACAAACACCGAACCTAAACCGGATCGGGTAAAACGGAAACACCAGCAAGACACACAGATATAACTACGTGGGGCTGGCCGTGAAAAGGAAAATAACTGCCTGGAAAGGAATCAAAAATATCCCTTGCAATCGGCAAGAGTGACATAAAAACACAAGAGTACTATAATCTTAGACGAAAATAAGTACAGAAAAGTGCTTTTAAGGGCGAAAAAGCGTGCTGAAAAGATACAAAAAGACCTGATTTCAGGAGCGCCGTGACTCGACATCCTAACTCGACGGGGGCGAGCAAGAAAGAGGAAGATGGCCGTTGCGTATTGCTGCGGGTGAGTGGCGAAGGCGAGAACAATAGGATTACGGGGGGTGCGCACAATATAGTGACTCATTTGTGTTAAATTCTCGAACGGGTTAGCGTAGTCAAGTGACTAGCATAATAGGTAGGTATATAAATTATGATTTATTGGAGTAAATTACACCTCCGGTATAACAAAACATGATAAGAATTGCGTTGAGTATTAGAATTATAATTAATACCTTGGTAGATGATGTCATTGATGATAATGTTGAGTAGAAGTCATCGTGGTACAGACCGCGGAAATTCAGCTTCTTCAAATGACGCATCTTACAGATGAACTGAGCGAGATCATGTGATGCAGAGGGACGTTCACTCAGATCCTCACACCGGATCTTAAGAGTCTCAATCTGTCACATTAATATTACACTAATGCATCAACAATTACTGACAATAACATACTCTAAGATATTTCAAATTCATCAAGGTGTTACGTAAACAATTACACCCTCTTGAATATAGTATAAATACAACAATTTCTATCTTCTATTACCAAGATGAAAAGAGGAATCTTGACCCATTACCTATACTGGAACCGGCTGGTTCCTGTATTAAGCCTATGGTAATAATATAATTCAGTAGGCAACAGGTTTATTACATACAGTAGTCTCTCTCTCTCTCTTTGTGCCTCTCTCTCTTTGTGCCTCTCTCCCTCAATCTGTTCTCTATTATAGCGGAGAAACGTGCGTGTTGTATAAAAGCAGACACGGAACATTACTGGTATCAAGGATACAGAAATAAGAGGAAGTGAAACGAGGGGATCAATACTTTCTATCTTAATTCCAAATTACAATCTATAATGTCATGAGCAATTCACAAGTCAAATAACTGTGACTCCATCTGCACTTCTATAGCCACACATATTGATGCATGAAACAAATATAATTATTTTACATGCACTGTTTATTTGATGATTTTCATTAATGTGTGTTTTATGGCAAAGTGCTCATCATTCACTGAAAATAAGTTTACCTGCTTCACTAATGGGTTATTCAGATTATCTACTTGTGTTTCCTTTTGGAGGTAAGTACACCTCCGGGATAACAAAACATGATAGGATTTGCGTAGAGTATTAGAAATATAATTAATACCTTGGTAGATGATGCCATTGATGATAATGTTGAGTAGAATTCATCGTGGGACGGATTGTCGAGATCCAGGTTCTTCAAATGAGGCATCTTACAGATGAACTGAGCGAGATCACGTGATGCAGAGGGACGTTTACTGAGATCCACATCTTGGATGTCAAAAGTCTCAATCTGTCATAGTTATAGATGGTGATGCATCAACAATTACTGACAATTACCTACTTGGAGATATTTCAAATTCATCAATTGTTGACTTAAAAAGATGCTCCCTCTTGTATATAATATAAATGCAACAACACTTTCTATCTTCTCTTGTGAATTTTAAAGAGGAATCTTGACCTATTACCTATACTGGAACCGGCTGGTTCCTGTATTAAGCCTGTGGGAATAAGATAATTCAGTAGGCAACAGGTTTATTCAGTCTCTCTCTCTCTCTCTCTCTCTCTCCCTCCCTCTGTTCTCGATTTGAATAGCAGAGTAGCCTGCGTATTGTATAAAAACAGACAAGAAACATTCCTGGTATCAAGGATACAGAAAAAATAGAAATTAAAACGGAAGATCAAGACTTTCTATCTCAATTCTAAGTTACAATCTACGGGTCAAATAACTGCAACTCCATCTGCACTTCTATAGCATGGAACAGATATAATTATTTGACATGCACTGTTTATTTGATGATTTTATTGATGTGTTTTTGATTGATGTGCTCATCATTCACTGAAAATAAGTTTCTGTTTTATCGTACTAATGGGTTATTCAGATTATCTACTTTTGTTTGATTTTAGAGGGAAGTTGTAAAATCAGCACTGATTTTCTTATTTACTATATAAATCTATATACCTACCTATTATGCTAGTCACTTGACTACGCTAACCCGTTCGAGAACTTAACACAAATGAGTCACAATATTGTGCGCACCCCCCGTAATCCTATTGTTCTCCCCTTCGCCACTCACCCGCAGCAATACGCAACGGCCATCTTCCTCTTTTGCGAGCAACCCCAAGTAGAAAAACATGTTGCTTGCAAGGCGAGGGGAAGGAGGGAGGGTCATAGGTAGGTATATAGATTTATATAGTAAATAAGAAAATCAGCGCTGATTTTACAAATTTACTGCAATAAATCATAAATACCTACCTATTATGCTAGACTAGCACCCATTCAAAAACCGGGTGGCATGTTTTAAGAGAAGAAGGGAACAGGATTACAAAGAAGACACAGCGGCCTTCAAGGTAGCTGACGCAAAAATTGCCTCACCTGCAGGGACATCCCTAAGGTAGCAAGAAATGAAGGAATTGGGCGAACGCCAATAGGCAGCCTTCAAAATATCATTAAGCGTCACACCTTGAAACAGAGCCCAAGAGGTGCTGACACTACGAGTGTCATGAGCATGGGGCTTACTATCTGACAAGAGAGCCTCTGGGCCGGCGGCCCGAATAGCCTCGACAATCCATCTAGAAATGGAATCAAGAGAAGCAGGAAAAAAAGGCTCTCGAGTGATCACAAACAACTGATCATCTTTGCGACATGTCTTAGTCTTATCAAAATACCATTTGAGAGCTCTAACAGGACACCAAACCTTGTCCTCACGCACTGACGAAAAGTCAGATAGCGGACAAAGAAAAATCTCAACAGGGCCAGAAGAAGCCGTCTGATTCCTGGCAATGAAAGAGGAATCAATCTAACGCCTTTTCTCTCCCAACGAACATGGCCAGGAGTAAGACAGAGGGCATGAAGGGTACTGCGCCTCTGACCAGAGGCAATGGCTACCAGGAAGAGCGTCTTTACCGTAAGATGGTGAAGCGAAGCTTCACCTAACGGTTCGAAAGGAGGTTTGGCTAGGGCTTCTAGGACCCGAGGCAAACTCCAAGACAGGACCAACTGAGAACGAGGGGGACGTTTCAGAAAGAAAGACCGAATCAATCCACTCAACAGCGGGGAATTAGAAATCCCCGAACCATCCGAAAACCCCGAATGAATGGCGCCGATCGCAGACCGGTAGCCTCGGATAGTAGAGATGGACCTCCCTTTGTCAAACAGCGAGATTAGAAAATCCGCGATTGAACCAATAGGAGCCTTAGACAGGGTTTCATCCCGCGCTTTACACCATAATTGGAAAAAGACTGAAAGATGGGAATTGTAAATTTCCCTAGTAGAGACTCTACGACTGGACATTAAAAAGTCAGCGGCCCTTTCAGAGAGACCTGACTGCCTTGCAGATTCCCCGACAGGGGCCAAGCAGTCAAATGAAGGGACGCCGGACTGTGGTGAAGAATCCCAGAGAGGGGTGCAACACTAGATCCGCTCTTAGCGGAAGAAGGAACGGTTGAGCCACCAGAAGGCTCACTAACTCCGGGAACCAAATCCTCCTGGGCCAAAAAGGAGCTATTACAAGCACCCGAGCCCGATCTTCCCTGATCTTCTGCAAGACTCGCGGGATCAGCTGGAAGGGAGGAAAGGCAAACCCTCGAAGATTCTCCCAACTGAGAGAGAAAGCATCCAGAGCCCAAGCCTCCCGGTCGCGAACACGGGAGCAGTACCGGGAAGCTGGTGGTTCAGAGCTGACGCAAACAGGTCCACCTCCAGTGGGCCCCAGCAACTGCAAATGCGGGAAAAGACCTCTGGATGAAGCTTCCATTCTGATGGAAGACACCGGCCCCGGGATAGAAAATCCGCAATGAGGTTTTCCTGACCGGGGATGAAAGAGGCAACGGGCATGATCGCCATGTGACGACACCACCTCCACAGCTGTGCTGCTAAGGCATTCAGGGTGGCAGAACGAGTGCCTCATGGGAGGTGAACGAGATCTTATAGCCCCTCCGGGGAGCGAGGCGGATAGATCTATGAAGAATCCGTCTCGCACTACGGAGAGCACGAAGGTGTCCCCAGAGATGGCCTCCCAAGCCGGGAGAAAAGAACGAAGTCGGCCACCTACCATATCGAATTGAACAAGCGCTCCGGGAAGACCATCAAAGACTAGGCTTAGCCTTGTGCGAAGCCGTCGCCTTGCCACGCAGGGAGCCACGAGTACCCACGAGGAGGAAATGACTGAAACTCAGCAGGCAGGCCCCCAGAAACACGACTGTGTTGTCCCGAAGTGGGAGCAACAGGCCTCCGACGGGCAGGGGCCCGCGTCGGCTTAAAGGGAGCGCGGAACTGCTTAGTCATCTCAGTGATCTGCTTCCGCGCATCAATCTCCCTCTGAAAAACTGTAGCGAATTGTCCGCCAAAGAGCGAAGGACCCCGAGACGGGACATCCCGGAGAAGTGACGCAATGTCAGTCTCCTTAACCCCGAGGGCAGAGAGGGCCAAAACCCTGCGACGGTACGTAACCGAAGCCGCCGCACTGGAAAGTTGTGACCACTGCAAACAGAAAAGAGTGTGCAGCAGGTCATCAATAACCAGCTTATCACCATCAGTGACATTCAACTCCTCCGCCCTGGATCTGAGGTCGGAGAGAAAACCTTGAAAAGCAGCCAAGCGCATACCTGCTCTGACTTGGCCTTCAACATTGCTCCAACGCTTATCCTCAGACTTAAAGGAAGAAGAAGTAAGCGGATTGGTCGCACACAGACGTCGACCCACCGCTAAAATCTCCGGAGAGAGAGACTTAGCTTTGAATAATCGAAATAGGGCGCTTAACAAGGAGCGCTGATTCAATGCGGTCATACTCCACCTTGAAATCCTCCGCGAGAGAAATACCCTCGGAGGAATCCTGCGCGCGGGCTGACTGAAATTCAGGGAGATATTTGGACAACAATGCAATCGCCTCTACCCCACAAAGGGAGAGCGATTGAAGCCCTGCCTGCTCCAACAATGTCGATTCAGAAACCGAAGCTTGAGAAGCCACATCCAAATCTGGTTCCGCTTGAATTGATTGGGACAATGGTCCACGAACAAAAGCCGAAACAGGCGGACACTCCCATGGACCACTATAGGTCTCCTCACCCGGCGGAGCCCCGAGGGCTGCGGGTATAGGAGGCGCGAGAGACCCCGTCTCAGACAATGAGGAATCAAGCACAAAAGGCTGATTAGTCTCAATGTCAGACCCCGGAAGAGGGATAGAAGCAGGGGCTGTGGTATCTGGTAAGAGGGACCAACCCTGTCGTTGGGCAAAAACCCGCATCATGCTGAGCATCTCAGATTGAGAAGGGTCAGACGGGTCAGACGGGCAAGAGGCAGGCAAAGCCTTGCTTCTTTTAGACCCCTTCTTAGGCTTCTTTTTAGCTGGCTCAACAGGAGCCGAAGCCGTGACCCGCTTCTTAGGGAAGTCTGGCAGACTTCGGACGGTTCTCCGAAACAACTTTGGAAACACGAACCAAACCCTCAACAGAGGGATGCCCGCCTCCCTCCAGGGGAGAAGCGCGCTGAGGGTATGTACACAAACTACCCATACTGGCTGAGCAAGAAGATGCTACAAGCCATGGGCCGGGCGCTTGAGGCGCCCAGTGCGAGGGCAGACTGGGACGAGGTCCCAGTATTCGCCCACCGACTACTAATAGTATGTGAACTCACTATTGTTCCGCCCGTGGGCGGCAATAGGAGAGCACTAGTAGTCGCGCACTCAGGTGACCGCACCTGTTGCTCCGTAGAGCGCCCATAATTGTTGGCTCGAGTCTTCCCATCAGCTGGCAAAAGCAACAGCCCGGGTAGTACTCGCTCCCCCACTTGGCATCGTCCGGGGGCTAGGGTATGAGAACCCAGACCAACATGGGCGGTGCCCGTGAGCTGCCCTGCAGTAGTGGCACGCGTCTCCCCTAGCGGATTTATGCGAGTCGTCGCTACCGTGCGGGAAACAGACGTCCCCCCTCTGGTCTGAGTGACCGGGGGATTGGATTTGTGATATCCAAACCACTAGAGCTTGACGCCACCCACCCCGAAGCCACGGGCTTCGGAGTTGACGTCCCAAGCTCAACTAACGCCACCCGCCCCGAAGCCACATGCTCCGAGGCTGGCAAACCCTGCAGGGAAACACCACTGGGCAACTTACCTGCAGCCCTCCTCCCTCCCCCATGTACGAAAGTCCTCGGGAGAGTTCTGGAAGGCCGAGTCGTCTTGCTAGACGACTCTTCGGAAGAAGCAGGTCTCCGCGACCTAACAGCTTCTTCTTCCGAACTCATAATGCTGCAATAAAACAGACAATAAAGTATACAAAAATATGAAATACTTTAAGAGAGCAGGTAATAATAAATCCTAAATTTTGGGGATACGCACAAATTTCCACAGACAAACACCGTATAATACAAACACCGAACCGAAACCGGATCGGGTCAAACGGAAACACCAGCAAGACACACAGATATAACTACGTGGGGCTGGCCGTGAAAAGGAAAATAACTGCCTGGAAAGGAATCAAAAATATCCCTTGCAATCGGCAAGAGTGACATAAAAACACAAGAGTACTATAATCTTAGACGAAAATAAGTACAGAAAAGTGCTTTTAAGGGCGAAAAAGCGTGCTGAAAAGATACAAAAAGACCTGATTTCAGGAGCGCCGTGACTCGACATCCTAACTCGACGGGGGCGAGAAAGAAAGAGGAAGATGGCTGTTGCGTATTGCTGCGGGTGAGTGGCGAAAGCGAAAACAATAGGATTATGGGGGTGCGCACAATATAGTGACTCATTTGTGTTAAGTTCTCGAGTTCTAAGTGACTAGCATAATAGGTAGGTATATAAATTATGACTTATTGGAGTAAATTACACCTCCGGTATAACAAAACATGATAAGAATTGCGTTGAGTATTAGAATTATAATTAATACCTTGGTAGATGATGTCATTGATGATAATGTTGAGTAGAAGTCGTCGTGGTACAGACCGCGGAAATTCAGCTTCTTCAAATGAGGCATCTTACAGATGAACTGAGCGAGATCACGTGATGCAGAGGGACGTTCACTCAGATCCTCACACCGGATCTTAAGAGTCTCAATCTGTCACATTAATATTACACTAATGCATCAACAATTACTGACAATAACATACTCTCAGATATTTCAAATTCATCAAGTGGTTACGTAAACAATGACACCCTCTTGAATATAGTATAAATACAACAATTTCTATCTTCTATTGCGAATTTAAAAGATGAATCTTGACCCATTGGTCAACCGGCTGGTTCATGACTGTATTAAGCGTATGGGAATAAGATAATTCAGTAGTCAACAGGTTTATTACATACAGTAGTCTCTCTCTCTCTCTCTGCCTCTCTCCCTCAATCTGTTCTCTATTATAGCGGAGAAACGTGAGTGTTGTATAAAAGTAGACACGGAACATTACTGGTATTAAGGATACAGAAATAAGAGGAAGTGAATCGAGGGGATCAATACTTTCTATCTTAATTCCAAGTTACAATCTATAATGTCATAAGCAATTCACAAGTCAAATAACTGTGACTCCATCTGCACTTCTATAGCCACACATATTGATGCATGAAACAAATATAATTATTTTACATGCACTGTTTATTTGGTGATTTTCATTAATGTGTGTTTTATGGCAAAGTGCTCATCATTCACTGAAAAAAAGTTTACCTGCTTTATCTTACTAATGGGTTATTCAGATTATCTACTTGTGTTTCCTTTTGGAGGTAAGTACACCTCCGGATAACAAAACATGATAGGATTTGCGTAGAGTATTAGAAATATAATTAATTAATACCTTGGTAGATGATGCCATTGATGATAATGTTGAGTAGAATTCATCGTGGGACGGATTGTCGAGATCCAGGTTCTTCAAATGAGGCATCTTACAGATGAACTGAGCGAGATCGCGTGATGCAGAGGGACGTTTACTGAGATCCACATCTTGGATGTCAAAAGTCTCAATCTATCATAGTTATAGTATGATGATGCATGAACAATTACTGAAAATTACCGACTTGGAGATATTTAAAATTCATCATTTGTTGACTTAAAAAATGTTAGCAATTTGTATTCAGTGTTCAGTCATGTAAGTGTTAGTAAATGTATTCATGTTCTATCTTTAAATTACATTGCAATTGGGGTTTTTTTTTTTCATCGGGCTTGGATAAAATAAATATGACGACAAAATAAGTTGGATCTCGACTTCAAAATGACATGCATGCGAGGCACAGAGCTTACTCACTCGGCTCAGTCACCACCAATCAACAAAGTCAAAGTGGATACTGGCGTGCATGTATTCGGCGAACCTCGATCAGCCACCAAATTTTGCAAATCCACACAAATTAAAAAAAATACAGTTTTTGTATATATTTTACAACTACGAAATCCACTCAAACAGACACAAATGAGTTATAAACTAACTCAAATCTCAAATGACAGGACCGTTATAACCCAAAGAAAAAAGTTCAATCCTACAAGTCAGCCAGGCACAGGCACTGTACTCCCTGGGGTTATGTACTCCCTAGCCCGACCAGATCGCTGTGATCACTTCGCGACAGCGCTGTGTATAGTTACAGCTAGCTACACAGCCCACTCACTCAGATCAACACACGCGAACGCTCGCGAGTGCGATAGACTCACTCACGTCAAACAAACTCACCAGATTTTCACCGAAAACAATTAAAATCACGTACTACACGTCCACCAGGATAAAATAAATCACAAAAACTTCCACAACAAAGTGGAAAGAACCGGGGAAAATAAACAGAAATGCACAGAAGATAAGAAATAGAGGAGAAGCCGTAGGGCTAGGGTAGCCTGAATCTAAATGAATTTGTAGATAAAAAAAGGTATCGCGCGCGATAGCTAGCTAGCTATAAGTTATAGAGCCGCCTATTACTAGTATACCGTACATAGCCGCTTTCGCAGTAGTAGTTCAAGCGCGCGAAAAATCCCTTGTTGCTGGGATACGTTGGCTTTGAATATTCATTGCAGGCTCGTACGGATTTGAAGTGAAATGGCAAATAATGGGTCTAAAAGTCTTCTAAAATTCATAAACCTGAAATAGACTTTTGGTGAGACGAAGTAATGAGTGTTTTGATTGGCCAAAATATTTCTGCATCTGCAGGCGAAGTTTGGGGTCATCAATCTTTCTAGTTTCTTTCCTGTCACTATCTGAACTGAAGTTCCTATACTTTACTACAGGGTCAAAACTTCAAGGTCACACAGAATGTGCAGGGGTCAACCAATCATCACCAAAATCTAATCAATTCTTTCCTGTCACTTTCTGAACATTCCCTGAAAATTTGGTGCAAATCCGTTCACCCATTCTCTTGTTATCTTGTACACAAACAAACAAACAAACAAACATACAAACAAAAAAAAAACAAACAAACAAACATACAGAGCCCTTTACATAACCCTGCCGATAACTGTGACTCCATCGGCACTTATATATTCACGCATATTGATGCATGAAACAAATATAATTATTTTACATGCACTGTTTATTTGATGATTTTCATTGTGTTTTATGGCAAAGTGCTCATCATTCACTGAAAATAAGTTTACCTGCTTTATCTTACTAATGGGTTATTCAGATTACCTACTTTTGTTTGATTTTAGCGGTAAGTACACCTCCGGTATAAGAAAAGTTGTTAGGATTTGCGTAGAGTATTAGAATTATAATTAATACCTTGGTAGATGATGCCATTGACGATAATGTTGAGTAGAATTCATCGTGAAGCAAGACCTTGCTGTAACTGCCCAGTTCCAGGCTCCTCAAATGGGGCATCTTACAGATGAACTGAGCGAGATCGCTTGATGCAGAGGGACGTTTACTGAGATCCACATCTTGGATGTCAAAAGTCTCAATCTATCATAGTTAAAGTATGATGATGCATGAACAATTACTGAAAATTACCGACTTGGAGATATTTAAAATTCATCATTTGTTGACTTAAAAAGATGCTCCCACTTGTATATAAATATATACACAACAATTTTTATCTTCTATTGCGACTTTTAAAGATGAATCTTGACCCATTACCTATACTGGAACCGGCTGGTTCCTGTATTAAGCCTATGGGATTAAGATAATTCAGTAGGCAACAGGTTTATTCAGTCTCTCTCTCTCTCTCTCTCTTCTCTCTCTCTCTCTCTCCCTCCCTCTGTTCTCGATTTGAATAGCAGAGTTGAGTGCGTATTGTATAAAAGCACACACGGAACATTACTGGTTTCAAGGAAGCAGAAATAAGAGAAAGTGAATCGAGGGGATCACTACTTTCTATCTTAATTCTAAGTAACAATCTATAATGTCATGTACCTAACGCCTCGTGCGTTAGGTACACCACGATAAAAACCTTTGTGTTGCCGGATCGACCTAACACAATCCCAACCATGTATTAACAGTATACTGACAATTACCTACCTGGTGATATTTCAAATTCATCAATTCATTTTGATGATTTTCATTAATGTGTGTTTCATGGCAAAGTGCTCATCATTCACTGAAAATAAGTTTACCTGCTTTATCTTACTAATGGGTTATTCAGATTATCTACTTTTGTTTGATTTTAGAGGTAAGTACACCTCCGGTATCACAAAACATGACAGGATTTGCGTAGAGTATTAGAAATATATGGCCAGATAAATACCTTGGTAGATGATGCCATTGATGATAATGTTGAGTAGAATTCATCGCGAAGCAAGACCTTGCTGTAACTGCCGAGTTTCAGGCTCCTCAAATGAGGCATCTTACAGATGAACTGAGCGAGATCATGTGATGCAGAGGGACGTTTACTGAGATCCACAGACGAGATGTCAAAAGTCTCAATCTGTCATAGTTATAGATGGTGATGCATCAACAATTACTGACAATTACCTACTTGGAGATATTTCAAATTCATCAATTGTTGACTTAAAAAGATGCTCCCTCTTGTATATAATATAAATGCAACAACAATTTCTATCTTCTCTTGTGAATTTTAAAGAGGAATCTTGACCTATTACCTACATATACTGGAACCGGCTGGTTCCTGTATTAAGCCTGTGGGAATAAGATAATTCAGTAGGCAACAGGTTTATTCAGTCTCTCTCTCTCTCTCTCTCTCCCTCCCTCTGTTCTCGATTTGAATAGCAGAGTAGCCTGCGTATTGTAGAAAAACAGACAAGAAACATTCCTGGTATCAAGGATACAGAAAACAAGGGGGCACGACGCTCACCTGATGTGGATCAATTCATATCTGGTGCATGTTCTCTCTAGCACCACCAGGAGATATGTTAGAAATTGAAACAACTAGGAGAATGTACATGAGATGATGTTAGAAATTAACATAATTCCCCCCCCCCCCCCACACCCCCATGGTCTACTTTGGATCCCCTACCCCTAAGCATGATTCCTAACAAGTTTGGTTGAATTCCGATCATGTGTTTTGGAGAAGATCAGAATGTACATTTCGCCTGGCAGCGCCCCCCCCCCCTTCCAGTATGTTACCCCCACAGGGCCCCTATAGGGCCACTCAGAGAAATTTCATGAACAACATTCATTCTTCATCTATAAAGGTATCTCCATACACAATACCAAGTCTGAGCTTTGCCTGGTTCTGGAGAAGAAGATGTTTGAAATTTACATAGCTTTTACAATTGGGGGCCTTCCCCCTGGGCCCCCCTGGGGGCCACATGTCCCATTTTAGCAACTTTGGGTCCCCTACCCCTAAGGATGATTCCTACCAAGTTTGGTTGAATTCCGATAATGTGTTTTGGAGAAGAAGATCAGAATCTACATTTTGCCTGGCAGCGCCCCCCCCCCCCCGTTTCCCCCACAGGGCCCCTATAGGGCCACTCAGATAAATTTCATGAACAACATTCATTCTTCATCTATAGAGGTATCTCCATACACAATACCAAGTCTGAGCTATGCCTGGTTCTGGAGAAGAAGATGTTTGAAATTTACATAGCTTTTACAATTGGGGGCCCTCCCCCTGGGTCCCCCTGGGTCCCCCTGGGGGCCACATGTACCATTTTAGCAACTTTGGGTCCCCTACCCCTAAGGATGATTCCTACCAAGTTTGGTTGAATTCCGATCATGTGTTTTGGAGAAGAAGATCAGAATGTACATTTTGCCTGGCAGCGCCCCCTCCCCCCCCCCTCCTGTATGTTACCCCCACAGGGCCCCTATAGGGCCACTCAGAGAAATTTCATGAACAACATTCATTCTTCATCTATAGAGGTATCTCCATACACAATACCAAGTCTGAGCTTTGCCTGGTTCTGGAGAAGAAGATGTTTGAAATTTACATAGCTTTTACAATAGGGGGCCTTCCCCCTGGGCCCCCCTGGGCCCCCCTGGGGCCACATGTACCATTTTAGCAACTTTGGGTCCCCAACCACTAAGGATGATTCCTACCAAGTTTGGTTGAATTCCGATCATGTGTTTTGGAGAAGAAGATCAGAATGTACATTTTGCCTGGCAGCGCCCCCCCCCCCCCCCTCCAGTATGTTACCCCCACAGGGCCCCTATAGGGCCACTCAGAGAAATTTCATGAACAACATTCATTCTTCATCTATAGAGGTATCTCCATACACAATACCAAGTCTGATCTTTGCCTGGTTCAGGAGAAGAAGATGTTTGAAATTTACATAGCTTTTACAATTGGGGGCCTTCCCCTGGGCCCCCCTGGGGGCCACATGTACCATTTTAGCAACTTTGGGTCCCCTACCCCTAAGGATGATTCCTACCAAGTTTGGTTGAATTCCGATCATGTGTTTTGGAGAAGAAGATCAGAATCCACATTTTGCCTGGCAGCGCCCCCCCCCCCCTCCAGTATGTTACCCCCACAGGGCCCCTATAGGGTCACTCAGATAAATTTCATGAACAACATTCATTCTTCATATATAGAGGTATCTCCATACACAATATCAAGTCTGAGCTATGCCTGGTTCTGGAGAAGAAGATGTTTGAAATTTACATAGCTTTTACAATTGGGGGCCCTCCCCCTGGGCCCCCTGGGGGCCACATGTACCATTTTAGCAACTTTGGGTCCCCTACCCCTAAGGATGATTCCTACCTACGACGCACGACGCACGACGCACGCCGCACGACGCACGACGCACGACGGACGACGGACAAATTTCCATCGCAATAGCTCACTCGAGCCTTAGGCTCAGGTGAGCTAAAAATAGAAATTAAAACGAAAGATCAAGACTTTCTATCTCAATTCTAAGTTACAATCTACGGGTCAAATAACTGCAACTCCATCTGCACTTCTATAGCATGGAACAGATATAATTATTTGACATGCACTGTTTTATTTGATGATTTTCATTAATGTGTGTTTTATGGCAATGTGCTCATCATTCACTGAAAATAAGTTTTCTGCTTTATCGTATTAATGGGTTATTCAGATTATCTACTTTTGTTTGATTTTAGAGGGAAGTTGTAAAATCAGCACTGATTTTTTTATTTACTACATGTATATGAATCTATATACCTACCTATTATACTAGTCACTTGACTACGCTAACCCGTTCAAGAACTTAACATCCCTAAGCTAGCAAGAAATGAAGGAATTGGGCGAACCCCAATAGGCAGCCTCCAAAATATCATTAAGCGTCACACCTTGAAACAGAGCCCAAGAGGTGCTGACACTACGAGTGTCATGAGCATGGGGCTTACTATCTGACAAGAGAGCCTCTGGGCCGGCGGGCCGAATAGCCTCGTCAATCCATCTAGAAATGGAATCAAGAGAAGCAGGAAAAAAGGCTCTCGAGTGATCACAACAACTGATCATCTTTGCGACATGTCTTAGTCTTATCAAAATACCATTTGAGAGCTCTAACAGGACACCAAACCTTGTCTTCACGCACTGACGAAAAGTCAGAAAGCGGACAAAGAAAAATCTCAACAGGGCCAGAAGAAGCCATCTGATTCCTGGCAATGAAAGAAGCTTTAGGAATCAATCTAACGTCTTTTCTCTCCCAACGAACATGGCCAGGAGTAAGACAGAGGGCATGAAGGGTACTGCGCCTCTGACCAGAGGCAATGGCTACCAGGAAGAGCGTCTTTACCGTAAGATGGTGAAGCGAAGCTTCACCTAACGGTTCGAAAGGAGGTTTGGCTAGGGCTTCTAGGACCCGAGGCAAACTCCAAGACGGGACCAACTGAGAACGAGGGGGACGTTTCAGAAAGAAAGACCGAATCAATCCACTCAACAGCGGGGAATTAGAAATCCCCGAACCATCCGAAAACCCCGAATGAATGGCGCCGATCGCAGACCGGTAGCCTCGGATAGTAGAGATGGACCTCCCTTTGTCAAACAGCGAGATTAGAAAATCTGCGATTGAACCAACAGGAGCCTTAGACAGGGTTTGATCCCGCGCTTTACACCATTGGAAAAAGACTGAAAGAGGGGAATTGTAAATTTCCCTAGTAGAGACTCTACGACTGGACATTAAAAAGTCAGCGGCCCTTTCAGAGAGACCTGACTGCCTTGCAGATTCCCCGACAGGGGCCAAGCAGTCAAATGAAGGGACGCCGGACTGTGGTGAAGAATCCCCGAGAGGGGTTGCGACGCTAGATCCGCTCTTAGCGGAAGAAGGAACGGTTGAGCCACCAGAAGGCTCACTAACTCCGGGAACCAAATCCTCCTGGGCCAAAAAGGAGCTATTACAAGCACCCGAGCCCGATCTTCCCTGATCTTCTGCAAGACTCGCGGGATCAGCTGGAAGGGAGGAAAGGCAAACCCTCGAAGATTCTCCCAACTGAGGGAGAAAGCATCCAGAGCCCAAGCCTCCCGGTCGCGAACACGGGAGCAGTACCGGGAAGCTGGTGGTTCAGAGCTGACGCAAACAGGTCCACCTCCAGTGGGCCCCAGCAACTGCAAATGCGGGAAAAAACCTCTGGATGAAGCTTCCATTCTGATGGAAGACACCAGCCCGGGATAGAAAATCCGCAATGAGGTTATCCTGACCAGGGATGAAAGAGGCCACGGGTGTGATCGCCATGCGACAACACCACCTCCACAGCTGTGCTGCTAAGGCATTCAGGGCAGCCGAACGAGTGCCTCCCTGCCGATTGATATAAGCCGCCACAGTGACATTGTCCGTGAGGATCAGAACTGAACGACTGAGAAGTCGACTTCTGAAATGGAGCAGAGTTAACAGAACTGCCATAAACTCCAGGACATTGATATGGGGAAGAGTCCCAAGATGAGACCAATCCCCCGCAACCGTGCTGCCATTGCAATGTCCTCCCCACCCCAACCGAGAGGCATCCGTCGAAACCGAGATCGACGGAAAAGGGGTACGGAAGGACTTGCTTCGCGCGAGAAACTCCTCGTTCGTCCAACGAGAGAGAAGAGACTTGATTATTATTGGTACTGGAATCCAGACCAACAGAGAATCCAGACCAACAGAGAATCCTAGCCCGGCTCAAAAGCCTGAGGAGATGTCTCTGAAACGGTCTCATAAGGAGCCGGCAATCCTCCAGAACATCGACTAGACTGGCTAGATATCCCAAGAACTGAGGCCACTGCCAGGCCTTGACCTTTCTGGCCAGCATGAGCTTGCGAGCCGCCGAGACAATGGTGAGAATCCTGTCTCGACTGGGCCGAGCCAACTGATTCCGAATGTCTAACACAGCCCCCAGAAAAAAACTGGGCTGCGAGTAGGAACTAACTCTGACTTTTCCCAATTTATTAGGAAAACCCCAAGTCTTGAGTTAGATTGACGAGCAAACGAGTCTCGTCTAACAAACGATCGCGCGACTCCGCTAGGAGAAGCCAATCGTCCAGGTAGCAAAATAGCCGAAAGCCGCATCGCCTCAGTGAGGATGCCAGCACAGCTACAACCTGAGTAAACACCCGAGGGGCTGGGCGCAGCCCGAAGGGAAGAGCGCGAAAGCGAAAAGTCTCTGAAAGGAAAAACCCCAGAAGATCGCGCGAAGCGCGATGAATGGGAATATGGAAATACGCATCTTTGAAAACTAAAGGGCCGTAAGAACCAAGACTCTGCGACGGTACATGACCGAGGCAGCTACAGTGGAAAACTGTGAGCACTGCAAACTAAACAGGACGCTTAAAAAAAAAAGCGCCGCTTCAATGCGGTCATACTCCAGCTTGAAATCCTCCACAAGAGAAATACCCTCGGAGAAATCCTGCTGCCTGAAACAATGCGAAGTCGAACCCTGCGCGCGGGCTGACTGAAAGTCAGGGAGAAATTAGGACAACAAAGCAATCGCTTCTACCCCACAAAGGGAGAGTGACAGCGATTCGGAAACCGAAGCTTGAGAGGCCGCCTCTAAATCTGGTTCCGCCTGAATTGATCGTGACAAAGGATCACGAACAAAGGCCGAAACAGTCGGATCCTCCCATGGGCCACCATAAGTCTCCTCACCCGGCGGAGCCCCGAGGGCTGCGAGAATAGGAGGCGCATGTGATCCCGTCACAGACACAGAAGAATCAACCATAAAAGGCTGATTAGTCTCAATGTCCGACCCTACAAAAGGGACAAAAGCAGGGGATGTGGTGCCCGGTACAAGGGACCAACCCTGAGTCTGGGCAAAAGCCCGCATCATGCCGAACATCTCAGCTTGAGAGACCGGTGGGTTAGCCAAACCTGACGGGCAAGAGGCAGACAAAGCCTTGCCTCTTTTAGCCCCTTTCTTAGGCTTCTTTTTGACTATTTGAGCCTAAGCCGAAAACCGCCTTTCAGAGCGTTTATTCGGTTTCGTTCGGATCCCCAAAGCCGCTTCGGAAACACGAACCGAACCCTCCGCTGAGGGACGCTCACCTCCCTCTATGGGAGAAGTGCGCTGAGGGTATGAACCCAAAGACGCGCACAAATCACCCATATCGGCTGAGCAAGAAGATGCAACAACCATGGGCCGGGCGCTCAAGGCGCCCAGTGCAAGGGCGGACCGGGATGACCCGGTATTTGCCCACCGACTACGAAAGGCCTGTGAACTCGCTATTGTACCAGTAGAGAGTGACAATAGGAGAGCACGAGTAGGCTGGCTCAACAAGAGCCGAAGCCGAAAACCGCCTTTTAGAGCGTTTATTCGGTTTCGTTTGGATCGCTGAGGGTATGAACCCAAAGTCTCGCACAAATTACCCATACTGAGTTGGGGGGGGGGGGGGGGGAGGGGGGGGGAGGGGGGGGGGGGGGGAGTTGGGGGGGGGGGGCTGCGTGTATTACCACATTTTCTGCACTGCCGTACGTTTGCACGTGTTTACTGAAAAAGGTGGGGGGCTGCAGGCCCCCCCCCCCCCCCCCCCCCACCGGTTCCGCGGTCCCTGTTAAAGTTCTTCAATTATATCTTAACCATCTTACCCACCCCCTCCCCATGTCAAATGTTGCAGTCACATGCAGCCATTTTGTGTAGTAGCTCGTTACTGTGAGGAGGTCTTCCTCTTCTATGTGGCCTAGTGACATTACATGGCCCCGAATGAACTAAAGATAAGCACTGCCACAGCCACTTGGCCTCTCCTTTATTAAATCTTCTCACCATGTATAACAAATTAATAATAATTAACTGATTCTGTGAATTTGTGCTAATTTAATTACTATTCTATTATTGATCTTCAGAGAAAATCCATACTATTCAACACTTTATTTCAGGGATGCCACTGTTTAGACAAAAGTAGCAATTCCTACTTTTTCAACATAATTTTAGCCATATAAAACCACTGTTTATGTAGTACCCAAGGGCCCATTCTAGATGATTTCCCCACTTTTTTATCAATTCTAATTGGCATCCCTGTTATTTAGATTCAAACTATAGAATTAGATCTGTGTTTCTCCCGCCCCCCTTTTTTTAGTTAGACTTTTAATACTATTAATATGCAATATACATGTACCAACTAAAAGGAAGATGAATCATTTGATTTATATTTCTTAGAAGTGTCAACAAGACTCACATTTGTAAACAAATTTGTAGGCATTTTACTCCCAGTGTTAAAGATCGTATGCTCGATCTGTAATGAAAAACACAAGTCAGAAAAAATTGGAACCAGCGGGATTCGAACCTGTCATCTACTGCTTTCCGGGCAGCGACTTAACCACCAGGCTATTCTGGTTCACGGCCAAGTCACGATGAACTGGAATCAAATACCCAAGATCCTCTTCTTTCTGACTCATTAATATTCAACAGTCCGCCGTAGACAATGGTTAGTAAACGAAGAAGCTTGATGGGAGGAATTTTAATTTGTAAACAAATTAAAATAGGCATTTTACTCCCAGTGTTAAAGATCTTATGCTCGATCTGTAATGAAAAACACAAGTCAGAAAAAATTGGAACCAGCTGGTTCCAATTTTTTCTGACTTGTGTTCCAATTTTTCTGACTTGTGTTTTTCATTACAGATCGAGCATACGATCTTTAACACTGGGAGTAAAATGCCTAAAAAATTGTTTACAAATTAAAATTCCTCCCATCAAGGTTCTTCGTTTAAAGACTCACATTATCTGTTTTTCAAGAGTAACATGGTGTGCGTATTGAACATGGAAATTAGATGGTCATTTATTTCTTTTATTATTTCTTCTTTTGTGGGGTGTAGTAGTAAAAAGTTAATAGTATCTATTTCTCCAGTGTAAATTCAATAATTTACCTCTTGAATAGGGATTGAAATTAATAATGTATGATTCATTTATATTGAAATTCATTTTTTTAATGCATGTACATATTTGTACTACTGTCAAGAAAAGAATGATATTATTTGACCATGACAAGTCAGTTGTAATAGAACTCATGAAAGAGTATGACTGCAGATAAATGATGGGTTTATTTAAGAAGTAATACAATGTCTAAACATCTCTAAAGAATGTTATCATTTCTGCATGTACAAAAATATTCATTAAAAAGTGAGAAAATCTAACTATTCCCGAATTGACGTGTGCATAAAATTGCACCTTAAATCTTGATTGTAAGAAAGATAATTGTTATTGAAAATTTGTATGTGAACATGATAAAGGTCCTCTCACGTTATATCAATGACATGAACCATATGGGGATGGGGGTGTGATCGAGGTGCGTATGAGAGAGAAGAAAAAATGAGAAAAGGTGAAATAGAAGATTTTATGATTTTTTTTTTTTTTTTTGGGGGGGGGGGGGGGTTAGCCAGCCCTCCAAAATGAACCAGGACGTGTGATCGAGGTGTGTATGAGAGAGAGGGAGAGAGAGAAAGGGGAGGGAAGAAAAAAGAAGATTTGATGAAAATGGGGGAGGGGAATTTTTTTTAGCTAGCCCTTCGAGAATTTTTTTTCCTCCTCCAAAATTCGGGGGGTGGGCGGGGGTTACCAGATTTGATGAGGTCCAGTTTTCCTCCATAATTCTCTGACAAGCAAAATATGAATTTCAAAAAAGGTTGTTATAAAAGAAAGGGGGTGGCACACTTAAATAGGCTTATACTTGTCTTTCAAAAAAAAATAGAGGGGGGGGGGGTCAAAAGCTGTTAGGGGGCAGTCTGTCCCTTGCCCACCCCACCCCGGGTATGCTAGTGGGGGGGGGGGGGGGGGTGTGAGAAAGAGGGAAAGAAAGTAAAGAATAAAAATGTAATAGTTTTCGGGTCAACTAAAATGGCCGAATTTTCAAGGTTCATAATTCTCTTTGAAAGGTACAATTATAAGATTCACAAACTGGTATCAATGCGGAAGTTGCCCCTCAAGAAAATCAAAGGATACCTCTTCTTCTATTCTTACCTTAATTTGGCCTTCAATTATTATACACACTCCCCCTCCCCCCCCCCCTTTTTTTTATAACATTATCCTACTGGTCAAAGATAGTAAATTTATTAAAAAGTAATTTGAAAAATTACTTATGAATGTAAAAGTCTTTTCTCTTAATTCATGAGATGTGATAAATTTAATGTGAACAACATGTATTTATCTTCTTCATAACTACGGTATACAACTCATTGAACTCGACCAAGTAACGTTATTTAAGTGGAACGACGTTAACATTTTTGTGCTGACTGATCACATGTTGGGATCTAATTATCATAAAGATTTAATGACTTCATATGAATGACGCCCATTCGTCAATTATCGATGCGCCGTCATTAGCCAAGGGATGAATACATTAGCATACATGAATAGATTAGGCGGATTTGACCTTTCTTAATGCGCATGCGTGACACTGATTTACATTTATGTTTTACCTGTGTGTAAAGCATATACACTGTAGGGGAGCATCGTAGAAAATGAATAATGCATCGGGGGCTTCGGGCGCGTTCAAATCGTGCCCAAATGTTACAGCGTAATGGCGGCCGCTTTAGGGGCTTGTTCACAAGTCAAATAACTGACTTCATCTGCACTTCTATAGCCACACTTATTGATGCATGAAACAAATATAATTATTTTACATGCACTGTTTATTTGATGATTTTCATTAATGTGTGTTTTATGGCAAAGTGCTCATCATTCACTGAAAATAAGTTTACCTGCTTCACTAATGGGTTATTCAGATTATCTACTTTGTTTTCCTTTTGGAGGTAAGTACACCTCCGGGATAACAAAACATGATAGGATTTGCGTAGAGTATTAGAAATATAATTAATTAATACCTTGGTAGATGATGCCATTGATGATAATGTTGAGTAGAATTCATCGTGGGACGGATTGTCGAGATCCAGGTTCTTCAAATGAGGCATCTTACAGATGAACTGAGCGAGATCACGTGATGCAGAGGGACGTTTACTGAGATCCACATTTTGGATGTCAAAAGTCTCTATCTGTCATAGTTATAGATGGTGATGCATCAACAATTACTGACAATTACCTACTTGGAGATATTTCAAATTCATCAATTGTTGACTTAAAAAGATGCTCCCTCTTGTATATAATATAAATGCAACAACACTTTCTATCTTCTATTGCGACTTTTAAAGATGAATCTTGACCCATTACCTATACTGGAACTGGCTGGTTCCTGTATTAAGCCTATGGGATTAAGATAATTCAGTAGGCAACAGGTTTATTCAGTCTCTCCTATCTCTCTCTCTCCCTCTCTCTGTCTCAATTTGAATAGCAGAGTAGCGTGCGTATTGTATAAAAGCAGACAAGAAACATTGCTGGCTTCAAGGATACAGAAAAAAGAGAAAGTAAAACGAGGTATCCAGACTTTCCATCTCAATTTTAAGTTACAAACTATAATGTCATGAGCAATTCACAAGTCAAACTAGAGCACTCGGAGGGGGGACCAGTCCGAGTACATGTATCCCCCGAACCCGTCACCCATCCCCCATTTGAATCAATGTTGTGACTGAAATGGACAAAGTGGCAATTTGGGACCTCGGGTATCACTACTGACAAAAATGACTTTTTGTACTTTTGTCATTTTTAGTTGTTTTGAAATTGAAGGTGATCCGACAAAAACTGCAGCCGGTAGAGCGCTCACAAGAAAGTCTTTACTATTTCTTTAAAAAAATATGGTTACCATGGCAACCATGACTCCGCCCACACCAAAAACAATAGGCTTCTTCATCTTACCATAATGCACCTCCATGTGAAATTTGAAGGTGATCCGACAAAAACTGCTGTCAGTAGTAAAGAGTGTTCACAAGAAAATCTCTGCGGCGGAAACGGCGGACGCGGCGCGACGATGCCAAATCCATATATCAGTATATAATATCCCCCAACACTAGTTCGGGGAATACAATAACTGTAACTCTTTCTGCACTTCTATAGCTACACATATTGATGCATGGAACAAATATAATTATTTTATATGCACTGTTTATTATTTTGATCATTTTCATTAATGTGTGTTTTATGGCAAAGTGCTCATTCACTGAAGATTAGTTTACCTGCTTCATCTTACTAATGGGTTATTCAGGTTATCTACTTTTGTTTGATTTTAGAGGGAAGTACACCTCCGGTATAACAAAACATGATATGAATTGCATAGAGTATTAGAAATATTGGGCCAGATTAATACCTTGGTAGATGATGCCATTGATGATAATGTTGAGTAGAATTCATCGTGAAGCAAGACCTTCCTTCGACTGCCGAGATTCAAGTCCTTCAAATGAGGCATCTTACAGATGAACTGAGCGAAATCACGTGATGCAGAGGGACGTTTACTGAGATCCACATCTTGGATGTCAAAAGTCTCAATCTGTCATAGTTATAGATGGTGATGCATCAACAATTACTGACAATTACCTACTTGGAGATATTTCAAATTCATCAATTGTTGACTTAAAAAGATGCTCCCTCTTGTATATAATATAAATGAAACAACACTTTCTATCTTCTCTTGTGAATTTTAAAGAGGAATCTTGACCTATTACCTATACTGGAACCGGCTGGTTCCTGTATTAAGCATATATGGGAATAAGATAATTCAGTAGGCAACAGGTTTATTCAGTCTCTCTCTCTCTATCTCCCTGCCTCTGTTCTCAATTTGAATAGCAGAGTAGCGTGCATGTTGTATAAAAGCAGACAAGAAACATTGCTGGCTTCACATACGGGATGTCAAAAGTCTCAATCTGTCATAGTTATAGATGGTGATGCATCAACAATTACTGACAATTACCTACTTGGAGATATTTCAAATTCATCAATTGTTGACTTAAAAAGATGCTCTCTCTTGTATATAATATAAATGAAACAACACTTTCTATCTTCTCTTGTGAATTTTAAAGATGAATCTTGACCCATTACCTATATTGGAACCGGCTGGTTCATGTATTAAGCCTATGGGAATAAGATAATTCAGTAGGCAACAGGTTTATTACATACAGTAGTCTCTCTCTCTCTCTCATTCTCTCTCTCTCTCTGTTCTCTTTGTAGCGGAGAAACATGCGTGTTGTTATGTAAATACTGCAACTGAGACTCCTTCCTTCATCTATTTGTTCATTAAATTATTATGGTCCATGACCTAGCACTCTAATCTTTATAAACTTGTAAACAAGGTGTATTATCATAGCGTATAGGCTACCAGCCCCTCCCCGTCTTTCTTTTTCTCTCTTCTCCCTTTCTCTTTCTTTGCAAGTCACTCCCCATATTTGGGGGTTTAAATTCTTCCCTTTTAATTTAATTTAATTTATTTGTATTACATGTATTTTACAACCGAGGGCTGCAAGCATTTCAAGCTCTATTGCTTAAGCAGTAGCCCTTCTATATCTCATTTTGTATTATGTTAGTCTCATGTTTTTTTTTGTTTACTCATGTATGATGTTATTATATGTTGTATTGATTCATCTGAATGGAATGTAATGTGATATAGAAACCAATAAATTCAATTCAAATTCAATAAATTCAATTCAATTCACTTAACGCGAACCGTCCTTTTCGGCACATTTTAAATCATATCTCGAGAACCGTGCAAGATTTTTCATGGGGGCAAACGGTTTATAAAACTTTGATTAATTCTACCTCTCATGATATCAGTTATTTTTTAATTGAATGAAAAAAACCGCCGTCTATTTTCGACTGAAAATGCATGGTTTCATGCTTTTTGTGTGAGGAGAAGCACTTTTTTGCACTCATTGCTCTCGTATTCCTCCTATAGCTTCTGACTTACGTGTCAAAATGTATGGGGGCAAAGACTAGCAAATAGCCAAGATGTTACTCTTTCTTGTGATATCAGGTTCGTCCTGATTGGTCGAAAAAAACCGCCGTCTATTTTGCATAATTAAAAAGAAACATAGCAAAAAAGATGTCATGTACATGTATATAAAGCACGTACAGTATGTAATGCTGCGTATATAGGCTCGATTTGGACTGTGCCATTCTAAAACGGGGTGCATCAATCCAATGTGTGTGTTGAACGACCGTGAATGCGAATTGACCAGTCGTTACAGCTGTGGAGTGATATGTTGCATACCGTGGATGAAATGGATGAATCATGTCGAATGAAAAAGTGTAAAATTCTTCCTTCCCGCGTACGCACTGTTGTGTACTCGGAGTGAGATTCGTAAATAGCAGCTCTTCTGTCCCTACCTTCTCCGTTGCCCCCCATTGCTATAATAGAACAGCCGCGAACAAAACACCGATTTATACAGAGCAATGACCTCGACCACCCAGCTGATCGAGCGCGGGGTACTCGAGTCGCGTTTGTATGTGCGCACAGCTGACTAAAGCAGAATTAAACCTTCAAATTATGTGAACAAATCAGGGGGTGAGAAATTCATATGAAGTGCTCATCATTCACTGAAAATAAGTTTACCTGCTTTATCTTACTAATGGGTTATTCAGATTTTAGCGGTAAGTACACCTCCGGTATAACAAAAGTTGTTAGGATTTGCGTAGAGTATTAGAATTATAATTAATACCTTGGTAGATGATGCCATTGATGATAATGTTGAGTAGAATTCATCGTGAAGCAAGACCTCGCTGTAACTGCCGAGTTCCTGGCTCCTCAAATGGGGCATCTTACAAATGAACTGAGCGAGATCATGTGATGCAGAGGGACGTTCACTCAGATCCTCACACCGGATCTTAAGAGTCTCAATCTGTCACATTAATATTACACTAATGCATCAACAATTACTGACAATAACATACTCTCAGATATTTCAAATTCATCAAGTGGTTACGTAAACAATTACACCCTCTTGAATATAGTATAAATACAACAATTTCTATCTTCTATTGCGAATTTCTAAGAGGAATCTTGACCCATTACCTATACTGGAACCGGCTGGTTCATGTATTAGGTCATGGGAATAAGATAATTCAGTAGGCAACAGGTTTATTCAGTCTCTCTCTCTCTCTCTCCTTCTATATCTCTCTCTCCCTCCCTCTGTCTCAATTTGAATAGCAGAGTAGCGTGCATGTTGTATAAAAGCAGACAAGAAACATTGCTGGCTTCAAGGATACGGAAAAAAGAGAAAGCAAAACGAGATATCCAGACTTTCCATCTTAATCCTAAGTTACAATCTATAATGTCATGATCAATTCACAAGTCAAATAACTGTAACTCTGTCTGCACGTCTATAGCCACACATATTGATGCATGAAACAAATATAAATATTTTACATGCACTGTTTATTTGATGATTTTCAATAATGTGTGTTTTATGGCAAAGTGCTCATCATTCACTGAAAATAAGTTTACCTGCTTTATCTTACTAATGGGTTATTCAGATTATCTACTTTTGTTTGATTTTAGCGGTAAGTACACCTCCGGAATAACAAAAGTTGTTAGGATTTGCGTAGAGTATTAGAATTATAATTAATACCTTGGCAGATGATGCCATTGACGATAATGTTGAGTAGAATTCATCGTGAAGCAAGACCTCGCTGTAACTGCCGAGTTTCAGGCTCCTCAAATGAGGCATCTTAGAGATGAACTGAGCGAGATCACGTGATGCAGAGGGACGTTTACTGAGATCCACATTTTGGATGTCAAAAGTCTCTATCTGTCATAGTTATAGATGGTGATGCATCAACAATTACTGACAATTACCTACTTGGAGATATTTCAAATTCATCAATTGTTGACTTAAAAAGATGCTCCCTCTTGTATATAATATAAATGCAACAACACTTTCTATCTTCTATTGCGACTTTTAAAGATGAATCTTGACCCATTACCTATACTGGAACTGGCTGGTTCCTGTATTAAGCCTATGGGATTAAGATAATTCAGTAGGCAACAGTAGTTCATTAAGTGGTTACGTAAACAATTACACCCTCTTGAATATAGTATAAATACAACAATTTCTATCTTCTATTGCGAATTTCTAAGAGGAATCTTGACCCATTACCTATACTGGAACCGGCTGGTTCCTGTATTAAGCCTATGGGATTAAGATAATTCAGTAGGCAACAGTAGTCTCTCTCTCTCTCTCTTTGCCTCTCTCCCTCAATCTGTTCTCTATTATAGTGGAGAAACGTGAGTGTTGTATAAAAGCAGACACGGAACATTACTGTTATCAAGGATACAGAAATAAGAGGAAGTGAATCGAGGGGATCAATACAATCTGTAATGTCATGAGCAATTCACAAGTCAAATAACTGTGACTCAATCTGCACTTCTATAGCCACACATATTGATGCATGAAACAAATATAATTATTTTACATGCACTGTTTATTTGATGATTTTCATTAATGTGTGTTTTATGGCAAAGTGCTCATCATTCACTGAAAATAAGTTTTGAACTTGAACTTGAACTTGAACCTGCTTCACTAATGGGTTATTCAGATTATCTACTTGTGTTTCCTTTTGGAGGTAAGTACACCTCCGGGATAACAAAACATGATAGGATTTGCGTAGAGTATTAGAAATATAATAAATTAATACCTTGGTAGATGATGCCATTGATGATAATGTTGAGTAGAATTCATCGTGGGACGGATTGTCGAGATCCAGGTTCTTCAAATGAGGCATCTTACAGATGAACTGGGCGAGATCACGTGATGCAGAGGGACGTTTACCGAGATCCACATTTTGGATGTCAAAAGTCTCAATCTGTCATAGTTATAGATGTTGATGCATCAACAATTACTGACAATTACCTACTTGGAGATATTTCAAATTCATCAATTGTTGACTTAAAAAGATGCTCCCTCTTGTATATAATATAAATGAAACAACACTTTCTATCTTCTCTTGTGAATTTTAAAGAGGAATCTTGACCTATTACCTATCCTGGAACCGGCTGGTTCCTGTATTAAGCATATATGGGTTCACTCAGATCCTCACACCGGATCTTAAGAGTCTCAATCTGTCACATTAATATTACACTAATGCATCAACAATTACTGACAATAACATACTCTCAGATATTTCAAATTCATCAAGTGGTTACGTAAACAATTACACCCTCTTGAATATAGTATAAATACAACAATTTCTATCTTCTATTGCGAATTTATAAGAGGAATCTTGACCCATTACTTATACTGGAACCGGCTGGTTCATGTATTAAGCCTATGGGAATAAGATAATTCAGTAGGCAACAGGTTTATTACATACAGTAGTCTCTCTCTCTCTCTCTCTTTGCCTCTCTCCCTCAATCTGTTCTCTATTATAGTGGAGAAACGTGAGTGTTGTATAAAAGCAGACACGGAACATTACTGTTATCAAGGATACAGAAATAAGAGGAAGTGAATCGAGGGATCAATACTTTCTATCTTAATTCCAAATTACAATCTGTAATATGTCATGAGCAATTCACAAGTCAAATAACTGTGACTCAATCTGCACTTCTATAGCCACACATATTGATGCATGAAACAAATATAATTATTTGAGGGACGTTCACTCAGATCCTCACACCGGATCTTAAGAGTCTCAATCTGTCACATTAATATTACACTAATGCATCAACAATTACTGACAATAACATACTCTCAGATATTTCAAATTCATCAAGTGGTTACGTAAACAATTACACCCTCTTGAATATAGTATAAATACAACAATTTCTATCTTCTATTGCGAATTTCTAAGAGGAATCTTGACCCATTACCTATACTGGAACCGGCTGGTTCATGTATTAGGTCATGGGAATAAGATAATTCAGAAGGCAACAGGTTTATTCAGTCTCTCTCTCTCTCTCTCCTTCTATATCTCTCTCTCCCTCCCTCTGTCTCAATTTGAATAGCAGAGTAGCGTGCATGTTGTATAAAAGCAGACAAGAAACATTGCTGGCTTCAAGGATACGGAAAAAAGAGAAAGCAAAACGAGATATCCAGACTTTCCATCTTAATCCTAAGTTACAATCTATAATGTCATGATCAATTCACAAGTCAAATAACTGTAACTCTGTCTGCACTTCTATAGCCACACATATTGATGCATGAAACAAATATAAATATTTTACATGCACTGTTTATATGATGACTTTCATTAATGTGTGTTTTATGGCAAAGTGCTCATTATTCACTGAAAATAAGTTTACCTGCTTTATCTTACTAATGAGTTATTCAGAATATCTACTTGTGTTTCGCTTAGAGGTATGATAGGATTTGCGTAGAGCATTAGAATTATAATTAATACCTTGGTAGATGATGCCATTGATGATAATGTTGAGTAGAATTCATCGTGGGACGGACGGCAGAGATTCAGCTTCTTCAAATGAGGCATCTTACAGATGAACTGAGCGAGATCACGTGATGCAGAGGGACGTTCACTCAGATCCTCACACCAGATCATAAGAGTCTCAATCTGTCACATTAATATTATACTAATGCATCACAATTACTGACAAAAACATACTCTCAGATATTTCAAATTCATCAAATGGTTACGTAAACATTTACTTACTCTTGTATTTATTACAAATACAACAATTTCTATCTTCTATTATGAATTATAAAGAGCAATCTTGACCCATTACCTATACCGGAAGCAGTTGGTTCCTGTATTAAGCCTATGGGAATAAGATAATTCAGTTGACAACAGGTTAAGTACATACAGCAGTCTCTCTCTCTCTCTCTCTCTCTGTTCTCTATTATAGCGGAGAAACGTGCGTGTTGTATAAAAGCAGACACGGAACATGACTGGTATCAAGGATACAGAAATAAGAGAAAGTGAATCGAAGGGATCAATACTTTCTATCTTAAATCCAAATTACAATCTGTAATGTCATGAGCAATTCACAAGTCAAATAACTGTGACTCAATCTGCACTTCTATAGCCACACATATTGATGCATGAAACAAATATAATTATTTTACATGCACTGTTTATTTGATGATTTTCATTAACGTGTGTTTTATGGCAAAGTGCTCATCATTCACTGAAAATAAGTTTACCTGCTTTATCTTACTAATGGGTTATTCAGATTATCTACTTTTGTTTGATTTTAGCGGTAAGTACACCTCCGGTATAACAAAAGTTGTTAGGATTTGCGTAGAGTATTAGAATTATAATTAATACCTTGGTAGATGATGCCATTGACGATAATGTTGAGTAGAATTCATCGTGAAGCAAGACCTCGCTGTAACTGCCGAGTTTCAGGCTCCTCAAATGAGGCATCTTACAGATGAACTGAGCGAGATCACGTGATGCAGAGGGACGTTTACTGAGATCCACATTTTGGATGTCAAAAGTCTCTATCTGTCATGGTTATAGATGGTGATGCATCAACAATTACTGACAATTACCTACTTGGAGATATTTCAAATTCATCAATTGTTGACTTAAAAAGATGCTCCCTCTTATATATAATATAAATGCAACAACACTTTCTATCTTCTATTGCGACTTTTAAAGATGAATCTTGACCCATTACCTATACTGGAACTGGCTGGTTCCTGTATTAAGCCTATGGGATTAAGATAATTCAGTAGGCAACAGGTTTATTCAGTCTCTCCTATCTCTCTCTCTCCCTCTCTCTGTCTCAATTTGAATAGCAGAGTAGCGTGCGTATTGTATAAAAGCAGACAAGAAACATTGCTGGCTTCAAGGATACAGAAAAAAGAGAAAGTAAAACGAGGTATCCAGACTTTCCATCTCAATTTTAAGTTACAAACTATAATGTCATGAGCAATTCACAAGTCAAACTAGAGCACTCGGAGGGGGGACCAGTCCGAGTACATGTATCCCCCGAACCCGTCACCCATCCCCCATTTGAATCAATGTTGTGACTGAAATGGACAAAGTGGCAATTTGGGACCTCGGGTATCACTACTGACAAAAATGACTTTTTGTACTTTTGTCATTTTTAGTTGTTTTGAAATTGAAGGTGATCCGACAAAAACTGCAGCCGGTAGAGCGCTCACAAGAAAGTCTTTACTATTTCTTTAAAAAAATATGGTTACCATGGCAACCATGACTCCGCCCACACCAAAAACAATAGGCTTCTTCATCTTACCATAATGCACCTCCATGTGAAATTTGAAGGTGATCCGACAAAAACTGCTGTCAGTAGTAAAGAGTGTTCACAAGAAAATCTCTGCGGCGGAAACGGCGGACGCGGCGCGACGATGCCAAATCCATATATCAGTATATAATATCCCCCAACACTAGTTCGGGGAATACAATAACTGTAACTCTTTCTGCACTTCTATAGCTACACATATTGATGCATGGAACAAATATAATTATTTTATATGCACTGTTTATTATTTTGATCATTTTCATTAATGTGTGTTTTATGGCAAAGTGCTAATTCACTGAAGATTAGTTTACCTGCTTCATCTTACTAATGGGTTATTCAGGTTATCTACTTTTGTTTGATTTTAGAGGTAAGTACACCTCCGGTATAACAAAACATGATATGAATTGCATAGAGTATTAGAAATATTGGGCCAGATTAATACCTTGGTAGATGATGCCATTGATGATAATGTTGAGTAGAATTCATCGTGAAGCAAGACCTTCCTTCGACTGCCGAGATTCAAGTCCTTCAAATGAGGCATCTTACAGATGAACTGAGCGAAATCACGTGATGCAGAGGGACGTTTACTGAGATCCACATCTTGGATGTCAAAAGTCTCAATCTGTCATAGTTATAGATGGTGATGCATCAACAATTACTGACAATTACCTACTTGGAGATATTTCAAATTCATCAATTGTTGACTTAAAAAGATGCTCCCTCTTGTATATAATATAAATGAAACAACACTTTCTATCTTCTCTTGTGAATTTTAAAGAGGAATCTTGACCTATTACCTATACTGGAACCGGCTGGTTCCTGTATTAAGCATATATGGGAATAAGATAATTCAGTAGGCAACAGGTTTATTCAGTCTCTCTCTCTCTCTCTCCCTGCCTCTGTTCTCAATTTGAATAGCAGAGTAGCGTGCATGTTGTATAAAAGCAGACAAGAAACATTGCTGGCTTCACATACGGGATGTCAAAAGTCTCAATCTGTCATAGTTATAGATGGTGATGCATCAACAATTACTGACAATTACCTACTTGGAGATATTTCAAATTCATCAATTGTTGACTTAAAAAGATGCTCTCTCTTGTATATAATATAAATGAAACAACACTTTCTATCTTCTCTTGTGAATTTTAAAGATGAATCTTGACCCATTACCTATATTGGAACCGGCTGGTTCATGTATTAAGCCTATGGGAATAAGATAATTCAGTAGGCAACAGGTTTATTACATACAGTAGTCTCTCTCTCTCTCTCATTCTCTCTCTCTCTCTGTTCTCTTTGTAGCGGAGAAACATGCGTGTTGTTATGTAAATACTGCAACTGAGACTCCTTCCTTCATCTATTTGTTCATTAAATTATTATGGTCCATGACCTAGCACTCTAATCTTTATAAACTTGTAAACAAGGTGTATTATCATAGCGTATAGGCTACCAGCCCCTCCCCGTCTTTCTTTTTCTCTCTTCTCCCTTTCTCTTTCTTTGCAAGTCACTCCCCATATTTGGGGGTTTAAATTCTTCCCTTTTAATTTAATTTAATTTATTTGTATTACATGTATTTTACAACCGAGGGCTGCAAGCATTTCAAGCTCTATTGCTTAAGCAGTAGCCCTTCTATATCTCATTTTGTATTATGTTAGTCTCATGTTTTTTTTTTGTTTACTCATGTATGATGTTATTATATGTTGTATTGATTCATCTGAATGGAATGTAATGTGATATAGAAACCAATAAATTCAATTCAAATTCAATAAATTCAATTCAATTCACTTAACGCGAACCGTCCTTTTCGGCACATTTTAAATCATATCTCGAGAACCGCGCAAGATTTTTCATGGGGGCAAACGGTTTATAAAACTTTGATTAATTCTACCTCTCATGATATCAGTTATTTTTTAATTGAATGAAAAAAACCGCCGTCTATTTTCGACTGAAAATGCATGGTTTCATGCTTTTTGTGTGAGGAGAAGCACTTTTTTGCACTCATTGCTCTCGTATTCCTCCTATAGCTTCTGACTTACGTGTCAAAATGTATGGGGGCAAAGACTAGCAAATAGCCAAGATGTTACTCTTTCTTGTGATATCAGGTTCGTCCTGATTGGTCGAAAAAAACCGCCGTCTATTTTGCATAATTAAAAAGAAACATAGCAAAAAAGATGTCATGTACATGTATATAAAGCACGTACAGTATGTAATGCTGCGTATATAGGCTCGATTTGGACTGTGCCATTCTAAAACGGGGTGCATCAATCCAATGTGTGTGTTGAACGACCGTGAATGCGAATTGACCAGTCGTTACAGCTGTGGAGTGATATGTTGCATACCGTGGATGAAATGGATGAATCATGTCGAATGAAAAAGTGTAAAATTCTTCCTTCCCGCGTACGCACTGTTGTGTACTCGGAGTGAGATTCGTAAATAGCAGCTCTTCTGTCCCTCCCTTCTCCGTTGCCCCCCATTGCTATAATAGAACAGCCGCGAACAAAACACCGATTTATACAGAGCAATGACCTCGACCACCCAGCTGATCGAGCGCGGGGTACTCGAGTCGCGTTTGTATGTGCGCACAGCTGACTAAAGCAGAATTAAACCTTCAAATTATGTGAACAAATCAGGGGGTGAGAAATTCATATGAAGTGCTCATCATTCACTGAAAATAAGTTTACCTGCTTTATCTTACTAATGGGTTATTCAGATTTTAGCGGTAAGTACACCTCCGGTATAACAAAAGTTGTTAGGATTTGCGTAGAGTATTAGAATTATAATTAATACCTTGGTAGATGATGCCATTGATGATAATGTTGAGTAGAATTCATCGTGAAGCAAGACCTCGCTGTAACTGCCGAGTTCCTGGCTCCTCAAATGGGGCATCTTACAAATGAACTGAGCGAGATCATGTGATGCAGAGGGACGTTCACTCAGATCCTCACACCGGATCTTAAGAGTCTCAATCTGTCACATTAATATTACACTAATGCATCAACAATTACTGACAATAACATACTCTCAGATATTTCAAATTCATCAAGTGGTTACGTAAACAATTACACCCTCTTGAATATAGTATAAATACAACAATTTCTATCTTCTATTGCGAATTTCTAAGAGGAATCTTGACCCATTACCTATACTGGAACCGGCTGGTTCATGTATTAGGCCTATGGGAATAAGATAATTCAGTAGGCAACAGGTTTATTCAGTCTCTCTCTCTCTCTCTCCTATATCTCTCTCTCCCTCCCTCTGTCTCAATTTGAATAGCAGAGTAGCGTGCATGTTGTATAAAAGCAGACAAGAAACATTGCTGGCTTCAAGGATACGGAAAAAAGAGAAAGCAAAACGAGATATCCAGACTTTCCATCTTAATCCTAAGTTACAATCTATAATGTCATGATCAATTCACAAGTCAAATAACTAACTCTGTCTGCACTTCTATAGCCACACATATTGATGCATGAAACAAATATAAATATTTTACATGCACTGTTTATTTGATGATTTTCATTAATGTGTGTTTTATGGCAAAGTGCTCATCATTCACTGAAAATAAGTTTACCTGCTTTATCTTACTAATGGGTTATTCAGATTATCTACTTTTGTTTGATTTTAGCGGTAAGTACACCTCCGGAATAACAAAAGTTGTTAGGATTTGCGTAGAGTATTAGAATTATAATTAATACCTTGGTAGATGATGCCATTGATGATAATGTTGAGTAGAATTCATCGTGGGACGGATTGTCGAGATCCAGGTTCTTCAAATGAGGCATCTTACAGATGAACTGAGCGAGATCACGTGATGCAGAGGGACGTTTACCAAGATCCACATTTTGGATGTCAAAAGTCTCAATCTGTCATAGTTATAGATGTTGATGCATCAACAATTACTGACAATTACCTACTTGGAGATATTTCAAATTCATCAATTGTTGACTTAAAAAGATGCTCCCTCTTGTATATAATATAAATGAAACAACACTTTCTATCTTCTCTTGTGAATTTTAAAGAGGAATCTTGACCTATTACCTATACTGGAACCGGCTGGTTCCTGTATTAAGCATATATGGGTTCACTCAGATCCTCACACCGGATCTTAAGAGTCTCAATCTGTCACATTAATATTACACTAATGCATCAACAATTACTGACAATAACATACTCTCAGATATTTCAAATTCATCAAGTGGTTACGTAAACAATTACACCCTCTTGAATATAGTATAAATACAACAATTTCTATCTTCTTGCGAATTTATAAGAGGAATCTTGACCCATTACTTATACTGGAACCGGCTGGTTCATGTATTAAGCCTATGGGAATAAGATAATTCAGTAGGCAACAGGTTTATTACATACAGTAGTCTCTCTCTCTCTCTCTTTGCCTCTCTCCCTCAATCTGTTCTCTATTATAGTGGAGAAACGTGAGTGTTGTATAAAAGCAGACACGGAACATTACTGTTATCAAGGATACAGAAATAAGAGGAAGTGAATCGAGGGGATCAATACTTTCTATCTTAATTCCAAATTACAATCTGTAATGTCATGATCAATTCACAAGTCAAATAACTGTAACTCTGTCTGCACTTCTATAGCCACACATATTGATGCATGAAACAAATATAAATATTTTACATGCACTGTTTATTTGATGATTTTCATTAATGTGTGTTTTATGGCAAAGTGCTCATCATTCACTGAAAATAAGTTTACCTGCTTTATCTTACTAATGGGTTATTCAGATTATCTACTTTTGTTTGATTTTAGCGGTAAGTACACCTCCGGAATAACAAAAGTTGTTAGGATTTGCGTAGAGTATTAGAATTATAATTAATACCTTGCTGGATGATGCCATTGACGATAATGTTGAGTAGAATTCATCGTGAAGCAAGACCTTGCTGTGACTGCCGAGTTTCAGGCTCCTCAAATGAGGCATCTTACAGATGAACTGAGCGAGATCACGTGATGCAGAGGGACGTTTACTGAGATCCACAGACGGGATGTCAAAAGTCTTAATCTGTCATAGTTATAGATGGTGATGCATCAACAATTACTGACAATTACCTACTTGGAGATATTTCAAATTCATCAATTGTTGACTTAAAAAGATGCTCTCTCTTGTATATAATATAAATGAAACAACACTTTCTATCTTCTCTTGTGAATTTTAAAGAGGAATCTTGACCTATTACCTATACTGGAACCGGCTGGTTCCTGTATTAAGCATATATGGGAATAAGATAATTCAGTAGGCAACAGGTTTATTCAGTCTCTCTCTCTCTCTCTCCTTCTATATCTCTCTCTCCCTCCCTCTGTCTCAATTTGAATAGCAGAGTAGCGTGCATGTTGTATAAAAGCAGACAAGAAACATTGCTGGCTTCAAGGATACGGAAAACAGAGAAAGCAAAACGAGATATCCAGACTTTCCATCTTAATCCTAAGTTACAATCTATAATGTCATGATCAATTCACAAGTCAAATAACTGTAACTCTGTCTGCACTTCTATAGCCACACATATTGATGCATGAAACAAATATAAATATTTTACATGCACTGTTTATTTGATGATTTTCATTAATGTGTGTTTTATGGCAAAGTGCTCATCATTCACTGAAAATAAGTTTACCTGCTTTATCTTACTAATGGGTTATTCAGATTATCTACTTTTGTTTGATTTTAGCGGTAAGTACACCTCCGGTATAACAAAAGTTGTTAGGATTTGCGTAGAGTATTAGAATTATAATTAATACCTTGGTAGATGATGCCATTGACGATAATGTTGAGTAGAATTCATCGTGAAGCAAGACCTTGCTGTAACTGCCGAATTCCTGGCTCCTCAAATGGGGCATCTTACAAATGAACTGAGCGAGATCACGTGATGCAGAGGGACGTTCACTCAGATCCTCACACCGGATCTTAAGAGTCTCAATCTGTCACATTAATATTACACTAATGCATCAACAATTACTGACAATAACATACTCTCAGATATTTCAAATTCATCAAGTGGTTACGTAAACAATTACACCCTCTTGAATATAGTATAAATACAACAATTTCTATCTTCTATTGCGAATTTCTAAGAGGAATCTTGACCCATTACCTATACTGGAACCGGCTGGTTCATGTATTAAGCCTATGGGAATAAGATAATTCAGTAGGCAACAGGTTTATTACATACAGTAGTCTCTCTCTCTCTCTCTTTGCCTCTCTCCCTCAATCTGTTCTCTATTATAGTGGAGAAACGTGAGTGTTGTATAAAAGCAGACACGGAACATTACTGTTATCAAGGATACAGAAATAAGAGGAAGTGAATCGAGGGGATCAATACTTTCTATCTTAATTCCAAATTACAATCTGTAATGTCATGAGCAATTCACAAGTCAAATAACTGTGACTCAATCTGCACTTCTATAGCCACACATATTGATGCATGAAACAAATATAATTATTTTACATGCACTGTTTACTTGATGATTTTCATTAATGTGTGTTTTATGGCAAAGTGCTCATCATTCACTGAAAATAAGTTTACCTGCTTTATCTTACTAATGGGTTATTCAGATTATCTACTTGTGTTTCCTTTTGGAGGTAAGTACACCTCCGGGATAACAAAACATGATAGGATTTGCGTAGAGTATTAGAAATATAATAAATTAATACCTTGGTAGATGATGCCATTGATGATAATGTTGAGTAGAATTCATCGTGGGACGGATTGTCGAGATCCAGGTTCTTCAAATGAGGCATCTTACAGATGAACTGGGCGAGATCACGTGATGCAGAGGGACGTTTACCGAGATCCACATTTTGGATGTCAAAAGTCTCAATCTGTCATAGTTATAGATGTTGATGCATCAACAATTACTGACAATTACCTACTTGGAGATATTTCAAATTCATCAATTGTTGACTTAAAAAGATGCTCCCTCTTGTATATAATATAAATGAAACAACACTTTCTATCTTCTCTTGTGAATTTTAAAGAGGAATCTTGACCTATTACCTATCCTGGAACCGGCTGGTTCCTGTATTAAGCATATATGGGTTCACTCAGATCCTCACACCGGATCTTAAGAGTCTCAATCTGTCACATTAATATTACACTAATGCATCAACAATTACTGACAATAACATACTCTCAGATATTTCAAATTCATCAAGTGGTTACGTAAACAATTACACCCTCTTGAATATAGTATAAATACAACAATTTCTATCTTCTTGCGAATTTATAAGAGGAATCTTGACCCATTACTTATACTGGAACCGGCTGGTTCATGTATTAAGCCTATGGGAATAAGATAATTCAGTAGGCAACAGGTTTATTACATACAGTAGTCTCTCTCTCTCTCTCTTTGCCTCTCTCCCTCAATCTGTTCTCTATTATAGCGGAGAACAACGTGAGTGTTGTATAAAAGCAGACACGGAACATTACTGTTATCAAGGATACAGAAATAAGAGGAAGTGAATCGAGGGGATCAATACTTTCTATCTTAATTCCAAATTACAATCTGTAATGTCATGAGCAATTCACAAGTCAAATAACTGTGACTCAATCTGCACTTCTATAGCCACACATATTGATGCATGAAACAAATATAATTATTTTACATGCACTGTTTATTTGATGATTTTCATTAATGTGTGTTTTATGGCAAAGTGCTCATCATTCACTGAAAATAAGTTTTGAACTTGAACTTGGACTTGAACCTGCTTCACTAATGGGTTATTCAGATTATCTACTTGTGTTTCCTTTTGGAGGTAAGTACACCTCCGGGATAACAAAACATGATAGGATTTGCGTAGAGTATTAGAAATATAATAAATTAATACCTTGGTAGATGATGCCATTGATGATAATGTTGAGTAGAATTCATCGTGGGACGGATTGTCGAGATCCAGGTTCTTCAAATGAGGCATCTTACAGATGAACTGGGCGAGATCACGTGATGCAGAGGGACGTTTACCGAGATCCTCACACCGGATCTTAAGAGTCTCAATCTGTCACATTAATATTACACTAATGCATCAACAATTACTGACAATAACATACTCTCAGATATTTCAAATTCATCAAGTGGTTACGTAAACAATTACACCCTCTTGAATATAGTATAAATACAACAATTTCTATCTTCTATTGCGAATTTCTAAGAGGAATCTTGACCCATTACTTATACTGGAACCGGCTGGTTCATGTATTAAGCCTATGGGAATAAGATAATTCAGTAGGCAACAGGTTTATTACATACAGTAGTCTCTCTCTCTCTCTCTTTGCCTCTCTCCCTCAATCTGTTCTCTATTATAGTGGAGAAACGTGAGTGTTGTATAAAAGCAGACACGGAACATTACTGTTATCAAGGATACAGAAATAAGAGGAAGTGAATCGAGGGGATCAATACTTTCTATCTTAATTCAAAATTACAATCTGTAATATGTCATGAGCAATTCACAAGTCAAATAACTGTGACTCAATCTGCACTTCTATAGCCACACATATTGATGCATGAAACAAATATAATTATTTAAGGACGTTCACTCAGATCCTCACACCGGATCTTAAGAGTCTCAATCTGTCACATTAATATTACACTAATGCATCAACAATTACTGACAATAACATACTCTCAGATATTTCAAATTCATCAAGTGGTTACGTAAACAATTACACCCTCTTGAATATAGTATAAATACAACAATTTCTATCTTCTATTGCGAATTTCTAAGAGGAATCTTGACCCATTACTTATACTGGAACCGGCTGGTTCATGTATTAAGCCTATGGGAATAAGATAATTCAGTAGGCAACAGGTTTATTCAGTCTCTCTCTCTGTTCTCTATTATAGCAGAGAAACGTGCGTGTTGTATAAAAGCAGACACGGAACATTACTGGTATCAAGGATACAGAAATAAGAGAAAGTGAATCGAGGGGATCAATACTTTCTATCTTAATTCCAAATTACAATCTGTAATGTCATGAGCAATTCACAAGTCAAATAACTGTGACTCAATCTGCACTTCTATAGCCACACATATTGATGCATGAAACAAATATAATTATTTTACATGCACTGTTTATTTGATGATTTTCATTAACGTGTGTTTTATGGCAAAGTGCTCATCATTCACTGAAAATAAGTTTACCTGCTTTATCTTACTAATGGGTTATTCAGATTATCTACTTTTGTTTGATTTTAGCGGTAAGTACACCTCCGGTATAACAAAAGTTGTTAGGATTTGCGTAGAGTATTAGAATTATAATTAATACCTTGGTAGATGATGCCATTGACGATAATGTTGAGTAGAATTCATCGTGAAGCAAGACCTCGCTGTAACTGCCGAGTTTCAGGCTCCTCAAATGAGGCATCTTACAGATGAACTGAGCGAGATCACGTGATGCAGAGGGACGTTTACTGAGATCCACATTTTGGATGTCAAAAGTCTCTATCTGTCATAGTTATAGATGGTGATGCATCAACAATTACTGACAATTACCTACTTGGAGATATTTCAAATTCATCAATTGTTGACTTAAAAAGATGCTCCCTCTTGTATATAATATAAATGAAACAACACTTTCTATCTTCTCTTGTGAATTTTAAAGAGGAATCTTGACCTATTACCTATCCTGGAACCGGCTGGTTCCTGTATTAAGCATATATGGGTTCACTCAGATCCTCACACCGGATCTTAAGAGTCTCAATCTGTCACATTAATATTACACTAATGCATCAACAATTACTGACAATAACATACTCTCAGATATTTCAAATTCATCAAGTGGTTACGTAAACAATTACACCCTCTTGAATATAGTATAAATACAACAATTTCTATCTTCTATTGCGAATTTATAAGAGGAATCTTGACCCATTACTTATACTGGAACCGGCTGGTTCATGTATTAAGCCTATGGGAATAAGATAATTCAGTAGGCAACAGGTTTATTACATACAGTAGTCTCTCTCTCTCTCTCTTTGCCTCTCTCCCTCAATCTGTTCTCTATTATAGCGGAGAAAAACGTGAGTGTTGTATAAAAGCAGACACGGAACATTACTGTTATCAAGGATACAGAAATAAGAGGAAGTGAATCGAGGGGATCAATACTTTCTATCTTAATTCCAAATTACAATCTGTAATGTCATGAGCAATTCACAAGTCAAATAACTGTGACTCAATCTGCACTTCTATAGCCACACATATTGATGCATGAAACAAATATAATTATTTTACATGCACTGTTTATTTGATGATTTTCATTAACGTGTGTTTTATGGCAAAGTGCTCATCATTCACTGAAAATAAGTTTACCTGCTTTATCTTACTAATGGGTTATTCAGATTATCTACTTTTGTTTGATTTTAGCGGTAAGTACACCTCCGGTATAACAAAAGTTGTTAGGATTTGCGTAGAGTATTAGAATTATAATTAATACCTTGGTAGATGATGCCATTGACGATAATGTTGAGTAGAATTCATCGTGAAGCAAGACCTCGCTGTAACTGCCGAGTTTCAGGCTCCTCAAATGAGGCATCTTACAGATGAACTGAGCGAGATCACGTGATGCAGAGGGACGTTTACTGAGATCCACATTTTGGATGTCAAAAGTCTCTATCTGTCATAGTTATAGATGGTGATGCATCAACAATTACTGACAATTACCTACTTGGAGATATTTCAAATTCATCAATTGTTGACTTAAAAAGATGCTCCCTCTTGTATATAATATAAATGAAACAACACTTTCTATCTTCTCTTGTGAATTTTAAAGAGGAATCTTGACCTATTACCTATCCTGGAACCGGCTGGTTCCTGTATTAAGCATATATGGGTTCACTCAGATCCTCACACCGGATCTTAAGAGTCTCAATCTGTCACATTAATATTACACTAATGCATCAACAATTACTGACAATAACATACTCTCAGATATTTCAAATTTATCAAGTGGTTACGTAAACAATTACACCCTCTTGAATATAGTATAAATACAACAATTTCTATCTTCTATTGCGAATTTATAAGAGGAATCTTGACCCATTACTTATACTGGAACCGGCTGGTTCATGTATTAAGCCTATGGGAATAAGATAATTCAGTAGGCAACAGGTTTATTACATACAGTAGTCTCTCTCTCTCTCTCTTTGCCTCTCTCCCTCAATCTGTTCTCTATTATAGCGGAGAAAAACGTGAGTGTTGTATAAAAGCAGACACGGAACATTACTGTTATCAAGGATACAGAAATAAGAGGAAGTGAATCGAGGGGATCAATACTTTCTATCTTAATTCCAAATTACAATCTGTAATATGTCATGAGCAATTCACAAGTCAAATAACTGTGACTTAATCTGCACTTCTATAGCCACACATATTGATGCATGAAACAAATATAATTATTTTACATGCACTGTTTACTTGATGATTTTCATTAATGTGTGTTTTATGGCAAAGTGCTCATCATTCACTGAAAATAAGTTTACCTGCTTTATCTTACTAATGGGTTATTCAGATTATCTACTTGTGTTTCCTTTTGGAGGTAAGTACACCTCCGGGATAACAAAACATGATAGGATTTGCGTAGAGTATTAGAAATATAATAAATTAATACCTTGGTAGATGATGCCATTGATGATAATGTTGAGTAGAATTCATCGTGGGACGGATTGTCGAGATCCAGGTTCTTCAAATGAGGCATCTTACAGATGAACTGGGCGAGATCACGTGATGCAGAGGGACGTTTACCGAGATCCTCACACCGGATCTTAAGAGTCTCAATCTGTCACATTAATATTACACTAATGCATCAACAATTACTGACAATAACATACTCTCAGATATTTCAAATTCATCAAGTGGTTACGTAAACAATTACACCCTCTTGAATATAGTATAAATACAACAATTTCTATCTTCTATTGCGAATTTCTAAGAGGAATCTTGACCCATTACTTATACTGGAACCGGCTGGTTCATGTATTAAGCCTATGGGAATAAGATAATTCAGTAGGCAACAGGTTTATTACATACAGTAGTCTCTCTCTCTCTCTCTTTGCCTCTCTCCCTCAATCTGTTCTCTATTATAGTGGAGAAACGTGAGTGTTGTATAAAAGCAGACACGGAACATTACTGTTATCAAGGATACAGAAATAAGAGGAAGTGAATCGAGGGGATCAATACTTTCTATCTTAATTCAAAATTACAATCTGTAATATGTCATGAGCAATTCACAAGTCAAATAACTGTGACTCAATCTGCACTTCTATAGCCACACATATTGATGCATGAAACAAATATAATTATTTAAGGGACGTTCACTCAGATCCTCACACCGGATCTTAAGAGTCTCAATCTGTCACATTAATATTACACTAATGCATCAACAATTACTGACAATAACATACTCTCAGATATTTCAAATTCATCAAGTGGTTACGTAAACAATTACACCCTCTTGAATATAGTATAAATACAACAATTTCTATCTTCTATTGCGAATTTATAAGAGGAATCTCGACCATTACTTATACTGGAACCGGCTGGTTCATGTATTAAGCCTATGGGAATAAGATAATTCAGTTGACAACAGGTTAAATACATACAGCAGTCTCTCTCTCTCTCTCTGTTCTCTATTATAGCGGAGAAACGTGAGTGTTGTATAAAAGCAGACACGGAACATTACTGTTATCAAGGATACAGAAATAAGAGAAAGTGAATCGAGGGGATCAATACTTTCTATCTTAATTCCAAATTACAATCTGTAATGTCATGAGCAATTCACAAGTCAAATAACTGTGACTCAATCTGCACTTCTATAGCCACACATATTGATGCATGAAACAAATATAATTATTTTACATGCACTGTTTATTTGATGATTTTCATTAACGTGTGTTTTATGGCAAAGTGCTCATCATTCACTGAAAATAAGTTTACCTGCTTTATCTTACTAATGGGTTATTCAGATTATCTACTTTTGTTTGATTTTAGCGGTAAGTACACCTCCGGTATAACAAAAGTTGTTAGGATTTGCGTAGAGTATTAGAATTATAATTAATACCTTGGTAGATGATGCCATTGACGATAATGTTGAGTAGAATTCATCGTGAAGCAAGACCTCGCTGTAACTGCCGAGTTTCAGGCTCCTCAAATGAGGCATCTTACAGATGAACTGAGCGAGATCACGTGATGCAGAGGGACGTTTACTGAGATCCACATTTTGGATGTCAAAAGTCTCTATCTGTCATAGTTATAGATGGTGATGCATCAACAATTACTGACAATTACCTACTTGGAGATATTTCAAATTCATCAATTGTTGACTTAAAAAGATGCTCCCTCTTGTATATAATATAAATGAAACAACACTTTCTATCTTCTCTTGTGAATTTTAAAGAGGAATCTTGACCTATTACCTATCCTGGAACCGGCTGGTTCCTGTATTAAGCATATATGGGTTCACTCAGATCCTCACACCGGATCTTAAGAGTCTCAATCTGTCACATTAATATTACACTAATGCATCAACAATTACTGACAATAACATACTCTCAGATATTTCAAATTCATCAAGTGGTTACGTAAACAATTACACCCTCTTGAATATAGTATAAATACAACAATTTCTATCTTCTATTGCGAATTTATAAGAGGAATCTTGACCATTACTTATACTGGAACCGGCTGGTTCATGTATTAAGCCTATGGGAATAAGATAATTCAGTTGACAACAGGTTAAATACATACAGCAGTCTCTCTCTCTCTCTCTCTCTCTGTTCTCTATTATAGCGGAGAAACGTGAGTGTTGTATAAAAGCAGACACGGAACATTACTGTTATCAAGGATACAGAAATAAGAGGAAGTGAATCGAGGGGATCAATACTTTCTATCTTAATTCAAAATTACAATCTGTAATATGTCATGAGCAATTCACAAGTCAAATAACTGTGACTCAATCTGCACTTCTATAGCCACACATATTGATGCATGAAACAAATATAATTATTTAAGGGACGTTCACTCAGATCCTCACACCGGATCTTAAGAGTCTCAATCTGTCACATTAATATTACACTAATGCATCAACAATTACTGACAATAACATACTCTCAGATATTTCAAATTCATCAAGTGGTTACGTAAACAATTACACCCTCTTGAATATAGTATAAATACAACAATTTCTATCTTCTATTGCGAATTTATAAGAGGAATCTTGACCCATTACTTATACTGGAACCGGCTGGTTCATGTATTAAGCCTATGGGAATAAGATAATTCAGTTGGCAACAGGTTAAATACATACAGCAGTCTCTCTCTCTCTCTCTGTTCTCTATTATAGCGGAGAAACGTGCGTGTTGTATAAAAGCAGACACGGAACATGACTGGTATCAAGGATACAGAAATAAGAGAAAGTGAATCGAAGGGATCAATACTTTCTATCTTAAATCCAAATTACAATCTGTAATGTCATGAGCAATTCACAAGTCAAATAACTGTGACTCAATCTGCACTTCTATAGCCACACATATTGATGCATGAAACAAATATAATTATTTTACATGCACTGTTTATTTGATGATTTTCATTAACGTGTGTTTTATGGCAAAGTGCTCATCATTCACTGAAAATAAGTTTACCTGCTTTATCTTACTAATGGTTATTCAGATTATCTACTTTTGTTTGATTTTAGCGGTAAGTACACCTCCGGTATAACAAAAGTTGTTAGGATTTGCGTAGAGTATTAGAATTATAATTAATACCTTGGTAGATGATGCCATTGACGATAATGTTGAGTAGAATTCATCGTGAAGCAAGACCTCGCTGTAACTGCCGAGTTTCAGGCTCCTCAAATGAGGCATCTTACAGATGAACTGAGCGAGATCACGTGATGCAGAGGGAGGTTTACTGAGATCCACATTTTGGATGTCAAAAGTCTCTATCTGTCATAGTTATAGATGGTGATGCATCAACAATTACTGACAATTACCTACTTGGAGATATTTCAAATTCATTAATTGTTGACTTAAAAAGATGCTCCCTCTTGTATATAATATAAATGCAACAACACTTTCTATCTTCTATTGCGACTTTTAAAGATGAATCTTGACCCATTACCTATACTGGAACTGGCTGGTTCCTGTATTAAGCCTATGGGATTAAGATAATTCAGTAGGCAACAGGTTTATTCAGTCTCTCTCTCTCTCTCTCTCTCTCTCCTTCTCCCTCTCTCTGTCCCTCTGTTCTCGATTTGAATAGCAGAGTAGCGTGCGTATTGTATAAAAGCAGACAAGAAACATTGCTGGCTTCAAGGATACAGAAAAAAGAGAAAGTAAAACGAGGTATCCAGACTTTCCATCTCAATTTTAAGTTACAAACTATAATGTCATGAGCAATTCACAAGTCAAACTAGAGCACTCGGAGGGGGGACCAGTCCGAGTACATGTATCCCCCGAACCCGTCACCAATCCCCCATTTGAATCAATGTTGTGACTGAAATGGACAAAGTGGCAATTTGGGACCTCGGGTATCACTACTGACAAAAATGACTTTTTGTACTTTTGTCATTTTTAGTTGTTTTGAAATTGAAGGTGATCCGACAAAAACTGCAGCCGGTAGAGCGCTCACAAGAAAGTCTTTACTATTTCTTTAAAAAAATATGGTTACCATGGCAACCATGACTCCGCCCACACCAAAAACAATAGGCTTCTTCATCTTACCATAATGCACCTCCATGTGAAATTTGAAGGTGATCCGACAAAAACTGCTGTCAGTAGTATAGAGTGTTCACAAGAAAATCTCTGCGGCGGAAACGGCGGACGCGGCGCGACGATGCCAAATCCATATATCAGTATATAATATCCCCCAACACTAGTTCGGGGAATACAATAACTGTAACTCTTTCTGCACTTCTATAGCTACACATATTGATGCATGGAACAAATATAATTATAATGCACTGTTTATTATTTTGATCATTTTCATTAATGTGTGTTTTATGGCAAAGTGCTCATTCACTGAAGATTAGTTTACCTGCTTCATCTTACTAATGGGTTATTCAGGTTATCTACTTTTGTTTGATTTTAGAGGGAAGTACACCTCCGGTATAACAAAACATGATATGAATTGCATAGAGTATTAGAAATATTGGGCCAGATTAATACCTTGGTAGATGATGCCATTGATGATAATGTTGAGTAGAATTCATCGTGAAGCAAGACCTTCCTTCGACTGCCGAGATTCAAGTTCTTCAAATGAGGCATCTTACAGATGAACTGAGCGAGATCACGTGATGCAGAGGGACGTTTACTGAGATCCACATACGTGATGTCAAAAGTCTCAATCTGTCATAGTTATAGAAGATGATGCATCAACAATTACTGACAATTATCTACTTGGAGGTATTTCAAATTCATCAATTGCTGACTTAAAAAGTTGCTCCCTCTTGTATTTAGTATGAATGCAATAATTTCTGTCTTCTATATTGCGAATGTTAAAGAGCAATATTGACCCATTACCTATACTGGAACCGGCTGGTTCCTGTATTAAGCCTATGGGAATAAGATAATTCAGTAGACAACAAGTCAAGTAAGCCTCTCTCTCTCTCTCTCTCTCCCCGTTCTCCATTATAGCAGAGAAACGTGCGTGTTATATATAAGCAGACACAGAACATTACCGGTTTCAAGGATAAAGAAATAAGAGAAAGTGACTCGAGGGGATCACTACTTTCTATCTCAATTCCAAATTACAATCTATAATGTCATGAGCAATTCACAAGTCAAATAAATGTGACTCCATCTGCACGGGAAATTCATAATTATCACATACTTTTGTTTGACTTCAGAGGTAAGTACACCTATGGTATAACAAAACATGATATGATTTGCATACAGTATTAGAAATATATATACATAAAAAAAGAAATATATGGCCAGATTAATACCTTGGTAGATGATGCCATTGATAATAATGTTGAGTAGAAGTCATCGTGTGACAATGGATCCTTGTATTCACCGATGTCAACGCCGAGATTCAGCTTCTCCAAATGAGGCATCTTACAGATGAACTGAGCGAGATCACGTGATGCAGAGGGACTTTTACTGAGATCCACACCTTCGATGTTAAAAACCTCAATCTGTCATAGTTATAGATGGCGATGCATCAACAATTACTGACAATTACTTACTTGGAGATATTTGAAATTCATCAATTGTTGACATAAAAAGATGCTCCCTCTTGTATAATATAAATGCAACAATTTCTATCTTCTATTGCGACTTTTAAAGATGAATCTTGACCCATTAGGCCCTACCTACACTGGAACCGGCTGGTTCATGTATTAAGTCTATGGGAATAAGATAATTCAGTAGGCAACAGGTTAAGTACATACAACAGTCTCTCTCTGTCTCTCTCTGTCTCTCTCTGTCTCTCTATTTAGAAAGCAGAGAAGCGTGCGTGTTGTATATTAAGCAGACACAGAACACTGTTGGTTTCACGGAAAATGAAACGAGATCAAGAATTTCTTACATTTTTCAAGTTATGATGTAAAGTCTTAACAACAATTCAAAAGTCAAATACCTGTGAGGAAATTGATTAAAAAATACTTTAGACGCAGTGTTCATTGCAGAAACTCCCCTCTCTCTCTTTTCTCTGTTATTTACACAGAAGAATGAGTGTCGTATAAAAAGCAGACAATGATCATTGTTGTTTTCAAGGGTCCATGACATATGCTCCGCCGACATTTGCTACGCCGACAATAAGCCACTTCGGAGATGCAACCTGAGCATGCGCAGATAAAGGTCATCTGTACCAAATTCTAAAACCCACTGACACTAATATTCGATATGTGCTCATGAATGTCATGTAATCATTATTCAATTATGCACTAATGGTGCATTCCATGATATCCAGGTGGAAGTATTCTTTTTAAAGGGGGAAACAAAAGCTATTCATGAGGCACCTCTATCACTCCCAGAGTTATTTTTCTGAAGTGCACATAAAGGGACCCTCCATGTCTAAAATATCTGTGGATATTTGGGGTCATTTGTACCATGCGCTAACCCCGAACTGGCTTATTGCTCCGTCGACAGGTGCTCTGGAGATACGACATAATTTGCTCCGCCGATAATTGCTCCGAAGATATATGCGACATTTGCTCCGCGACAACTACACCGTCGATATTTTCTCTGATGATAGAATTGCTCTTGAGATTATTTTGTTCTACCTAAAAATGCTTGTATCATGAAACCAAGGGCGTTGGAATTGAATGGGAGGGTACATATAATTTTGCCCCCCCCCCCTCCAATAATTTCGATTGTGGATAGTGGTTTGTTTCTTTGTTTTTCTTTTTGTTTTGCTCGTCAGTCGAACCGGGAGGGCTACCAAGTACGGAAACTACCCCCACCCTGGGCCCTCTTGCATAGAAAAGCAAGTACAAGAAAAATAAACGCAACTTGGTTTTTAACCACTTAGGATCACGTATTTGGAACTTGCGTTTAATTTTTTTGAGTTGCGATTAAATGCAACTTTTTTATGCAAGAGGGCCCTGGTCGGGCAGCATGTTAATTTATAGTCTTTGTCACTTTGTGTATTATGACAAAATGCTCATCGTTCACTGAAAAGGGGTTCAAGAATGTTTACCTCTTCTATCGTACCGGTGTATTGCGTCATTCAAAATAATCTACTTTTGTTTGACTGTAGAAGGATACCAAATTATGGTTTTGCTTAGCTCCCACTTTTGGCTCCCACTTTTGGCAGAATTGTGCACTTCTGTCTTAAAAAACACTAAATGTGGTAAAGTTGTTAATGAAACATACTGAACAATATTATATTTGGCAAAACACTTTTAAAAACGACTTTACAATAAGAGTGACTCTATTTTGATCGTATTGTACAAAGGATACACGTGCAGTACTGGTTGACGGTACAGAAATCTAGAAAGGCTAGAATTAGATGATTCGCGTATTTTTTTGTTGTTTATAAAAGCAATTTATATTTACATGTAAAGGCGTTTTTTCAAGGACTATGCTATCAAATGCAAGACTTTGCATGCACATGGACAAGCACTTGGCCCTAGTTCCAGAAAAAAAGTGTTAGAAGATGTAAAAAAAATTAGGAAGATAAGAAAAAGGAAAAATGGATAATGAAGAAAAGTGAAAAAAGAAAGTGGGCCATTCCATGAAAATAGGGACAAAATGCAGATTTTTAAAACTGTATTCTACTAGAAAGTCTTTTATACCATTTTAAAGCTTAGAACATGAACTATTCAGAAATGAAATGATTTCTTTGGGACCACGCCAATGAATTTTCTTTTTCAATGAAAAACGTCCGTAAGTAACATCCGTAACAAAATAATGGAAAAAGTTCTCTCCTAAGGCCAAAAATGACTTTTATACCGAGTCATTTCATATTCTCTGTTAGTAGACCTCCACCACAGACATAATAATGTTAGAAAGACCCAATATTTAATAAACATTCTGTTTACGAAGCGGATAATCATGTAACGTCCGTCAGGATTTATAGTTTTATGTAGTATGTAAAAGGTTCTAAATCACAAAATTAACATTTCTCATATGAAAATGACAATTTGCATGAAGAGTTGTTCGATTTACTGTTTAAAAATGACCTGTCCGGATTAACAACCTGTCCGGAATTACAACGTCTGGGTATACAGGCAAATTAAAATACCAATTTTGACCCTTAAAGTGTAACGTCCGTAACTGTGGAATGGCCTATTTAAAGTCCACAGTTTTTTATTGCAGAATATAAAAATAGAGACAAATAACGTCATATTATTTTCAAATAATCTTTTTCGGGTCAAACGGTTCTATATGCAGCTGTTTAGAGGAAAAAAGTCACCACTGGCGGCCTTAAACGATTTGAATCTCAACAATATGCGAAATATAAAGGCGACATACACTCTACCATTCTACAATACGCACTACCATTTCCCAACTTAACAAAGAGCCTCTCTCATTATTGCACCACCGTAATTTTGCTGTACTCCTGATTGATACCTGAGGTATCCCAGTCCACATTTCTCCCCATCACAAAGGAAGGTGCCCCTTTTCAAATTTCACTATTATTAGGGCATATGTATGGTTTTGTTATGTTTACCGTATAATTTGAATATCCAAATGCATATAAATAGTATTCTTTGTGTGGTTCCATATCTCCAATCACTCATTACATCTAATTCGACAAATGGAATCATTTCACCATTATCTGATCTAGCTGTCTCAAACTCAATGATAAAGGCCTAATGTGGTCTTCTTTCTTCTGATATACTCTAGATGTTTTTATAATAATAATAATATTGGATATTTACAGTTAACAACAAAATTATTCATACCCCTTGGAAAATTCTAGTTTTTTGCATTTTTCCTAAAAATGAATGGTTAAATGAAGTTACTTGTACTTCACTTGAATACATTTAGTTATCATCTGTAAATGAATTCCGTTTCCGGTTTCACCTCATTTGCATAACAATAGAAAAGGTGAGTTATCCAAACTGGGCGATGTTCAAAATTATTCATACCCTTGGTGATTTATTGACTTTGTCAATCAGTTTGAATCCGATCCTTGTGATTAATGCTTGTAATTCACTTTATTTTAATACACCGTCACAAGGCTTCCGGGGAGGGGTCTCTGCTGGGATATCAGGCCAGTACCTGTTCTCAAATGGCTCAATCTCCTTGAGGATGTTGTCCACACATGCCTTCACCAGACCTTCAGGAGTTCATTAGATTTCGTGTCCTACAGGTGATGCAGTTATCGACTTCATGATGAGAGGACTATGATATTGAAATTTTCGGTCATTTATTCCATGCATTTTAATGAAAATTCTGTATCTACTTATGAAGCAAAGCACCATTCCTGAAGAGCCCTTCCATTTTGCACTGCCTGTGGGAGGGTTCACCTTTATTCATTGGCCCCATTCTTAATCAGAGTGCTCAGGAAGGCCATGTTGGTGATATTAAAGTCATTGCATGACTCTAACTTCAGGTCACCATGAATAACAGTATGCAACCTTTGAGTATCATACACATCCCACATTGACTGTTACTGTATATCATTCTTCATATGGTATATTCTTTGTATCTTTGGTATGAAAGCTACAATCCTTGATATCAAAATGAATGTAAACCAAATTTATACCATATGCCCTCCATGTTACCAGCTGCAGTGCACAAAATGCTACCACTTTGACAGTGCACTGGAACATAAAGATCAGTATTTTAAGCTTCACTAGAGTACCCACTTGCAGGTTAGACAATTACCATGGCCTCCCTAAACATTCTTAATAATAATGGAACAAAAGTATCAGGAAATATCTTCCCTTGACAGTGCAACAGTGAAGGCCTCTAGGGAAGTCCCTCCAGGAAGAGTGCTTTGTTTCAACTTAGAAATACAGAATTGTCATTAAAATGTAAGGAATATTAACGAAATATCAATATCATAGTTCTATCCTCATGACGTCTAAAACTACACCACCTGCAAACACAAAATCTGCTTTAAATCCACCAAATCCCCTGAAGACCAGGTGATGGCATGTGTGGACAACATCCTCAAGGAGATTGGGCCTTTGGAGGCCAGGTATTGGCCTGATATCTCAGTAGAGACCTCCAGAAGCATTGTGACAGTGTGAAGAAAGTGTTACGAGCATTAATCACAAGGACTGGATTCATACTGATTGACAAAGTCAATAGATCACCAAGGGTATGAATAATTTTGAACATCACCCAGTTTGGATAATTCACCTTTTCTATTGTTATGCAAATGAGGTGAAACCAGAAACAGCATTCATTTGCAGATGATAACTAAATGTATTCAAGTGATGTGTAATTGAATTCAGTTAACCATTCATTTTTAGGAAAAAGGCAAAAAACTAGAATTTTCCAAGGGGTATGAATAATTTTGTTGTTTACTCTATATAGAGCTCATATCCACCAATGGTGCTCAAGGCGCTCCAATATTACTCTGGCTTTAGCCCAGCTGCCCTATAAGGCGCTGAAAGCATTCAAGGAATAAATTCCTACCAGGTACCCATTTACTACACCTGGGTGGAGAGTGGCAAATGTAGATTAATGTCTTGCCAAAGGACATTAGTGCCGCGGCGGGACTCGAACCGCGAACCATGAGATCCACCGTCCGGTGACGTATCCACTAAACCACGACACCTCTATAGTAGCAAGTCCATTATATTCAGGAAAATCTAAGGAGCCTAACAGGGGCGGCGGAGCGTCTTTCAATGTGGGGGTGGGGGCACAAACAAAAAAGGGCACTTTTGTGGGGGAAATGGGGGGGGGGGGCACCTACAAAGGGTGAAAACAAGAGACATCAATATACCCCTACATTCTGATTCATGCACTATTGATAATTATTTTCAACACATTATTTTTTTTATCTAAAATTGGTTCTAGATTTAAATTACCAAAATCATGTATTTGTTTTCAAATAATTTCTTATCTAATACATTTTTTATAAATTCATCGACGCTACCATCTTCAATGTATTTGGCATTTCTGTATGTACAATTAAGTATCACACAATTTTGATAATACACAAAATTTATACTGACCTTGTAATACCCTGCTTTATTAGCAAGCACCGAGTAGAAGACATCATGCATAGTTTCGTTGATCGTCACATCTGTCAGTGTTTGTGATGTGCACATGAATTCAGCCAGGTCCTCTGAAGCTGTCCGTCCACATTCCTTCTCAACAATCAGGTTGTTCTACAATGTACATAAAAAAAATTAAGGTCAGCTGAAATACATCAAACTAATTCTACAATATAGAAGTGTATTTTACACAGTAAGACATCAAACTATTAAATACCAAAGTGCAGCTCCATAGACATCGTCAGTGGCATAGCGTGGGTCTATATTGCTGGGGCACCGGCATCAATGGTTGTCACTGCTGTTAATCTATAGATATTTTCTTTCATTTTACTTTATTTTACGAAGGCACGTGCCCCATTTCCTGCATTGACGCCACCGGACTTCAATATTTTATTGTCATTTCTTAAACAAGATTTGTGTTTATCATTTTTTTAACGATAACACTCTTTTCGACAAAAATCATATTAATATCAAGTTTTGATCACAAATTCTACACCTTCAAACAAATCAAGGAGTTTGCATAACCAGCAATAAGACACATTTTGCTCTGCTCGTATTCGCTGCGCTCCTTCTGATGGCGATGCATATACAAGGTAATGAGTTATGAAGATAAAGCTTGTGCAAATCACCCCCTGCAAAAATAAATAAATACAAATATATATAGATAACAAAATGATTCAAAAAAAAATGTGCGTGTTTAAAAGTGCTTTGTAATACTACTACTACTACCACTACTAATACTACTACTAATACTAATAATAATGATTATAACAATAATACTGTACTCGTACTACTACAAATATTAACAACAATAAGTAACAATAAATAATTTAAAAAACAAATATAAAAGTAATAATTAAAAAAATCCTTTAGCGCAGGTACTATATACAGGTAAATATACTCTCCTTCGCTTTGATGTAAACCTCATCTAAAAGGGCTTCTGAAAACAGGTGAATCTTCAATAAAGATCGGGCTTTTCTTATTACAAGTGGAAGACTAATCCAAAGCCTTGGAGCGGCACAACTAAATGCATAATCACCAAGAGTTACTTTATTATAAACACAACAACAAAAAAGTAAATGGCGTAACTTTTTAACGAAAAGGTTTCGAGCAAAATAACTTGAGGAGTGTTTCTACACTTATTGACCAACATTTCTGTGAAAATTAGATTGATCCATTGAGTCATGCATGAGTGAGCAAACATTAAAGGCAAAACTGTCACTTTTCAAAAGTCACAAGTGTCAATTTGGGTATTCTGTGAAACCAGATTTTAGCGAATTGGGTTTCTGGTCCATATTTATGTGTTGTTGTTTATTATCCATCGCTTGACCCCCTCACACCTATCCCGACACTTTTCTCATTATTATGGTTGGGTGAGCACAATTTAAACATTGAAATGGCAAAATTCATACAGCTTATTGAAAAAAACAAATTACTCCAGATGTTTTCACCAAATTGTATCATCACATGTTGTGTAAATATGAGAGGTTGTCATCGTGCATGTTTGAGTGAGCATACTTTAAAAATCGCGCATGAAATGCTAAAATGTACTGTTAATACAGCATAAAAAATGACCCTTGCGACTTTTGAAATTGACATTTTGCCTTTAATGTTTTCCCACTCATGCATGACTGGATGGATCAATCTAATTTTTACAGGGAAGTTAGCCAATATGGATACGAATACTCTTGCCAAGTTATTTTGCTCACACCAATTCGTTAAGAAGTTACGCCAATTTGATTAAGGGAGTTACTTTTCTGTTGTGTTTAGTATGAGGCAGGTTAAAAAGCAGCTTATCCCGTGAACTTCGTAAGTTATGTGAATATGAGCGTGATTTAAAAGGTAATAGTGCAGCTGTGCAGACAATTAATTTGGGGCTTTACCATTCAAAGCTTTGTACACAGAACTATCTCACCTAACATGTGCAGGAAAACAAAATATCTCAAATATCGCATTATTTATTCTCCTTATCAATAACATACCGCTTCACGATGATGTATGACGAAAATATGTGCTGATACTGTGTGTGCTTGCATCCTGTTTGTGATCTCCAGTTTCCTTCTGGACTCAGCGGTGAGATGATCCGCCACTGCTTTAGTCACTGCTTGGTCTTGGCTCTCGTATGCTACATCTACTAAGAAGTTATCATCCACGGGTCTATATGTGTCTGAAAGCTCTTTCTGTGCCATGAGACGAGATACGATATCCCAGCCAATCTCCTTTCCCTGAGCCGAGATTAAGTAGAGTAAGGTACGGTATTCATATGTATTATGCAGTAGACCATCTGTATATTGTTTATATTCATCACGGTCCGAGCTGTAAAGCGATGCAATATACATCCCTGATAAGTACTCTTGAAACAGCTTGTGGGGAAACTGCACCGTTGAGACAGCTAAATCGGGGTTTGTTCTTCTGGCCCGCATGGTAGGAAGACGATGCTCTCTAGTGAGTACTCCGACTTTACATCCCATATTCAAAGAATCTGGGCAGTTCTGAAAGTTCTGTTCTGGCAATACCAACTGCCTTTTTGTCAGGCCCTGAAAAGCAATCTGACCGATTGTAGTTAGATGATGAGTAACTGCAGAACGCCACCCACTCAATGAAGAAGCAGCAGCAGCTGTTGACGCAGCATCCTTTGCCAGGTAGTGGTCAACTAAGAAGTTAATCATCTGATCGAAAAGCTGGGAAAATGTTTGCAGCTTGCACATTGCCTCTCGGCGCTCTCCATCGAACTCTTTCCACATAATACACAACATAGCTGTATATATGGGAAAAGGAGCCATGTTCTCTCTGATCACATCGTTATTTGATATGAAGCGGATAAGCTCTTCGGAAGAAGCTTCATCTGGCTGGAAGAACTTTGTGATGTAGGAAGCGAGGTTTTCTGCAGAAAAACCCTCTACAGCAATAAATGCAAAGGCCTTTCTTAGATCAGGTGTATTCCTAATCTCATCTGACCTCCATTGCCGTGTCGTGATTAGGACTGTGCCTGACTTGAATAACCGATTGAGTGTGATCTGGACGATCTGCTGAATGGTAGCAAGATCCATAGCAAGCTCATCTAAGCCATCAAGAACAAGAAAGACCTCCCTTTGGTGGGTAAGGATATATTTGTCTAGCTGAATGGCTGTGACAGGATTGTCATCAGAGAGATATGACTTCACAATTTCACCAACGGTCCTGTCCTTTGCCTTGCGGAGGAGGACAACAGCAACCAGTTTGAAATCTTTGTAGCCATCTCCATGGATCCAATCCCAAGCGATCTTGGCGCAAAGAGTTGTCTTCCCCACACCACCCTCTCCTTCCACCAATAAGCGTTTGGGATAAACTCCGTTAACTTTGGTCTTGAGGAGGTCAATGTAAGCCAATGGTGTTTTGAGCTTTGTGCCCTTGTGTTCTTCCATCAACGTGAGATTTGTGAAGATTTGTTCAAATTGAAGTAGAAGTTCGCAGTTCAGCGGGTCGGCTTGAATCTGACAAAGCTCAATAGAGAAGTGGTGTTTGACATCTTCAGCAACCCGATGGATTTCCTTCTCTGTTAATGAGTGTATGTGTTCGCCAACCTGACCTGTAAATGGATTGTAATAAACGTTGTCTGTAGCAATATCGGAATTCATAATTCTGTTGAGAAATAAATGACCAAATGAGATCATGTCGACTAAGTATAGAATATCATTCAGTCAATATTCGAAGACACATGCACATCGAAACGATTCTAAAAGTTGATTTGCTCTCTCAATTCAGACTTGGATTGGGGTAGGGGTGGGGGTGGGGTGGGGGGGGCTCCCGGTTCCCCTTGCCAAGTAATTGATAAGTAATCAGGAGAATCAGGCGTGATTCTATTATCTACGAGATAAACTACCTACCTGTCTTATTTATAATATGCAAGAGGGTCCCCTCCACAACGCCTTGCCAGGGCGACCCGAAAACCCGTCCTCCCAAAATGCCACACAGCAACCAGTGCCGGAAGCGCAGCACGGAGCGGGGAAGGAGGGAGGGAGCTAAGACAGGTAGGTAGTTTATCTCGTAGATAAGAGAATCACGCCTGCTTCTCCTGATCTACATCAATAAACTACCTACCTGTCTTATTTATAATATGCTAGACCAGCACAGAGACAAGGGAGGTGTCCGGCACGCGCGTTTACGTTTTACAACCTTGCCTAGACAGATTTTTCCAAAATCGCAACGAAACGGCTTGAGCTCAACCCTACGCATTGTAGCAACCCTACACATACGTAGCGAGCGCATTACGTAACGTAGAGAGATCGAGACGCGGGTTCTTTGAATGAATTAATGTGCACGTTTTGTCGTTCATATCATTCGACGTCGGGTGTGTTAGCTAGAATCAATTTGCGACGCGCGGTCGAAGACGAAGTAGATATCGACATGATGGAGGTGGGTGATGATGAAGTCTCAAGCTCAGCCTCAGGTTCAGGGTTAATCGCTGAAGGCTCCGAGTCTGACTCTGAGTCTGACTGCAGTGTTGTTAGCTCTGCCTCTGCCTCTGACTCTGTCTCTGAGTTTGCCCATATCCATGTCCATGATGATGGTGTAGAGGAAATTCCAGCATCTTTTCAGGTAAGTCTAAATGACTCTAACGTTAAAATCTAGTGGAAATATTGCCCTCATTTTTTTTTAATTCAAAAAGAGGCATGCCAAAAAATAAATACAAGTGTGTACGCTATTTGTGAGTGGTATGCCATGACCATGATGACGGCATGAGATGTGACTGACTGATTAAACGAATTATGATGTAGACCTAGGCCCATCAATTGTCTGTCCACTGGAGTTCTTAAGCCTAGGTCAATAATATGGACACTAACAGTTAGTTGTTAGTTCAACTGTTCTATACAGTCACATACTCACTGAGTCAGTACTCTAACTTAATAGTTCTGAGTGGAGTGGAATGAGGCACTATTTTTTTTTCTCCAGAGGATTGGGTGCAGAATGCAGAGAGTTCCGTTCAGTCTTCTCCTTTTTTTTTCCTTCCTTGCTCTTGTAAGGCTTGTCACTTCCTTTTATTTTTGTTTTGTTTTAATACCTGTGTCATAGATCACTTACTGAAAACTGTTACTGTTAGCTTGTAACTTAGCTCCTTTCCTCTTTTTTCTTGATTATTTTTGGCCGTTCAATTGGAGGGGGGTTGGGCACCTGCCCTCCCCCCCCCCCCACACATCACTTGCATTATCACTTATCCAGTGACTTAGACTGAAAATACAACAGAGAAGAAAAAGAAAAAATGACAGCATTCTATTTGATTTTGTTTAATTTATTTAATTTCAAGGAACTTAACATTGTTTATGTAATAGCATATGCAATAAAAAGTATAATATAAAAAAAATAATGCTTTGCGATTGGCCCAAACACAAGTTTTTGATGTTTACTAAAAATACATAGTAAAAATGATAGTAAACATAAAAAAATGGGGAAAAAAGGGGGAAAAGTAAAACAAACTACACCCTCCCTTTAAGCAGCAGCCTCATGAAATTGCACTGAATTTTCCGAGATAAACTGGTGCCCCCCCCCCCATGATGCCAGTGCCTCCTTAATGGCTGGGCTAGACTATGCCACTGTTTTCTTGTGAGCCCCCCTCCCATATGCCCCCTTAATGGCTGGGCTAGATTATGCCACAGTTTTCTTGTCAGCCCCCCCCCCCCATATGCCCCCTTAATGGCTGGACTAGACTATGGCATTGTTTTCGTGTCAGCCCCCCCCCCCCAATATGCCCCCTTAATGGCTGGACTAGACCATGCCACTGTTTTCTTGTCAGCCCCCCCCCCCATTATGCCACTGTTTTCTTGTCACCCCCCCCCCCCCATATGCCCCCTTAATGGCTGGGCTAGACTATGCCACTGTTTTCTTGTCAGCCCCCCCCCCCCATGTTTTATTGTGGAGTTATGTTGGTATATATATAGAGAGAGCAAGACAGAAGAGAATAAACAAGACATGACAAAATCAAAGTCATGTCTATTTACATCACACAGATCAGTGATTTACATATGCTTTAGTCATGCATTAATACTTTGATTACATAATCAGTATTTGTGATATAATGCTCACTCGCCACAAGCTTTATATGCTTTTTGAGTTGTTGCCTTCGATTATATTTTGACTCAAACTTGAAATTTTTGTGTGCATTTTTTTTTGGTAAATAAATGTCATTTTGAACTGAACTGAACTGATGCCAACTGATTGTCAACCCCAGCCCCCCCCCCCCTTCCCCTGCATAAATGTGAATGTGCCCTTGTTCGTTTATCCCTTAATGGCTGGACTAGACTATGGCATTGTTTTCGTGTCAGCCCCCCCCCCCCCAATATGCCCCCTTAATGGCTGGACTAGACCATGCCACTGTTTTCTTGTCAGCCCCCCCCCCCCCCATTATGCCACTGTTTTCTTGTCACCCCCCCCCCCCCCCCCCATATGCCCCCTTAATGGCTGGGCTAGACTATGCCACTGTTTTCTTGTCAGCCCCCCCCCCCCCATGTTTTATTGTGGAGTTATGTTGGTATATATATAGAGAGAGAGAGCAAGACAGAAGAGAATAAACAAGACATGACAAAATCAAAGTCATGTCTATTTACATCACACAGATCAGTGATTTACATATGCTTAAGTCATGCATTAATACTTTGATTACATAATCAGTATTTGTGATATAATGCTCACTCGCCACAAGCTTTATATGCTTTTTGAGTTGTTGCCTTCCATTATATTTTGACTCAAACTTGAAATTTTTGTGTGCATTTTTTTTGGGTAAATAATTGTCATTTTGAACTGAACTGATGCCAACTGATTGTCAACCCCAGCCCCCCCCCCCCCCCTTCCCCTGCATAAATGTGAATGTGCCCTTGTTCGTTTATCTCATCCCCTCATCACGCTTCATTTGTCAAATACACACGTCTGTCAAATACACACGTCTGTGCTTCAAGCGTAGCTGCCTACATCAGTGTATGGAGTGTACAGGTGACAAAACGGAATATATACGCATTCGATCCAACGCCACAGTCAGTACCAACGAACGTAGAGGGCGGCAACACTTTGCAGTCTTGCTATGAGGAAGGTTCACTTCGCTAAATTTCTGTGACCATCGTTTTCTCTCAGAGAGGTTTTTAGGTAGATTGTAGATTTGATTTTTTTTTCAATTTATACTTTAAAAAACTTTTGAATTAAAATGTTAAAATCAGATGTTATGTTCAATAATATTTGTCAATGATTTTTATAATTTTCAAGAGAAAAAAGATTTAAATAGTTATAAATTTATCATTTTACTTTACGATACAATAATATGTATTTGTGAGGTTGCTAACGTTTTCCTGCTATATTTCGCTGCTACTGCTGTATTTCGATTTCGATCCATGTGTAATGATACAGAGTGCATATATATCGTGTACATTATTGCTACACATAGCCTATACAGTTCTCTCTCTCGATCTGACCGCCTAAGTTGACTCAGAGTCAGAGTCAGAGCTCGACGATGGATCAATCAAGGTTTGATTTTAGTTATAAATTTAGATTAACTTATTTGAAATGATGATGAAACAAATTTGGCAATCCAGGGTAATAAAATAGAGAGAGCTGTTTATAGTGTTACTACTACTAGTGACAGTGTTAGCATGCATGTAACGTTATAATATGTTAAACTTAAATTTAAAAATGTTCGGATGCTGATTGCTGGATGGAGCGATGATGATCATGATGATGGATGGGGGGATCAGATTCGGATGACCGGACACTTAACAAAAATGAAAAAATAAGGTGGCTGGGACATAAGGAATTCTTGCCGTGATAATCATCATCGATATATTTTTCTATAAATAATATCGGGCAAACCCACAAAATAGGGGCAGGTCGGCGTGCGCGTGCCATGTTTTACAGTGCGGAGAGGCGGCAGAGGCAAAAATGAACACATGTAACAAGTTTATAATCAAGTTCAAAACAACTTCCAAATATATTTTAAATCAAGTAATTAATGCTGTGATAATCATATTGTCCTCTTGGCTTTCAGATTTGTAGTTGTTTGATGAAAATCGTAACGATTTTGGCCAGAAATGGAGTCAAACTCGCATGCATGTAACGTTATAATATGTTAAACTTAAATTTAAAAATGTTCGGATGCTGATTGCTGGATGGAGCGATGATGATCATGATGATGGATGGGGGATCAGATTCGGATGACCGGACACTTAACAAAAATGAAAAAATAAGGTGGCTGGGACATAAGGAATTCTTGCCGTGATAATCATCATCGATATATTTTTCTATAAATAATATCGGGCAAACCCACAAAATAGGGGCAGGTCGGCGTGCGCGTGCCATGTTTTACAGTGCGGAGAGGCGGCAGAGGCAAAAATGAACACATGTAACAAGTTTATAATCAAGTTCAAAACAACTTCCAAATATATTTTAAATCAAGTAATTAATGCTGTGATAATCATATTGTCCTCTTGGCTTTCAGATTTGTAGTTGTTTGATGAAAATCGTAACGATTTTGGCCAGAAATGGAGTCAAACTCGCAAATGTTTCATCGCTGAATCTGGTACAAGATCGTCGCCGCCGCCGCCGCCGCTTGGCTACATTTGCTTGCACACAAATGAATACAGCACGCGCAGACCGGCCCCTATTCTCCGGGTTTGCCTAATATCGTCTAAGTTAGATCAAAATAGGTCTAACTTAGGCCTAACATTAACAAAGTTAGACCCTAACGTTAACCATAATGATAATTGTATTTGTAACTTGTAACTTTTCACAAACTTGAGACAAGGTCAAACTCAAAGGCAAGCATGATGATGTTTTTATTTTTTTTTAATTTCAAGAGAGAGAGAGGGAGAGGGGTTCATATTTAGTCTTGGTTCTACTATTTGTAGACCAGAATCAAAGCACTTTTAATGAGAGGTAATAATACATCTCCACAGAGTAATATATCATATGGATGGCCTTTGTTGTTTCACTCAGTGACTTTCAGTAATCACATTCATTAGTCTCATGTTGACTTTGATTGCCCTCAGATAAACTTGGCAAGGAACTAACTTGTGGCTGATCTACTTGAAGATCTAATAGAGCCCAATGTTAGAGGTCTACATAACTCAACAACTGTTGGAGGTGCCGGATGAAGCGGAAAGTCCTCCTATAAAAGACTTTGATGAGACGTGAGAAATAAACAGGTAGGTCTAGACCTAACTAGTTGGACCTAGACTTAATACCAAGGAGTTACCACAGGGTATTACAGCTGAAAATTATATGTCTGGTAATGGTAGTGGATCCAGAATCGGTTTACTTGAGGGGGGGGGGGGGGGGAGTTTTTAGTTTACATTGTCCAACCAAAAGAGCAACAACAACAAAAGAATTCTGAGAGAATGGACATTTCATTTGTCCTTTCCCTTTATCCACCACTGAGATCTGTTTTCTTCAGTGTAATATTAAATTAGCTGTTTTAGTGTCTTTAAAAAAATCAATTATGAGATCCTTAGGGAATGTTCAGTGTGATGTCAGTATAAATAGAATTTTTAGTCCCCCTTAATTATTATATTAAACATTTCATTAATTAATGCAAACAGAAACAAAACAAAATAAGATGTGTGAATACATTACACTTTTATTAAAATCCACAAATATTTCAGGATGGATTGTACATGCAGTTAGTATTTATCCTCTTTGAAAAGATCACGAGGGTGAGGATGAGCGTATCTCATTTTTTTTTCTTAATACATAATAATGCTTCTCTACACGACTCTCCTTCATCTATTTTACAGATGATGATGAAGATGAAGGCTTACCGCTGAGAATGAAGACAAATTCTGAGAGGAACAAATAAATACTTAGCTGCTCCAGTTTTGCATGGTAGGTCTATGCTGTAAGAGTAAGATTGCTATCAGGGGTGTCGATCCGTTTTTGGATTAGGGGGGGGGTGGGCAAACCCCCTAATAGTACTCTACATGATTTTTTCAACACCTCTTAATTACCAGCTTATCCACGGTTACGGGGGGGGGGAATGATTTATTTGCCCTCTCAGTATTATCGGGGGGGGGGGGGCAACTGCCATTGCATAATCGACGCCCCTGGTTGTTATTAGTAGCTCAATGCAATCTAGGTACACATATTTTTTTTCAAATAAACATCCCAACTGAATTTTCTTGAGAATTTACTAATTTGGTTGATTTTGAATAGCCTTGAAAATTTTATGTGTCCAACTTTTTCCCTCTTTAAGTACTTTTGAGAATTCACACTTATTATTCCATTTCATATAAAGAGTTGATGCTAACTGTGTTAGTAGGAAGCTCAAAGTTTCAGGGTTTTATTTTAATTCTAATTGTTGCTTGTTTAATTATCAAATACACAATGGATGCTATTTTCTAAAATCTTTCCTCTTTTCTTTCAACAGATATGGATTTCTACTTCAGCTCTACTGTGAATTAGCCCCCTGCTTTGATCAACATGTATCTCTTCTGGGTCCGCTCGCTATTCAAAAGGACAGCTATTCATAGAAAACCACTATATTCATTTAACAGACGTTATGAATAGCAGTTCTTATGAATAGTTATGGTAATTTGTCTATTTAGAATAATGGTAATTTGTCTATTTAGAATAATGGTAATTTGTCTATTTGGAAGGACCGCTATTCATTTAGTCACGCATTATGAATAAGCGGTCCTTATGAATAGCGAGGTTACCCCATTTCTTCATATTAAAATCATATCTGGATTCAAGTATAATATGCATGTTGAGGTGTCGTGGTCTAGTGTATACGTCACCAGACTGTGGATCATATGGTTCACGGTTCGAATCCTGCCGCAGCGCTAATGGCAAAACAGTCATCTACATTTGTCACTCTCCACCCAGGTGAAGTAAATGGGTACCGGTTGGGAGAAATTGCTTAAATGCCTTAGCGCCTTTCATGGCGGCTCGGCTAAAGCTGCGGTATTTAAAGGGCAGAGAGTATATTTGTATAGTAGTTGCGCTATATAAATGGACATACATGTATATTATAATTAGAATGACTGAACAGGAGTTTAAAGTTCTTCAATTATATCTTGAGCATTTTACCCACCCCCTCCCCATTTAAAATGTTGTAGTCACATGCAGCCATTTTGTTATAGTAGCTCGTTATTGTGAGGAGGTCTTCCTCTTCTGTGTGGCCTATATAGTGAGATTACAGGGCCCCTAAATGATATTAAGATAAGCACTGCCAGGGCCACTCCTTTATTAAATCTGCCCGGAGTGTATCACAAACTAATAATAATCTTATCTGATTCTATGAATTTATAAATTATTAAGTAAATTATTATTTTATTCATTATCTACTGAGAAAGTCCATACTATTCAACACTTCATTTGACTTGAAACTATCTAATTAGATCTCTATGTGTGTTCCTCCTGCCCCTTTTTTATAGTTAGATTTATAATAATAGTAACATGCAATATACATGTACCAACCTAAAAGGAGATGGATCATTTAAAGAGTTCTTACAACTGTCAAAATTGTCTTTGTTTTTTAGGAGTAAAATTGTTGTCATTGGTGTGTGTTGAACAGAAATTAGATGGTCATTTATTTCTTATGTCATTTCTTCTTTGTAGGGGTGTAGTGGGTAAATAATCTTTAAATTGTAATTCAAATAATTTACTTCTTGGAAAGGGATTGAAATTAATTTGTAAAATCAGCACTGATTTTCTTATTTACTATATAAATCTATATACCTACCTATTATGCCTGTAGTCTTGACTACGGGACCCCTTCGAGAATTTAACACACATGAGTCACAATATTGTGCGCACCCCCCGTAATCCTATTGTCCCCTTCGCCACTCACGCGCGTCAACACGCTACGGCCATCTTCCTCTTTTGCGAGCAATCCCAAGTAGAAACATGTTGCTTGCAAGGAGCGGGGAAGGAGGGAGGGTCATAGGTAGGTATATAGATTTATATAGTAAATAAGAAAATCAGTGCTGATTTTACAAATTTACTGCAATAAATCATATATACCTACCTATTATGCCAGACCAACGCCAACTCAAAGACCGGGAGGCATGTTTCGAGCAGAAGGAAATAGGATTACACCAAAGACTACAAAGAAGACACAGCGGCCTTCAAGGTGGCTGACGCAAACAAAGCTTCACCTGCGGGAAAATCCCTAAGGTAGCAAGAAATGAAGGAATTGGGCGAACGCCAATAAGCAGCCTTCAAAATATCAACAAGCGCCACACCTTGAAACAGAGCCCAAGAAGTGCTGACACTACGAGTATCATGAGCACGAGGCTTACTGTCAGATAAAAGAGCCTCTGTGCCAGCGGCCCTAAAAGCTTCAACGATCCATCTAGAGATGGAATCAAGAGAGGCAGGAGAAAAATCTCAACAGGACCGGAGGCAGCTGTTTGATTCTTGGCAACGAAAGAAGCCCTAGGAATCAATCTAACACCTTTTCTCCCAGCGAACATGACCAGGAATAAGACAGAGAGCATGAAGAGTACTGCGCCTCTGCCCAGAGGCAATAGCTACCAAAAAGAACGTCTTAACCGTAAGATGATGAAGCGAAGCTTCACCTAACGGTTCAAAAGGAGGTTTCGCCAAGGCCTCCGGGACCTTAGGCAGACTCCAAGACGGCACTAACTTAGAAAAAGAAGGTCGTTTCAGAAAGAACGAACAAATCAAACCACTTAGTAGCGGGGAATTGGAAATCCCCGAACCAACCGAGAAACCCGAATGAATGGCCCCGATCGCCGAACGGTAGCCTCGGATAGTAGAGATAGATCTCCCTTTGTCAAATAACGAGATTAAGAAATCCGCAATTGAACCAATAGGAGCCTTAGAAGGGGTTTGATTTCTCTCTTTGCACCAAAGGAAAAAGACCGAGAGACGGGAATTGAAAATTTCCCTAGTTGAAACCCTACGACTGGACATTAAAAAGTCCGCGGCTCTATCAGAGAAACCCCCGACTGTCTTGCAGACTCCCTGTCAGGGGCCAAGCAGTCAAATGAAGAGACTCCGGACTGTGGTGAAAAATCCCCGATAGGGGCTGTAACACCAGATCCGCTCTTAACGGGAGAACGAACGGTTGAGCCCTTAGGAGGCTCATAAGTTCTGGAAACCAATTCCTCCTGGGCCAAAAGGGAGCTATTACAAGCACCCGCGCCCGATCTTCCCTGATTTTCCGCAAGACACGCGGAATCAGTTGGAAGGGAGGAAAGGTGAATCCCTGAAGATTCTCCCAGCTGAGGGAGAAAGCATCGAGAGCCCATGCTCCCTGATCGCGAACACGGGAGCAATACTTCGGCAGCTGGTGATTTAGCACCGACGCAAATAGATCCACTTCCAGTGGACCTAGGCAACTGCGAATGCGGCAAAATACCTCCGGATGGAGCGTCCATTCCGATGGAAGATACCTGCCCCGAGACAGAAAATCCGCAAAGAGGTTTTCCCGACCCCGGGGATGAAAGAGGCCACGGGTGAGATTGCCATGCGACGACACCACCTCCACAGCTGAGCTGCTAGGGCATTCAGGGCAACCGTACGAGTGCCTCCCTGCCGATTGATATATGCCGCCACAGTAACATTGTCCGTGAGAATCAGAACCAAACGACTGAGAAGTCGACTTCTGAAATGGAGCAAGGTCAACAGAACTGCCATAGACTCCAGGACATTGATATGAGGAAGAGTCCCAAGATGAGACCAATCCCCCGCAACCGTGCTGCCGTTGCAGTGTCCTCCCCACCCCAACCGAGAGGCGTCCGTCGAAACCGATATCGACGGAAGAAGGGCAGAGAAGGACCTGCCTCGCGCGAGAAACACCTCGCTCGTCCAACAAGAGAGAAGAGACTTGAACCTTACTGGTACTGGAATCCAGACCAAAAGAGAGTCTTTTCCCGGCATGAAGAACCTGAGGAGATGTCTCTGAAAGGGTCTCATGAGGAGCCGGCAGTCCTCTAAAACATCGACTAGACTGGCTAGATAACCTAGAAACTGAAACCACTGTCTGGCCGAGACTCTTCTGGCCAGCAAGAGCTTGCGAGCCGCAGAGACAATGGTGAGAATCCTGTCTCGACTGAGCCGAGCCAACTGATTCCTTATGTCTAACACCGCCCCCAGAAAAAAACTGGGCTGCGAGTGGGAACTAACTCTGACTTTTCCCAATTTATTAGGAAACCTAAGTCTTGAGTAAGATTGACGAGCAAACTAGCCTCGTCCAACAAACAATCGCGCAACTCCGCTAGGAGAAGCCAATCGTCCAGGTAGCAAAAATAGCCGAAGGCCGCATCGCCTCAGAGAGGCTGCCAGCACGGCTACAACCTGAGTAAGAACCCGAGGGACTGGGCACAGCCCGAAGGGAAGAGTGCGAAAACGATAAGTCTCTGAGAGGAAGAAAAACCCCAGAAGATCGCGCAAAGCGCGAAGAACGGGAAAGTGGAAATACGCATCTTCGAAAACTATCAAGACCGCGTAGTCCTTCCTCTTGATCAAGAATGGAGGCGAGAGTCTCCATCCGAAAAAGTACTGAAGTTTTCCCGAGCGCTTGGGAATAACAAAAGTCGGAGAAAGGGAAAAAGACAGCCTGTGAGGTGACCGAGTTCCCAAAACACCTCCGGGGAGCGGGGCGGACAGATCTATGAAGAATCCGTCTCGTCCGTCAAAGAGAACAAAAAGCATCCGCGGAGATGGCCTCCCAAGCGGGGAGAAAGGAACGAAGACAGCCACCAACCAATACTCTGCGACGGTACATGACCGAGGCAGCTGCAGTGGAAACTAAGACCACTGCAAACCAAACATGACGCTCAAAAAGAAGCACCGCTTCAATGCATCCAAAATCCAGCTAGAAATCCTCCGCGAGAGAAAACGCTCGGAGGAATCCCGCTGCCTGAACCCAAGCAAAGTCGAACCCTGCGCGCGGGTTGACTAAAAGTCAGGGAAAGTTTAGAACAGAGCCATCGCTTCTACCCACAAAGGGAGAGCAACTAAGGCTCTGCCTGCCCCAGCGATTCGGAGACCGAAGCTTGAGAGGCCGCTTCCAAAACTGGATTCGCCTGAAATGATCGTGACAAAGAATCACGAACAAAGGCCGAAACGGTCGGATTCACGCATGAACCGCCGTAAGCCTCCTCACCCGACGGAGCCCCGAGGCTGCGAGACTAGGAGGCTCATGTGATCTCATCACAGACAAAGAAGAATAAACCGTAAAAGGCTAATTAGTCTCGATGTCCGACCCAAAAAAGGGACAAGAGCAGGGGATGCGAATCCTGGTACAAGGGACCAACCCCGAGTCTGGGCAAAGCCCATCTCACACTGAACATCTCAGCTTGAGAGACCGGAGGGTTAGCTAAACCCGATGGGCAAGAGGCAAGCAAAACCTTGCCTCTTTTAGCCCCTTCCCTAGGCTTCTGATTGGCCCAAAAAGAGCCTAAGTCGAAACCCGCTTTTCAGAGCGTTTATTCGGTTTCGTTCGGATCCCCGAAGCCCTTCGGGAACACGAACCGAACCCTCCACTGAGGGACGCTCACCTCCCTTTATGGGAGAAGTGCGCTGAGGGTATTGAACCCAAAGACGCGCACCAATTACCCATATCGGCCGAGCAAGGAGATGCAACAGCCATGGGCCGGACGCCAAGGCGCCCAGAGCAAGGGCGGACCGGGATGACCCGGCAAAGGAACGCCAACAAAGGACTCAGCAGGAATCCCGCTGCTTAAACCAACGCGAAGTCGAACCCTGCGCGCGGGTTGACTAAAATTCAGAGAGATATCTGGATAACAAAGCAATCGCTTCCACCCCGCAGAGGGCGAGCGATTGAGACTCCGCCTGCCCAAGCGATTCAAAAACGAAGCTTGAGAGGCCAGCTCCAAATCTGATTCCACCCGAGTGGAAAGAGACAAAGGAACGCTAACAAAGGCCTCAGCAGGCAGAGCCCCGCATGGTTCAACGAAAGTCTCCTCGCCCAGCGGCGCCCCAAGGGCCGCGGGAATAGGAGGCACATGCGAAACCGACTCAGACAAAGACAAATCCAACACAAAAGGCTGATTAGTCTCAAAGTCAGACCCCTGAATAGGGACAGAAGTCAGGGTTGAAGTAGCCGGTACAAAGGCCCAACCCTGATTCTGAGCAAAAGCCCGCATCATGCTGAACATGTCAGCTTGAGAGGAGCTAGCTGGGTTAGCCAGGCCAGACGGGCAAGAGGCCGGCAAAGCCTTGCCACTTATTGCCTTCTTCTTGGCCTTTTTCTTGGCTGGCTCGACAAGAGTCGTAGCCGAAACCATTTTGTTAGAACGCTTAATCGGATTCATTCGGATCTCCGAAGCCACTTCGGAAACACGAACCGATCCCTCCGCGGAGGGACGTTCACTTCCCAAAAAGGGATTGGAGCGCTCATGGCGTAAGCCTAGAGAATCGTCCAAATCACCCATATTGGCTAAGCAAGAAGATGCAGTAGCCATGGGTTGGGAGCTAAAAGCTCCCAGTGCGTGGGCAGACCGAGATGACTCGGTATGTGCCCGATGACTACTAAAGGCGTGTGAACCCGCTATTGGACCGCTCGAAAGCAGCAATAGGGGAGCACTAGTAGTCACGCACTCAGGTGAAAACACCTGTTGCTCCGAAGAGCGTCCATACTTGTTAGCTCGAGCATTCCCATCAGCTGGCAACTGAGACAGCCCAGAAAGTACTCGTTCCCCCATATGGCGTTTGCCGGGGGCTAGGGTTTTAGAACCCAGACCAACATGGACTAAGCCCGTGGGTTGCCCTGCAGTAGTGGGGCGCGTCTCCCCTAACGGATCATAGCGAGTGAACGCTACCGTACGGGAAACAACAGCCCCCCCTCTGGTCTCAGCGACCGGGGGATTGGATTCGTTAGATATCCAAACCACTAGAATCTGACGCCACCCACCCCGAAACCACGGGCTTCGGAGTTGACAATCCCGATTCAGTTAACGCCACCCGTCCCGAAGCCGCAAGCTCCGAGACTGGCAAACTCTGCAAGGAAACACCACTAGGCAACTTACCCTTAGCCCTCCTCCCTCCCCCATGTACCGAAGTACTCGGGAGAGTTCTGGAAGGCCGAGTCGTCTTGCTAGACGACTCTTCGGAAGAAGCAGGTCTCCGTGACCTAGCTGCTTCTTCTTCCGAATCCATACCACTGCAATAAAACAGACAATAAAGTATACTTTTCGAAATAAGAAATACTTCAACTGAATGCAGTAAAATAAGAGTAAAATTTATTTGGGAGATACGCACAAAAGATTTTCACAGCCAAAAAACCGTAAGAACAAACACCGAACCCAAAGGCTCGGTGACAAACGGAAACACCCGCAAACACACAGAAATATCTACGTGGGGCTGACCGTGAAAGGGAAAAATAAATGCCAAGAAAAGGATATCAAAAATCCCTTGCAATCGGCAAAAGTGACTACTAAAACACACAGTACTATAATCTAAGCGAATATAGGTACCAAAAAGTGCTTTAAATGTGCGAAAAAGCGCACCTAAAAGATACTATACGACCTGATTTCAGGAGCGCTGTGACTATACGTCCTATCTCGTCGGGGGCGAGCAAGAAAGAGGAAGATGGCCGTAGCGTGTTGACGCGCGTGAGTGGCGAAGGGGACAATAGGATTACGGGGGTGCGCACAATATTGTGACTCATGTGTGTTAAATTCTCGAAGGGGTCCCGTAGTCAAGACTACAGGCATAATAGGTAGGTATATATGATTTATTGCAGTAAATAACGTATGATTCATTTAGATTGAAATTCTTTTTTTTTAATGCATGTACATAATTTGTACAGAATATTATTTGACCTTGACAAGTCGGCTGCGATGGAACTATATTGTATTGTAGTATATGAAAAAAGTGTATGACTGCAGATGAATTATATAAATTATGTTGGATTTTTTAAAGGAGAAGAAGTAAACGTGTATTTAAGAAGTAAGACAATGTCTAAACTTCTCTGAAAACTGTCCTCATTTCTGCATGCAAGAAAATATTCAATAAAAAGTAGAAAAATATCAACGTATTTCTGAAGCGACGTGTATAAACTATTGTACCTTAAATCTTGATTGTGAGAAAGATACACATGTAATTGAAAATTATTCTGTGAACATGATAAAGGTCCTTTCACATTATATCAATGAAATGAACCATATAGGGGAGGGGTGAATGAACCAGGACGTGTGATCAAGGTGTATGTATGAGAGAGAGAGGGAAGACAAAAAAGATGAGAAAAGGCGAAACTGAGAAGATATGGTGAAAAGGAAAGAGAGAAGGGGCGGATCCAGGGGGCACTTCCGGCCCCTGCCCCCCCCCCCCCTTTGGAAGAAAAGTATGCATTTTGTGCCCCCTTTTAGAATGAAGACCTTTTTTCTTTTCTTTTTTTTTTGCTTGTAAGCAAATTATGGAGGGGAAACTGGACCCCCATAACGCCCCCCCCCCCCACTGAGCAAATTTTGAAGGTCTGTCGAAATTCTGTTGTTGTTGACAAATGCCCCCCCCCCCCCCCAGAGCGACTTTTCGAGAAGCTGGCGAGACCAACAAAATACGGGTCTACCCCCTCTTATACTCAATCCTGGATCCGCCCCTGGGTGAGGTCTGAATAGAAGTCGTGGCGATGTCCAATTAAATTTAGCTTAACCCCTCCTCTAAAAATAATAACAATGAAATAGGTTAATAAATGAATATATATATATACATACATAAATACACACCTAATATTAATAATATTGATTATTAATTAATTTTTAAAAAAATATTACAATAAATGAATAAAAAATAATACAAAAAATAAATCATGAATAACCAAAAATTAATGAATAGAAAAACTTTTTAATAAAACTAAAAGATAATATGAATTGAATTAATTCATGTCGAAATTTCCAATTTCCAATTAAATTCCCTGCAGCAAGAATCACTGGTTTGCTTTAAAGTAGAACGTTAATGATTTTAAATATTGGCTTAATACTTATTATTGCATAGATGGCATAAATTAAACAAGGTTATCCAAATTCAACGCTTGGAAACATTTGAAGTAATGATTATTATCAATTATAAAACGGTAAAATACAGCCCCCGATATAGCAGCTGAAGAGCTCCTCGAACGCTGCTGAGATATGTGACGACACACCCTGGACCAGTCCTGTCTAAGCAGACGATGTCCCATAACATCTTACACATTTTTCAGAGCCTATTTTGTCATCTTCTCTTCACTTATTTCTCTTCCTTCACTAGCGTCAGTCTTAATGTTAGTCTGTTGCCTCACTCTTAACTTCGTGTATGGTATTATTTTGATGAAAAATGCAGCGTTAAAAAAATAAAGGAATCAGTCACTTGTAAACAAAATAAGACGCCATTGTATTTTCAGCTGCTTGCACCGGGGCATGTTCGGCCTTTCAAGAGGGAACGAATACCATCCTGCTATTATTCGGAGGGCTTTTCAATTTGAAAGTGGGGTTTATTTCATTGATCATTGACCCTTCTCCTATGTATTTACAATCAAACGGTTTTAGCTATCAGAAACAGTTTCACTTTCCCTTTATAATGGTGTGAAATAAGGTCATGTTTAAATACACGAAACTCTTTATAATTTGATAAATAATTGCATTGCAATTACGTTCATTCATTATAGGACGTCGTCTGCTTAAGCAGGATCGATCCCGAGTGTGACGACATCAAAACATCGCTATATTTCTGGCGAATCCTCGGATATTCCAGATGCTGAGAAGCGATTTTATTTGTGTTGTTTTTATAATCACCAGATACGCAGTTGACATAAAACTTATAAGATTTGCCATCTGTAAGCTTCCCGGTTTCTAGTGATACATTAATTGCCATATTTGTGATTTTCTTTGAATGTCTACTTTAACATTGTTGTTGTTGCTGGTATTTTTTATGGATGTGTTTAGCCGTTATCATAAATTATGAAATATTCATACCCTGACAGCACAGCTACGTCATCGGGCACGTCCAGTGCAGCGAGATGGTATGACGCTCGGGACCTTTCCCTCGCCTTGCCCAGCTGCCTACGCTGACGCTAGCTAGACTGTATACCGTTAACAAGCTCAGCAGACGACGCATTCATTGATACTGCATTTTGATGGATCAGCGAATAGATTTTATTTAATTTCAGCAGTACGCCCGCAGCGGGAGAGAGGTTACCCCTATCCCGAAATGCATTGCGAGTGGTCACAAAATCAGCTTGCCGAAAACGTCATGAATTTAGCACACTGGTACAATCACTGATCACAAAGATGCCAATTTACGGTAAGATTATAGATTATAGAAATGAAATTTGCACGGTATCATGAATGGAATAATGTTTCAAATGTATTCTTGCATTACATATTTTCTTTGAAATCTGCATCTATTCGTAGTATCTCCTTTTGTCTTCATGTCGCTATCAATTCGTCATTGTATTACTTCGATTTATGGTTTTGTTGGCATGCCTACCAAAATGTGCGCGCACTTCAACTGCTTGCGCGTAAGAAGTGAACCTTCCTCATAGCAAGACTGCAAAGTGTTGCCGCCCTCTACGTTCGTAGGTCAGTACTTAGAGTGAGCTCGAGCCGTTTCGTTGCAATATTTGGAAAATATGCCTAGGCTAGGTTGTAAAACGTAAACGCGCGTCCGGCACACCACCCCCCCCCCCCCCCCCCCCCCCCCGAATGCGGTAAGCGAACCACTATCGGGAACCCGACGCCGCAGCAACCAGCGGGAGACCGTGTCCCTGGAAACCGGTCCATAAGGAGCCTTGACGAGATAAACAGTTGGTCGGATTGACGGATGGGCTTAGTTTTATTAAGATACCATTTAAGAGCCCTAACCGGGCACCAAACCTTGTCCTCCGCCACACCGGATAGATCGGACAAGGGTTTAATCACAACTTCAACCGACCCCGAAGAAGACAATTGATTCTTGGCAATGTAGGAAGCCTTAGGGATCAAACGTACACCGCCTCGTTCCCAGCGGATATGCCCAGCGGCAATGGACAATGCCTGCAGGGCACTCCGCCTTTGACCAGAAGCAATGGCTAAGAGAAACGCCGTCTTTATAGACAAGTCCCTCAGCGACGCCGTAGCCATGGTCTCAAAAGGGGCCAGGCTAAGCGCCTTCAGCACCAAAGGAAGACTACAGGCTCTTCTCTTGAGAAAGAAGGAACGCAAGAGTCTGAACAAATCCGGAGCTTTAGAAATGCTGGAACCGTCCCTGAAACCCTTGTTGACCACCGCCACCGCCGACCGGTAGCCCGGATGGTGGCCAGAGAAAGGCCCCGGTCAAAAAGGTGAATAAGAAAATCCGCTACTGCACTCAGAGAGGCAGAACGGGGAGCAACTGATTGCTCCTCACACCAGTTGAAGTATCTCGCCAAACAGGAATTGTAAACTTCCCTAGTGGAATCCCTGTGACTCCTAGAGATGAAGTCCGCAGCCCTCTCACAAAGGCCCGCCTCGCGGACCGTTTCAACAATAATGGCTAGACAGTCAGGCTGAGCCTGGATGGGTCGGGATGTAGAATCCCGGAGAGTGGCTGGCGCAGCAAGTCCGGTCGGCAGGGGAGCAACCTCGGAAGACCGGCCAGGAGCTCCACAAGTTCCAGGAACCATGGCCGCTTGGGCCAGCAAGGGGCTATTAACTCGAGGGTCGCTCGGTCTTGCCGGACCTTCTCTAACACTCGAGAAGGCATCCACCCACCAGGCGTCCGGATCCTTCACCCTGGAGAAGTATCTTGGAAGTTGGTAGTTCAGAGACGAGGTGAACAGGTCCACTTCCAACGGACCGAACAGATGGGACACAGATCTCAGAACTGCGGGATCGAGCATCCACTCCGACGGCAGTGAAAAAAGTCCGCTACCAGGTTGTCCTGCCCCGTGATATATGATGCCGCTGGGGTCACACCGTGGTTGCGGCACCACGCCCAAACCTGGGCCGCCAGACTGTTCAGATCCCTGGAATGTTTCCCCCCTTGCCTGTTGAGGTAGGCTGCGACAGTAACATTGTCCGTCTGGACCAAGTGAACTGAAGTGGGCAAGAGCCAGCATCACTGCCCTGAACTTGAAAATGTTCATGTGAGGAAGAGGGGAGAGGTGAGACCAATCCCCGGCAATAGTCTCCCCTTGACAAACCCCGCCCCATCCTAAGAGGGAAGCGTCGGTAGTCACAGAAATCGAAGGTGGGAGCGACTTCAGGGGCTTGCCCTGTGAGAGGAATGAGCGGACGGTCCAGCGACCAAGTTCCCGCTGAATCCTGGGAGGGACCGGAACCAGAGTGCTGAGAGGGTCGAAATTTGGGCGGAAAAACTCCAGCAGGTGGAACTGCAGGGGCCTCATGTGGAGGCGACAGTCTGGCAGGACGTCCACTAGACTCGCCAGGTAGCCCAGGAACCGGAGCCAAACCCTGGCGGGAGCTGACTGCTTCCTCCGTAGGGAGTTGGCAGCTGCCACAATCCTGTCCACCCGTTCGGGACTTGGACGGGCCAATTGGGCTGGCAGGTCTATCGCAGCCCCGAGGAAGAGGGGAAACTGGGTGGGAGACAACTCGGACTTCTCCCAGTTTATCAGCAGGACGAGCCTTCGAACGAGGTCCACGACCCACCACAGGTGGGTACGCAGAAGGGCCTGGGACTCGGCTACTATGAGCCAGTCGTCCAAATAACAAAACATCCCGATTCCCTGCTTTCTGACATGCGCCACTACGCATGACACCACCCGGGTGAACAGACGTGGCGCAGGTTTCAGGCGAAAGGCAGAGCCTTGTACCTGTAACACTTGCCCGCCAACCGGAAACCCAGAAGGTCCCTGGAGGGAGGGTCTATGGGGACATGATGGTAAGCGTCCTTGAGCTCTATGGACGAGGTCTATGGACGCGGCCCAGTCCGCGGGCCGTAGACGGGGCAGGATGGAGGAGAGGGTCTCCATGCATTCGTCCTGGCGGTGGTTCGGTCAGGTTTTCGAATCCACCTGGCCGACCCAGGCGGCGTGTTAAGATCTCCTTGCCCCCTCTTGGCCGCGACCCTGGCCGCGAAAGGCCCCTAGCTGAGGCCCGCTCTCGGAGTGCCCGCCGGCCGGAACACGGGCTCGGGAAGGCTGCGAGGCATAGGACGGGGCGGGCCCATCTACGGTCCTCCCCTCCGAAGAACTTACGTTTTAGAGGATTAGTGGGTCCAAAGCTAGCCCCAATATCCAATATCTCTGAGGACAGAGACTCAGTGGAGAAGAACTCCTGGGAGTCTTCCGGCTTAAAGGGGAAAGCCCGGGCGATCGCTAGCCACCCTCTGGTACCTCCTCACCCAAGTGACGGAGGCTAGCGTGCCCCCTTTGCCCCCCTTCCCTCTGGAAGAGATTCGCCGGACTCTGAGGGAGCCGGAAAGTCCCCTCCAGTGTGGGGGGGGGGGGGGGGAGGGAGAGGAAAAGTCTGCCGGAGCGGCGCCGAGAATAGGAGGCGGCGGACCACGAGCCGGCAGCAATGCACTCAACACAACATGCCCCGGCGGCGGCGCACTCCACACACCTAGCGCCGGCAGCTACTGCCGGGGGCAGGTCGGTGGGGCTGCCGATAGGGAGGACCCGAGGCGTGGGTAGAATCGGGTCCGGAATGGACGCCGACGGGAGGATCCGCAGCTACAGAAAAACCAAGCAGAGCCGCCGCCCGCTGGAAGGGGGGGGGGGGGGGGGCTAAGGGCTCCTTCGCGTCACCGGCGCTCGGACGCGAACGAGAGCGGGAGGTTTTAACCTTCTTCCCCTTCTTCTTCCCTTTCTTTGCCTTCTTACTGGAAGTAGAAGGCAACGGCGCCCCCGCCGGCCGTTTGCCAACGCGAAGCGGAGGCGCCCCAGCGAGAGGAGCCAAGGGTTCCACGGGGGCGGTGCGAAAAAACCCCGCCGTGGTAGAAACCAAACCGCCGGCGAGCACGCCGGCGGAATTACAATTACAATACTAATTAACCCATGTTGGGTATTTACATTTCAAGATTATGTCTAAACTTTCTTGAATTACAAAAATAATTAGCGCTTAAAATCCCAAGAGAAATAAGCACTAGAAGGAGGAAGACACAGAAATTCGCGCGAGGGAAAAGTACAAGGCAAGCAAACACTCCACAACCAAAGAGGAGTGAGTGCGGGAACGCCACGCGGCAGCTGCGGGTGGAGTCACGCGAGAAACAGGGACGCGGAAGCAGAATCCCGGAGAATCAAAACGTGACAAAAATGAAAAAGAAAATGCTTCAAATTTCACCCAAGCGGGAAAAAGGTCACCGGAAAAAGGTACCAAAATAACGAGAAAGGTACGGAGAAGAAAATAAAAGGAACGAACCGACCTTATCTTGAGAAATCTCCACGAATGAAATGGATGGAAATTAGAGGTCAAATAAACACAATCAGCTCGGAAAGAGCGCGAGCAAACGGAGGACGGGTTTCCCGGTCGCGAACTTTTTTTTCCCACGAACTTTTTGTCACTATCGTCCTTGACGCATGCGCAACTTTGAAATAGCCCTACAATGCTTGGAGTTGGATGGGGTTTCAAAGTTTCATCCTACTTTAGTAAAAATAAAAATACAAGACGTTATTTTTGTAATGTCCAAACTGAGAGTCGAACCCACATACCTCAGGTTAAATGTCCAAGGACTAACGCATCTCGCCACAGCAAGACGCTGGGAGCAACCGTCATTATATCGCTTACGGAATAAACCCTATGATTGCGAAATTGATTTGGATCGGAAAGGATCAGGTGCGCATGCGCCAGGGAGGACGGGACAAAAAGTTCGTGGGAAAAAAAATTTAGCTTCCGGGTCGCCATGGCAAGGCGTTGTGGAGGTGAGCCCTCTCGCGGTAAGTGCACGTTAGTTTCTGTTTTATTCTGGCTCGGTTAGGAGCAGCGCTAGCGCTGGAAAAGCATATTATAAATAAAACAGGTAGGTAGTTTATTGATGTAGATTATGTTTTTATCATGTCAGTAATTACATCTCGTAGAAACTTAATAACCCTTTTCCCTGCTTCTCATGTTTTGGCGCAATCGTGCACCATGTAAAGAATCCTTGATCTGCAAGTGGAAAGAGTGTCAATTTGTTCTTTAGAAAATTGCGGCATGCATGTTTGGCACTTTTATCTATCTCATCAGGCATTGCACAGTTGTTTCAGAAATCTGCCAAATTTTAATCCAACAAAATAGGGATGATCTTTCCATAATAATTATAATGGGCTCCTAGCACATAGGCTCCATAGGCTAGTGCATGTCGCATTTATCATGCATTTCGATTGACATCTTGACCTATTTCTATTTTGGTTTGACTTTTATTTAACAAGTTTATTTAGTGTTTTTAATTGCGAATATGTAACTGTACCTCTACGTAGACTATCAGCGAGCTGAATCAGCTGAATGTCTTGTAACTTGTTGACCAATATCTCCCTCGCCTCGCTATTATGTACTGTCTTCCGCCATTCACACAGCATCTGATAGGTAGCTTGCATGGTGTTACGAGTGTCTGCTAAAAACCGACTCAGTGCTGCCTCGGAAAATCCTAAAGCTAGTCCCACCTTCCTAAAGTCTGATTGATCCATACCATCAGCAAAGAGATAGAGCTCCAACTCAGTCAGGTTCCCAGGTCTAGAATATAGAAAAGTAATTTGTCCAATTTATATCGGATGAAATTTGTATAATCGTTTTTCCCAATACTTCGCCTTTAGTTATGAAGCTATCTGCCTAGAAGTGGATTACACCGGTTTTGTATAGTGACCGTTGACCACTGACTGTTGATGGGAGTTGGACTAGCCGTAAGGTCTGCGGTCAGCTGTTTGTCTTTGCCTACAAACTGACCCTAGTCGGACCCAGGACCGAAACCGAGTCACGTCTCTCGGATGGTGACGTTAAAGGTCAGTCCTACGTAAATAATCATATCTGATTGATACACTTTTTATACACGTCTGTAAAAAAAAGGCAAATCACATACACACACTATTTTCAAAGAATGGTGTCATTTAATGATGCCTGTTTTTGCTTCCAAAACTATAGAGATTTCAAAACAACCATTTTTCGTTATCCATGATATCAGGGCATTATCATCAAGAATAGTATTATAAGTTATATATAAATATAATATTGAAATCGGGATATAACCATGTATCGTAAAGTATACGCTTACGTGTCACTGGGACCAGGGTTCTGTTCTACGTCACCGGCTCTCAGCAGAAGGATGTTGTTCATGTCCGGACAGCCGTTGCCTTCCACTGCATCGACCTCATTATACATCTTTCCTGACTCTGTGGTCGTCGAAGTCAGCGATCGAGATTCAAGTTGAATCTATGTAGGGAAATTAAATTGTTATGAATAATGCGTATGATAGAGCATATGGGTAAAACCAGCAAAATATTAAAAGAATAAAAACGGAAACTTGTTGGAAGCCGCATTCACTAACAACGCAACTCGTGTAAGACCAGACCGGGGGGGGGGGGGGGGGGTGGGGTGTCGACAATTTTTTTTTCGCCAGACCTTCAAAGTTCGCTCAGAGGGGGGGGGGGGGGGGGGGGTCCAGTTTCCCTCCATAATTCCCTGACAAGCAACAAAAAAAAGGCCTTTTTTTGGCCGGGGGGGGGGGGGTACGTGCCCCCTGTGTCCCCCCTCTGGATCCCCCACTGGATCAATCGTAAGTCTATGGCAAACCATGTACTAAAGAGTTACAATTGATCGTAAGATTGATTATATCTCTTTATGTCACAGGCCCCAGAATTAGTAATACACCACCTCGCTGCCCGAGTCTTGATGTAAGTGTAAAGATGCTATTGTGAATATTTTGTTAGTTCTTTGTAAACTGACCATTTCAGCCTGTGTTGCTGATCAGCCTTCTAAGCATCTTTTTTTTTTTACCATGAATGTGTCAATATTAGGACGTGGTCCGGATGTCCTAATTTTCGGCATTACAAGAAAAACACCAAAAAAAAGGGAGGATGCGGCCCCGCCTTTGTACACAATGTTTAGATCTTATAGATATTGGAAGTGATGCTACTAAGTGATAAAGATCTTACTTTGGGAAATGCTGTTTCTTGATGTTTAATCCTTTCAAGATCAGGCATTTGACTGACGTTCTTGTCCATTGTCGATCTGGAAGCCGAATCTATCATAGTGGTAGAATCATCTGTAGACATTGTAGAAGTAGCACATGATCTAGAGGACTGAGGAAGACCTGCTGGTGGGTTATTGTTTACTAGCTGTGTGCTGTGTGTCCGGCGCATGAGTGTTATTTCTCTACAGTCTAGTTCATCATCATCGAATATCGGACAAGCCGATTCGTCATTCTCGTATTCAAAGACAGAAGGGTTTCTATTAGTTGTTTCCCTCAAATCAGGTGACATGGAACATTGTGAATGGGTTTTCTCACCACCTTCTGAACATTGTCGGACGACTCGATTTCGAACGCCACTGGAATCAAGGACAGTTGTAGAATCACTGCTTTTTGCATAAGAGGACCCAGAGTGAGAAGCAGTGTAATGGCCGGGACTTTCAACATTCTTGATGACAGTTTTACATCCGGGACTATCATCATCACATTGAGACTTTGTTTGAAGGGTATCCTTACCGCTGGGATTATTGACGCCAAAAGAATGTTCGGTATTAAAGTTCTGGTCACATGGTGAACTTTTGTCATTGCATGGAGATCCAGTTGTGTTACGTTCAGGAGTTTTGTCATTTTGGTGAGATTTAGCGTTTTCGGTTCTTTTGATAAAGTTGAATAGTTTCCTTGAAAAGAAATTGTAGTCATACTCTTTCCTCTGCCGATGCACGAACGTGCCGATTCTGACGCGCCATTCACCGAGGGACACAGGCATGGTGACATCAAGACACTGTGTGAATAAATGAAATACAAAAACGGAGTTGATAAATTATGCTCAGTGTATAGGAAAATGACAAATCGTTGTAAATATTGCTAAGGATTTAATGTACGGTAAATGTATTACAACGCAAGTAATGATTATGATAATAATAAAAACGACAACAGTGAAGATAATGATAATAATGAGACATATAAACTTGTGGGAAAAAGTATGAGGTGTTCTGTCTTTAAATGCAAAATTGTTTTGACAAAAGGTGATAATTATTGTGCATGATGATGATTATGATATTGTTTACGATGATGCTGAGATGCTAGTGATAATGAAGGAAGGTAAAGAGAAGGAAATAGAGAATTTCATTATTAGTAAACTGTTTGTCAAGTTATGAAGGAAGTTAGAGAGGTTGAAGGAAACTGAGAATTGGATTATTAGTAAATTGTTGGGAAAATATACATTCATGCAGTATTTGTGTTTGCCTTTTATTCAAGAATGGAACCCTAAGGACCCCATTGGAAATAAGCCATTTCGGCTTTCATGGGCTATCCTGTCATGGTACCTGGTTATGTTTGTATTGCAATATACCTGACGAATAAATAAAATCAAAATCAAAGAATAAGATATAGCATTTATGAACACGATGAAATATGTTTGTTTTGGGTTATTCTATAGGAAATTATTATTTGCTGTAATGTATAGGTTTGGTTTGTATAGAGTTAATTACTGATGTAGGAAATAGAGAATTTGTATATTTCAGGAATGGATATTGTTCCATCTAGTTGATAAAATTCATGGTTATGGTAAAATGTGTCAGAGTCTGTATAGGTGTGTATAGGTTTGGTTTGTATTGAGTTAATTACATTATGACATTGAAACTGACGTCCTTTGGCAAGACATTAATCTACATTTGCCACTCTCCACCCAGGTGAAGTAAATGGGTATCCGGTAGGAAGAAATTCCTTGAATGCTTGAGCACCTTATCATGGTAGCTCGGCTAAAGCCGGGGTAATAATATGATTGCAGGGATCTCAGGGAGAACAGTATATAATACTGATGAGGCTACACTGGGTAAACAAGACATGTTATTATTGTTATTATTATTATTATTATGTATGTGAATATTACAGTGGGTTTGTCAAATGATGGCAGTTCTGTTTTTGCATTATGTTGAATTATACGTGTATGTGAATATTACAGTGGGTTTATCTAATGCTAGTGCAGTTCTGTGCATAAAGTTCCTTTTCCACCTTAATAATCAGTGTTATTACACCTAAATTATTTTGTTTTAGTAGGGACTTGGTTTTCACCACCCGTCATAATGATTTTTGAACGAAATGTATGTATGTTCAGTTTTGGGATATTTTCGGATTTCGACCAGACTCCGAAGTGTTTTGTGAGTGAATTTACTACGTTTTATGGGTACGGATAGGGCACTCGATTTATCAATACTCATGTATGTATTTAATTCTGCCTACATGTATATTATTCAAAGTGTTTTTTATCTTTGTTTTTGCCGTTTTGTATTCTTCAAAGGCACAAACGGTGATTTGCAAGATTTTTATTGATTGTGTAGGGGGACGCTTTATATTCACAGCTATATATAATGTGTTGGAAAATGTGTCAAGACGTTTGTTTGAAATATCTGATCTATTCTTGATATTTGCAGTCATCAAAATACCTGTTGGATTTTTAGGAAAGGGAAATGAGAAAAATTTGGAATGTTGACAAATTTGGGATAGATGTCAATAATGTGTTGTTGCCAGGTAATATGGGATTATCTGGATCTAGTTTCAGTATATAAGAGCTAGTGATACATATTGTGTTAGGGTTTTGAGTAATTTAATGTGACTGTGGTAGTTATTTGACAAATCGAGTAGTGTTGGCTTTATGGTAGAGACAACCGTTCTTTGATGTTTTTATTTTAGCTTAAATTAGGTTTGCAAAGTTCTCATGATGTTCCAAAAGGTATCTCATAGTATACCAAAGGTTTTTATACTTTTTCAGGGTGAAATGGATTAGTTTGGAATTCCGTACAGTTGCATTTCTTTTTCAGTCTGTTTATACTATACAGGTAGGGAAGGGGAGAGGAAAGAAGAAAAGTGGTAGATGTCACATTTGATGTAATGTCGCCCTCTGTAGGCACATTGTATTCTTCAAAGAGTTATCTTTGAAGAATCTTGAGCGGGCGACTTTTTCAAGAGCTCCGTAGCTGCGTTATTTATCCATAGACATTTTGGCGGGAAAATTAAATCTGCTCCTCCACTACACCCAGCGGCAACGGTGCCAACAAGTAGCCGCCACCAGCCCTTCGACCTACACCCATCTTTGGCTTCTGTCCAGTCTACTTCTTATAGCTTCTGGCGAAATCCGACTTCGTTCCAGTCGCCTAGTTAGTGGAGGCTGAGGCTGGGGTTACCCACAGGCGTTCCCATGGTGATATTGTGACTCATTTTCATACTTTTCTCCACGTATTAATAACATAACAATAACAGGTAAGAGGTTGATTAATTCATTAACATGCGCATGTGATATGGCGTACTCTAGTTCTTTGTCCTCAGGAGAAGAGGATTACAATAATGCAGCAGATAATCCAAAATTTCGGGATACAACGGAGGTATTATCTTCCGACATGTCCGATGGTCACACTCTCCGTGAGGAGAGTGATGACGATTCAAATTGTTCATGGAAAACGGCAATGAACAGAAATTCTGTCAGATCCAAGAAAAGGGCAAGGGTTAGAAGCAATAGCGATGGTATGTTAAATACGAAGAACAACAAGATTCCTAAATTCTCAACTCCAACGCATTCAAGTAGGAAAGTGGTCATTGTTGGTCTAGAAAAAAATGTATGCAGTGCTAATCAAGTGCGGGTTTACAGAGAAATTCATGATCTCGTTGGAAAACTTGTAGGTATGGTTAAAGTAAAAAATATGTTGATTTTGACATGTGAGAATGAGAAACAAATTATAACCCTGTTACAGTTAACACAGTTGGCTGGTTTAGACGTAAAAGCTACACGTTATGAAGAAGATCAGGTGGTTACAACGAAAGGGGTCATCCATAGAATCGATACTCAAATCAGCAATGAAGAAATAGCAGATGTATTAAGAGAACAGAATGTAATAAATGCTAAGCGATTTAGGAAGAAGATCAATGGAGAAATGGTACCCACTCCATCGGTACTTATTACTTTCAAAGGTAAAAGTAAACCGGATTCTGTAAATTTTCTCTATGAGATTAGGCGTGTGGATAACTTTGTCCCACCCGTGACAAGGTGTCATAAGTGCCAACTATTTGGTCATATGAAAGATAATTGTAGGGGTAAAATACGTTGCGTGAGATGCGGAGGCGAACATGAATTTGACGCTTGCGCACAAAAGGAAAACAGGAAGTGCTTTAGATGTGGAGATAATCACTCGGCGGCGTATCAAGGATGCAAATCTTATATAGAAGCTAAGCAAATACAAACAATTAAATTGAATGAAAAGCTCACATACGCGCAAGCGACAAAAGTGTATCGCACTCAGAAAAATGTAAATGTTGTAGAGACGACTAATAACACAGTCAACACGAGTAACTCCAAAGAGAACCCTCAAAGTAAACAGAACAAATTAGATTCCAACTTAAAATTACAGAGTCCTGGACATGAAACAAACCCTCACTCCCATATCCCACCCGCGGCTCAAGTACACAAGAGAAAAGAGAAAAGGCGGGAAAGAGACGGGGAGTCTGAGCAGGGTTCTTCAAATAATCAAACTGGCTTTCCCAATAATGTGACATCATTAGATTTGATTATGTTCATTCTGGTTGCGATACGTAAGTTACTTCTTTCTGAGAACGATGATCAATTTGTGGAAGCTGCTGTCAAAGCGGGTAAAGATTTTTTAAAGGCAGACATTACCATGGAAATGGTAAAAAGCCGCCTTAAATGACACAGCCCGTTTCAGATATAACTATAATACAATGGAATGCTCAAGGTATGATTTCACATGGTGCGGACTTTTTAACGTCAATATTTGATAATTTATTGGGTTCTAACCCAGATATTATGTGCATTCAGGAAACATGGTTTAATGATTATAATGTGTCTTTTATTCCGAATTACATTTGTGTCTGTAGAAATAGACCGGATGGTAGAAGAGGTGGTCTAGTTATATATTTAAAAAAGGATATTACTTTCCAGGTTATGAAAGTTAAAGGGAATATCGAATACCAAAGAGTTGATATTTTTTCAAAGAAAGGGATCATTTCAATTTTTAATTATTATAATCCATGCAAAAAGATTGAAGTGGAAGAATTAAAGGAGATGGTTACAAATGTGCCAGGGAGGATCATAATTCTGGGCGACTTTAATAGCCACAACCCACTCTGGGGGAGCAGTAAATTAGATGCAAACGGCAGAACCGTAGAGACTTTTATGGAAGATCATGATCTAGCATTGCTAAATGACGGTTCTCCAACGAGGTTAGACCCTCATTTTGGAACACATTCAATGTTAGATTTATCTATAGTTTCCAAGGAACTAGCGTGTAAAATGGAGTGGGAAGTACGGTCTGACAACTTTGGCAGTGATCACAATGCGATTGTTATTAAATTGAAACAGTCGGGCAATACGATTATACATGAATACACAGATATCGGATTTAGATGGAGTTTTAGAAATGTAAATTGGGAAGGGTATAGAAATGCAATAAAAGAGGAATTATTAAATCAAGAGTATAATAGTGACTTTAAATTAGATATTCAAAGTCGATACAACGCCATTGTTAATGTTATTCTGAATGCGTCAAACAGGTACATTCGTCGAGTTCGACTAGGAGGGGGGAAAAGAAGTAAAATAACTCCCTGGTGGAACGAGGAGTGTCAAAAAGCAGTTGCGGAGAGGAATCATATTAAAAACAGATTAAAAAGGTATTGTGACATAAATGATGTTAAACAATACTTACAAAAGAAAGCCTTTGCACAGAAGGTACAGAGAAGGGCTCGTTTCGACTATTGGTCTCAATACTGTGCTAGAATGAATAGATTTACAGACATAGGGAAAGTGTGGAAACAGGTGAAAGGAATGCGAGACAGCACAAAGAACACTCACATTTTTCACAATCTAATCGTTGATGGTAATATGGTAAGTGAGTCTAAAGATAAAGCAAACGCCGTGGCATCCTTTTTCAAATCTATTGATAGATCATTTTCCGTAAACGATAATGAAATTGATGATGCTCTATTTACCCACATTATGGATGATGACTGTATTAATGATGATTTTAATATGAATGAGTTGAGGAACGTTTTAAAAGAAATGAGAAACTCCGCTCCAGGTAAAGATGACATTTATGTGATTATGTTAAAAAACTTGCCCCCAATAGCACTTGTTTACATATTAGAGTTATATAATGAAATCTGGGAAAATTCATGTTTTCCAAGCCAGTGGTATGAAGTTGTCCAGATACCTATTTTGAAACCTGGAAAAGAAGCGACGGATGTGTCATCTTACAGACCAATTTCGTTATTATCTTCCCTCTTTAAAGTCATGGAAAAAATGATTAAAAATCGGCTGACTTGGTATTTAGATAAAAATAAACTTTTAAACCCAATTCAATCAGGATTCCGTAAATATCGAAATGTCAAAGATCATTTAATCAGACTCGAGACCGACATACACTCAGCATTGAGTGAGAAAAAATATACTGTAGCTGTTTTTCTAGACTTGGAAAAGGCATATGACTCGTTATGGAAAGGAGGTCTCTTAAAAAAATTGTCAAGGTTAAAAATTCATGGAAAATTATTGTGTTTTATTAAAGCTTTCTTAAAGAATAGATATTGTAATGTTAAGGTTAACAATTGTTTGTCTGAAAATTATGTGTTAGAAAACGGTATCCCACAAGGGAGCTCTTTAAGTCCTGTACTTTTTACTTTGATGTTGAATGACTTAAAGATTAACGAAAGTGGAGTGAAATTATGTTATGCCGATGATATTGCAATTTGGTTTTCGGGTTCCAACTTAGATCTGGTTCGCCAGAAACTACAGGAAGCCCTCCATGAAATTGAAATTTGGTGCTGGAGGTGGAAATTAAAGATTTCACACACCAAGTCGGTAGTTTTGGTATTTACCAACAAACAAAAGAAAGACATTGCTTTGAAAATAAATGGGCATGTTTTGCCTCATTGCGAGCAGTTTAAGTTTCTTGGTATGTGGCTGGATTATAAACTAACTTGGTCGGTCCATATTAACGCACTTATTGAGAAGTGTAAGAAAAGATTAAATTTATTACGTTGCGTTTCAGGAACTACATGGGGAAATAAGTATGAAATTTTGATGATGATATATAAAGGACTTATTTTATCTGTTTTAGACTATGGCAGTGAAATGTATGATTCTGCGTGTATATCTCTGAAGAAAAAGCTAGACGCTATACAATACAGAGCACTAAAAATTATTACAGGGACTATACATAATGTATCCTTGGAGGCTCTACAGGTGTTAACCGGAGAATTGCCGCTGGAACTTAGGAGAAAATTATTTAATGATAAATTTAGATATTATTTGTTGTTTAGCTCTTCCAGTCATCCTTCTAAAGAAATTCTTGGTGATCATTATACCAGGAATAGAAGTGAATGGAAGGGTGGGAAAGCACCATTTAGCCTTAGAGCCAGTCGAGACGAAGTAAATGTAGAAAATCAAGACAATTTAATACCGAAAATTCCCGAATGGCGATTATCCCGTCCTCTTGTGTCATTTGATACTCGAGGTAAAATACCAAAAAGGGATATGCTTGCAGCCGAGATGAAATCCATTGTTCAGGACAGAATAGGAATAATATGGAAAGGATATTTGCATGTATATACAGATGGGTCTAAACTTGAAGATCTCAGAACAGGAGCTGCGTTTTATGTTCCCCAATATCAGGTGATTAAATCTTTTAGATTGTCACATGTATGTATCATGAGAGCGGAACTCGTCGCCATTCTAATGGCTCTGGAGTGGTTAGACAGTTTCGTAAAGTCCTGTTCAGTGGTCATTTTTAGCGACTCATTGTCAGCCCTTCAAATGATCGACTCATACTTTATTAGATGCGCTATTGTCAATGAAATCTTACACAAAATTCATAATTTTTTGTCAAAGGATATTCTTGTCTTTTTTGAATGGATTCCATCTCACTGTGATATTAACGGCAATGAAATAGTTGATAGGGCTGCCAAGAAAGGCGCTCTGAAAAATCATTTAGACATTATTTTATCTAACACTACAAGCGAACTTGCATGCTCTCGGTTGGATTATTATAAAAATATTTGGCAAAATGAATGGAATAGTTCAGAAAAGGGAAGATTTCTATATGCTCTGCAGGACAAGGTTACCGAGCAGGCATACAGAAAAGGCTTGTCTCGGAGAGATGAATGCCTGATCCAACAACTGAGAGTAGGTAAGTGTACATTAAATTTCTATATGTTACAAATCAATCAGCATTCTTCCGGTCTTTGCGAAGTGTGTAAAGTATTTGAAACTATCGAACATTTCATTTTATATTGTTCAAAATACGAAAAAGAGAGACACATAATGATCAGAAAGTTAAAACTCAATAACCCAACCCTAAAGCAACTTTTGACTAACCCTGATTATATTCGGGAATTATTATGTTATATACATGCCACTAACCGTTTTGGTTAGTCTGCTTTTTCCATGAACAGTTAGTATCGCGCGCATTGCATTTATCTCACAATTCTTAAACTGGATTATTGTATTTTGCTATTTCGCTTCGGCTTTCGTGTACTAATTTGTTTTTCACTAATGATTTCATGCAACTAATAATCACCAAATGGATCGACGTTTTACGTGGGCCTTCCTTAGCCGAAGTCCCACTGACGTGGGCCTTCCTTAGCCGAAGTCCCACTGACGAAAGTGGCTGGCGCGTATAATCTGGAGAGATTGAAGTGCGCCATCATATTCAACTACAACAACAACTTTATGATTGCCATCTAATAAAGTCACCATGGAAAAAAATACATTTAAAAAATAATAATAAACAGTCACTTGTATAGCGCATAATCAATTAAAACTATTCTATGCGCTATATATATGGTAGTGGTGACGATGATGATAATGATGATGATGACCATGATTATGATAAAGATGACCAACATGCGCAGCTATATTCAACTTTTCTTTAACAGTAGTCCCAAATACCTTAGTGGAATAGTTTAATTCATAACTGTTTAATCCGAATTTAGCTTGATTATTACTGTGAGTTCTGGAAACTCCTGTTTTTATCTCAAACAAATGAAATAACTAAACTCCAAAAACTTGAAGCTAGAATCATTAATACCAATCACTCCACTCCTTCTGTAAAACTCTGAGCAATTCAGATGGTTTTCTTATGACAAAAGGTAATGTATTAGGTCATTTAGGTGATTATTTATCTTTAAATGCCGTTATATTAAATTACGGGATATGCAAGCAAAACTAACTTAGTCTAAATGCAAAACAGAACATTTAAAACGATCATTTCTTTATTGTTTACCGCTTTAATCCTTTACCGCTAGATATTAAAAACTAAAACTATTGCTAGTTTAAGAAAATTAAAATATTACTTGTTATCCAATAATAAGAAAGAGTCATATGTATTTTTTAAAAATGAAACTATTACTTTGTGTTTTGTTATAAAATCAACTTTAAATGTTGCTGAAACTTTTATTTGTGTATAATGATTACTGCCTCAAAGTTATCTTGTGTAACTTTTTATTAACCTTGTGTTTATGTGTAGGGCTCCTTGTCATATCAACATTTTTTGAAATGGTATCCTGTTGAAATATTGTTCAAATGAAAAGATAGATGAATAATAGATGCATTATAATCATAAAGAGTTCATAACCTCGCTGTTCATGCATGAGGAATTGTAGAAATTGAAAAGTGATTTTAAAAAATTCATTTGTCTGATGCAATCCTTTGACAGCAGTGTGGTGTGTGTTGATCTGGGTGCATGCATGTCTGTGTAATTCATGGATGGGCTACTGATTTGTATATTTTAAGATATATCAGATCTTATTTCAATGCAGAACTGCATAAAAAAATTCTCTATTTGGGTTTGATGCGCCTCTCCCCAATCGTTCAAATACGCTTGTGAATGATAAGCCCTATTTAAGTCCATTGGCGTTAAGGGGGAAAATTTGCATACATTTCAGTACAAGCCGTCTGACAACCCATCCTGACGGGAAACTTTATGACATTTTATGTTTTGGTAATGTATAGTCATAAATTCCTTCTGACAAAGTTTGGTACATTAGATTGGGTGAAATCAGCCCGACTTGGGAGCCCTTTGGGGGGCTCTGGGGGCCAAAACCGGTGGGGTCAAATCTCATACGTAAATAGGGTTACTGTTGGAGGACAGGCTCCCAGACTATTAGATTTAGTTCATCCTTTTCCTTGGAGCATGGACAGCAACTGTTACAGTTATGTAAACTAAATTGTCTTTGCCTCCCCCAGCTTAAAGGGATACTCAACCGCAGATTGTGGACGTTTTAATGCCGCGAGAGGGCACTGTGATCGTTACCTGATCATGCCGTGGCCCATCGGGGCGCAAACCAGGGATAGAAACATGTACGCTCCACCTGAGCTCGAGCTCTTGTGCGAGCTTTGGTCGGCTTCGTGCAGTCGAAATGTAATCCCACTTAGTCCAACGGACGCGTTCGACGCGCAAACTTTGAATGGGGCTTACGCAATTCTGACTTTCCCCACGGCCGCCCGGTGGCGTATCCCTTTAATCTTATTTCATACAGGTCTTCTCTTACCCCTGGTTGATTTTAGTACACCTCTAACATGCTTTGTCATTCAAGACATGTTGTTTACAGATTAATTTCTATACGTTAATTTTATTGTGAAATCACAACATAGAAAGAAAGCACTCAACCCATAGCACTATGGTTTAAATAGTGGCGTCGCGCCTGGGGCCAAGAACGGGTTACTGTCCACGATTACTTGATTGATTGATTGATTGATTTTATTCGTCAGGTATATTGCAATACAAACATAACCAGGTACCATGACAGGATAGCCCATGAAAGCCGAAATGTATTATTTTAAATGGGGTCCTTACCTAAATAACTGATTAAAAAATACACGAAGAAAAACACATTAGTACGGCTACAAGACTATCTTACACGTACAACAAGTAATAAGAATGTACTAATTAAAAGTAGCAAAATAAAACATAACATTTTAAAAAGTAGGCGAAGATTACATAAATGTGAAAACAAGACTTACTCAACGGAAAAAAAAAACTATATACAGAATATCATAATGAAACGTTGGTTACATAAGTCATATAATATAGGAAAAAACCATCTGAGCTACAAAAAGGAGAGGAGAAATATAGTTATGGAGTAGACACATTTTTCAGATGATGTTTCAATACCCTTTTAAAATGTAAAAAATTCTTAACTGACATAACATGATTTGGGAGGGAATTCCAGAAAAGAATACCGTTAAAATAAAAAGAATTTCCAATTTTACCTTTCCGCTTAGGCACTACGAAATTAAATTGACTATTTCTAGTGTCATGCCTATGAACACTTGAAGAGCGAGTAAAATTATTTGAAATATAGTGATCTGCATTAGAGTAAAAAATCTTATGTACATGGTGAATTAAAAGTTGTGATCTAAGGTTTACATGAAGAAGACCAGCTGTTTCAAGTTCACTCTTCCCAATGTGTGTTCTTGGTGGTAAGTGATTGATAAATCTTACAATCTTATTTTGAAAGAGAAGGAAATACAGATAGATGTGAAAAAAATCTTTCTCTTGCTTGTTTCGGGTTTGTGACAGACATTTTCAAAATACCAGCATGACGAGTCAAAAGAGGCCTGCAATCGCATACAAACATTCATTGATTATACTTGACCTACCGTGAATTTCGAGGTCACACACCAACAATGTACAATACAATTTCCAATATTGAAAGGAAGCAAACAAAAAACTGCAATATGTTTTTCGAAGTCCCGCTCCAAAACAGATTTTATTACACCTCTAACATGCTTTGTCATTCAAGACATGTTGTTTACAGATTAATTTCTATACGTTAATTTTATCGTGAAATCACAACATAAAAAGAAAGCTTTCAACCCATAGCACTATGGTTTAAACAGTGGCATCTCGTCTGGGGCCAAGAACGGGTTACTTTCCACAGTCACCTGGTGGAGGAGAAGGAGATAGAGTTAGATAGATGTGAAAAAATTCTTCTCTTGCTTGTTTCGGGTCTTTGACAGACATTTTCCAAATACCATCATGACAGTCCTGCAATAGACCGCTTCTGTAATATATACTAATTTATGCACATATATTCTCTGAGCACCTAGTGACGAGCTATTCCATGAACAAGCTTTTTATAAATGAGCCTCAATGCTTGGAATTCAGTTTGCAACATTATTTGTAGCTATGTCCGGCAAGCTTTCAGGTTGTCAAGAACAACCTTTGTTTGAAAGTTATGCATAAAATTTGCCTACATTACCGGTCTACAATTGCCTACAAACATGCATTGATTGACCTACTGTGACTTTCGAGGTCACACACCAACAATGTACAATACAATTGCCAATATTGAAAGGAGGCAAACAAGAAACTGGAATATGTTTTTCGAAGTCCCGCTCTAAAACAGATAGTCCAAGAGGTAAGGGGATTTAATCAGAATTTTCGCTTTATAGAAAGGTTTGAAAAGTACATCAGAGGTAAATCTTTGTAAAATGTCTTATTGACCCTACTCACGACATTTTGGTAAATTTGGTCATTTGGGCCACTTTTTGGCCTAAAATGGCCATTTTGGTCTGTTCTGGTTAGAGGTAAATTCTCGGAATCATTATTATGAGTGGAGGTTCTATCAATTGGATGTATTTCAATCATTTTGAACGTTTCCGGTCATTTTGGCCACTTTGACCCCCATTGACCATTACCGTAATTTCTATTAGAAGCTCGGAATTCGTGAGCAGTTCTATTTTATTTCCTTATCCAATTACATATTTTCAGTGAGCAGAAAGAATGCCTTGGGCTTTAGGCTTAATCAGAACATTGGTGGGGAATGTTTGGAAAACTTTTCCTATACGTAAAATTTCAAACCGATTAAAATGTTAGTTTTATTAATCTTCATCAGCATGATCAGGACATTGATCCTTATGGATACTTTTGGGCCAAGAATGACCTTTGGACCAAGGATTCTTGTCAAAAATGTCCCTTGATGATTATATCAAAGTGGCATTCTTGACCAAATTAGCAACATTGAAGTCATTTGGTCACTTTTAGGTCCCAACTGACCATATAATCCTAAATCATCTTCAAAATCTAATCAGAATCATACGAACTATAGGGTTTAGACACCCAAATTCTATTTGAAAATGTATTTTTATTCCAAGACGAGCAGTCTTCGATATTTAACACATTATAGCAGTTTCGGTCATTTCTCCCATGAAGGCTATTTCGACCGAAAGGGAAAGTTGTGAAGATTCCATAAAATATAGCCTGGTCGATCATACTCAGTCTTGGTCATTTAGATCATTTTTGGCAAAAATTGACCGCTTTGATATATTTTAGATAATTGGGCAAGCACCTCAAATTTCTGACGTAAATCAAGTTCTTGTTGCACACAAACATGGCAACACATATGTCATACACACATCTACAGTTGCTAATAGATGAATATTATGCAAATGTTAATCTGCGTCAATGTGGCCAAAATGACCGAATGATGGTCAAACTGACATCCAGTTAATAGATTCTGGAATCAAAAAAAAAATTAGGAGTTGGATGTCAAGAAACCCACCTACAAATTGTGATCAATAACAACCTGAAATGTGATCATATCATTCCTTCTTTGTCTTTATCTGAAAGAAGGAATGATATCGTTGTTTTTTTTTTGCTAAAAGTGACCATTATAACCGGAATGTCTTGAGTGAGGTCAATAAGACTAACATTTCTGGAATCAGCACGAAAATGGAATCCTATGTGAAATTTGATATTGATAACGATGGCACCGACTGATGTTTAATAAGATATGTCAGAAGTATCCAAATGTTATGGTTTAGTACCCCGACATTGTTTTTAGACATTTCACAGCAAATACTAGGGCTAGAAAAACGTGTTTGGGGGTAGAAAACCCACTATGAACAGCACAATTAAATATATTGATTAAAACCAACAAGACCACAGGGGCTCATTTTCTTTTCAAAAAGGGTCCAAAGGACCAGCTACTCACTACACTGTAAAAAAACTGTCTGTAATTTTCCAGCAAATCTGGTGTCAGCAGAGTCGCCATAACTTCTGATGTAAAAATACAGATTAGTTGTAACTTTTTCCTATGACATTGATGTATAAATAACATCAGATTAGCTGTTATGAGTAAATACAGAACTAATCCGTATTTTTTCCCCTGTAAAAATACAGATATTAGGCAAACGTGTTTAATTATGAACACATTACGAAAGTGGGCTATTCAGCTATAATACATGTATGTTCTAATAAACCTTGCATTGAATTGAACAATTGAAAGATTACATCATTTGGGGGCACCTGAAATGGCATGGGAACCCTGCATATATTGAGCATTGCCTGAATGAAAATGAATTAAAATATTGTATATCAGTGACTAACATATCAAAATATTATCATGCTTTGTGATGTGCCAAACTCACTGATGATAGTCATAGACAATGAATTATACACGGTGGACGATATTGTTGCGTAAATTGATTTCAGTTATATATATATTTTTTTTGACAAACTACCATAGTTTGAAATTGCAGTGTTTCAGGAGAAATCTTGAATACTAATAATCAAAGTTTGAAAACACCTTTTTGGCGAATATGACAGGATCACTAGAGAACAGTACCATACGGAGCTTTTTGAGAACTCCCATAAAAGCATTAAGATGAAAAAAAGAACAAACACGCAAAGAAATTTGATATGTTTACTCTTAAGGTGGGAATGTGTACATTTATTTAGTGCATCTTGGTAGGCTCTTCAATGCTGAGTCACTTCTTTCTCATGAGTTGTCGGTCTACTGGGATCATCTCTTAGAGGAGGAGGCACAGAAGATGCATTGACTAAATATAAAAATGAAGATATATTATAAGAGAAGTGGTAATGTTCTCTGAGTGATATCTGTGTTTGCAGTTATAGTAACTTGCTGTTTGAAGTTGCAAAGAATAGCGTTGTTCAAAGAGTAGGTGTAGAATGAATGTATGTCTGCGTGGGAGCGGGATTTTGAATGAAAAACATATTACTGTTTCTGGTTAGCTAATTCATTACAGCACTGAAATGTTGGATTACACATTATTGGTGAGTGGCCTCGAAATTTCGAAATTCACCATAGCTATCCGGCGGGCTTGAAAAAAGGGTCCTAACGTCGATGTTATAAGCGTTTCTTTAAAATATTTACAATAAATTTCACCGCAAATCAAGGATAAAGTATAAAAAATATATAGCTTTTGAAATGCTTGTAAAATAACTTTGATGTAAATGTGGAATGTGGAACAAATAAACTTCAAACTTCAAATAAGGAGAACATGTGAGACTATATTTAGCACGTTTCATACCATTTCCCCCTCTGCTACCGAAAGTGAGCTTTAACAGACTGAAACGAACAGAAGAAGTAGGAATTCTTTTCATCTTTTTTGACAGTGCAAATGACAGTGCAAATGTATGATTTACGGTGTATCAGTGAATATAGAATTAATGAAACATGCAGTCTAGACACATTCAATATAATAGACACAGGATGGTGTGTCGGACTGTGCATGTATTCTGTATTCGGTATGCAGTGGCGGATCCGGGGGGGGGGGGATTTCCGGCCCGTGCCCCGTTTTTTTATTGTCCCCCCCCCCTTTAGAACGAAAGCTTTTTTTCTTGGCTTGTCAGAGAATTATGGAGGGAAACTGGACCCCATCCCCCCCCCCCCCCCCCCCCCCCCCCCCCCCCCCACTGAGCGAATTTTGGTTGTCTGGCGATTGTGCCCTTCCCCTTAGGAAAAACAGTATGCATTTTGGCATAAAGGATCCGCCCTTTTGTCGATTGTGCCCCCCCCCCCCCCCCACTGAGCGAATTGTGGAGGTTTCTTTGCTTGCTTTTATTTCTGCGTTCTGATAACATACAATAATAATCAAAGTTTGAAAACACCTTTTTGTCGAATATGACAGCATCACTAGAGAACAGTACCATACGGAGCTTTTTGAGAACTCCCATAAAAGCATTAAGATGAAAAAAAGAACAAACACGCAAAGAAATTTGATATGTTTACTCTTACGGTGGGAATGTGTACATTTATTTAGTGCATCTTGGTAGGCTCTTCAATGCCGAGTCACTTCTTCCTCATGAGTTGTCGGTCTACTGGGATCATCTCTTAGAGGAGGAGGCACAGAAGATGCATTGACTAAATATAAAAATGAAGATTTGTAAAATCAGCACTGATTTTCTTATTTACTATATAAATCTATATACCTACCTATTATGCCTGTAGTCTTGACTATGGGACCCCTTCGAGAATTTAACACACATGAGTCACAATATTGTGCGCACCCCCCGTAATCCTATTGTCCCCTTCGCCACTCACGCGCGTCAACACGCTACGGCCATCTTCCTCTTTTGCGAGCAATCTCAAGTAGAAACATGTTGCTTGCAAGGTGAGGGGAAGGAGGGAGGGTCATAGGTAGGTATATAGATTTATATAGTAAATAAGAAAATCAGTGCTGATTTTACAAATTTACTGCAATAAATCATATATACCTACCTATTATGCCAGACCAGCGCCAACTCAAAGACCGGGAGGCATGTTTCGAGCAGAAGGGAATAGGATTACACCAAAAACTACAAAGAAGACACAGCGGCCTTCAAGGTGGCTGACGCAAACAAAGCTTCACCTGCGGGAACATCCCTAAGGTAGCAAGAAATGAAGGAATTGGGCGAACGCCAATAAGCAGCCTTCAAAATATCAACAAGCGCCACACCTTGAAACAGAGCCCAAGAAGTGCTGACACTACGAGTATCATGAGCACGAGGCTTACTGTCGGATAAAAGAGCCTCTGTGCCAGCGGCCCTAATAGCTTCAACGATCCATCTAGAGATGGAATCAAGAGAGGCAGGAGAAAAAGGCTCTCTAGTGATCAGGAACAACTGATCATCCTTACGATAAGACTTAGTCTTATCAATATACCATTTGAGAGCCCTTACAGGACACCAAACTTTGTCCTCACGCACCAAAGAAAAGTTAGAAAGCGGACAAAGAAAAATCTCAACAGGGCCAGAGGCAGCTGTCTGATTCTTGGCAACAAAAGAAGCCCTAGTAATCAATCTAACGCCTTTTCTCTCCCAGCGAATATGACCAGGAGTAAGACAGAGAGCATGAAGAGTACTGCGCCTCTGCCCAGAGGCAATAGCTACCAAAAAGAGCGTCTTAACCGTAAGATGATGAAGCGAAGCTTCACCTAACGGTTCGAAAGGAGGTTTCGCCAAGGCCTCCGGGACCTTAGGCAGACTCCAAGACGGCACTAACTTAGAAAAAGAAGGTCGTTTCAGAAAGAACGAACGAGTCAAACCACTTAGTAGCGGGGAATTGGAAATCCCCGAACCAACCGAGAAACCCGAATGAATGGCCCCGATCGCCGAACGGTAGCCTCGGATAGTAGAGATAGATCTCCCTTTGTCAAATAACGAGATTAAGAAATCCGCAATTGAACCAATAGGAACCTTAGAAGGGGTTTGATTTCTCTCTTTGCACCAAGGAAAAAGACCGAGAGACGGGAATTGTAAATTTCCCTAGTAGAAACCCTACAACTAGACATTAAAAAGTCCGCGGCTCTATCAGAGAGACCCCGACTGTCTTGCAGATTCCCTGACAGGGGCCAAGCAGTCAAATGAAGAGACTCCGGACTGTGGTGAAAAATCCCCGATAGGGGCTGTAACACCAGATCCGCTCTTAACGGGAGAACGAACGGTTGAGCCCTTAGGAGGCTCATAAGTTCTGGAAACCAATTCCTCCTGGGCCAAAAGGGAGCTATTACAAGCACCCGCGCCCGATCTTCCCTGATTTTCCGCAAGACACGCGGAATCAGTTGGAAGGGAGGAAAGGTGAATCCCTGAAGGTTCTCCCAGCTGAGGGAGAAAGCATCGAGAGCCCATGCTCCCTGATCGCGAACACGGGAGCAATACTTCGGCAGCTGGTGATTTAGCACCGACGCAAATAGATCCACTTCCAGTGGACCTAGGCAACTGCGAATGCGGCAAAATACCTCCGGATGGAGCGTCCATTCCGATGGAAGATACCTGCCCCGAAACAGAAAATCCGCAAAGAGGTTTTCCCGACCGGGGATGAAAGAGGCCACGGGTGAGATTGCCATGCGACGACACCACCTCCACAGCTGAGCTGCTAGGGCATTCAGGGCAACCGTACGAGTGCCTCCCTGCCGATTGATATATGCCGCCACAGTAACATTGTCCGTGAGAATCAGAACCGAACGACTGAGAAGTCGACTTCTGAAATGGAGCAAGGTCAACAGAACTGCCATAAACTCCAGGACATTGATATGAGGAAGAGTCCCAAGATGAGACCAATCCCCCGCAACCGTGCTGCCGTTGCAGTGTCCTCCCCACCCCAACCGAGAGGCGTCCGTCGAAACCGATATCGACGGAAGAGGGGCAGAGAAGGACCTGCCTCGCGCGAGAAACACCTCGCTCGTCCAACAAGAGAGAAGAGACTTGAACCTTACTGGTCCTGGAATCCAGACCAAAAGAGAGTCTTTTCCCGGCTTGAAGAACCTGAGGAGATGTCTCTGAAAGGGTCTCATGAGGAGCCGGCAGTCCTCTAAAACATCGACTAGACTGGCTAGATAACCTAGAAACTGAAGCCACTGTCTGGCCGAGGCTCTTCTGGCCAGCAAGAGCTTGCGAGCCGCAGAGACAATGGTGAGAATCCTGTCTCGACTGGGCCGAGCCAACTGATTCCTTATGTCTAACACCGCCCCCAGAAAAAAACTGGGCTGCGAGTGGGAACTAACTCTGACTTTTCCCAATTTATTAGGAAACCTAAGTCTTGAGTAAGATTGACGAGCAAACTAGTCTCGTCCAACAAACAATCGCGCAACTCCGCTAGGAGAAGCCAATCGTCCAGGTAGCAAAAATAGCCGAAGGCCGCATCGCCTCAGAGAGGCTGCCAGCACGGCTACAACCTGAGTAAGAACCCGAGGGACTGAGCACAGCCCGAAGGGAAGAGTGCGAAAACGATAAGTCTCTGAGAGGAAGAAAAACCCCAGAAGATCGCGCAAAGCGCGATGAACGGGAAAGTGGAAATACGCATCTTCGAAAACTATCAAGACCGCGTAGTCCTTCCTCTTGAACAACGGGAGAATGGAGGCGAGAGTCTCCATCCGAAAAAGTACTGAAGTTTTCCCGAGCGCTTGGGAATAACAAAAGTCGGAGAAAGGGAAAAAGACAACCTGTGAGGTGACCGAGTTCCTATAACACCTCCGGGGAGCGGGGCGGACAGATCTATGAAGAATCCGTCTCGTCCGTCAAAGAGAACAAAAGCGTCCGCGGAGATGGCCTCCCAAGCGGGGAGAAAGGAACGAAGACAGCCACCAACCAATACTCTGCGACGGTACATGACCGAGGCAGCTGCAGTGGAAAACTATGACCACTGCAAACCAAACATGACGCTCAAAAAGAAGCACCGCTTCAATGCATCCAAAATCCAGCTAGAAATCCTCCGCAAGAGAAAAACGCACGGAGGAATCCCGCTGCCTGAACCCAAGCAAAGTCGAACCCCGCGCGCGGGTTGACTAAAAGTCAGGGAAAGTTTAGAACAGAGCAAACGCTTCTACCCCACAAAGGGAGAGCAACTAAGGCTCTGCCTGCCCCAGCGATTCGGAGACCGAAGCTTGAGAGGCCGCTTCCAAAACTGGATTCGCCTGAAATGATCGTGACAAAGAATCACGAACAAAGGCCGAAACGGTCGGATTCACGCATGAACCGCCATAAGCCTCCTCACCCGACGGAGCCTCGAGGCTGCGAGACTACGAGGCTCATGTGATCTCATCACAGACAAAGAAGAATAAACCATAAAAGGCTAATTAGTCTCGATGTCCGACCCAAAAAAGGGACAAGAGCAGGGGATGTGAATCCTGGTACAAGGGACCAACCCTGAGTCTGGGCAAAGCCCATCTCACACTGAACATCTCAGCTTGAGAGACCGGAGGGTTAGCTAAACCCGATGGGCAAGAGGCAGGCAAAGCCTTGCCTCTTTTAGCCCCTTCCCTAGGCTTCTGATTGGCCCAAAAAGAGCCTAAGTCGAAACCCGCTTTTCAGAGCGTTTATTCGGTTTCGTTCGGATCCCCGAAGCCCTTCGGGAACACGAACCGAACCCTCCACTGAGGGACGCTCACCTCCCTTTATGGGAGAAGTGCGCTGAGGGTATTGAACCCAAAGACGCGCACCAATTACCCATATCGGCCGAGCAAGGAGATGCAACAGCCATGGGCCGGACGCCAAGGCGCCCAGAGCAAGGGCGGACCGGGATGACCCGGCAAAGGAACGCCAACAAAGGACTCAGCAGGAATCCCGCTGCTTAGACCAACGCGAAGTCGAACCCTGCGCGCGGGTTGACTAAAATTCAGAGAGATATCTGGATAACAAAGCAATCGCTTCCACCCCACAGAGGGCGAGCGATTGAGACTCCGCCTGCCCAAGCGATTCAAAAACGAAGCTTGAGAGGCCAGCTCCAAATCTGATTCCACCCGAGTGGAAAGAGACAAAGGAACGCTAACAAAGGCCTCAGCAGGCAGAGCCCCGCATGGTTCAACGAAAGTCTCCTCGCCCAGCGGCGCCCCAAGGGCCGCGGGAATAGGAGGCACATGCGAAACCGACTCAGACAAAGACAAATCCAACACAAAAGGCTGATTAGTCTCAAAGTCAGACCCCTGAATAGGGACAGAAGTCAGGGTTGAAGTAGCCGGTACAAAGGCCCAACCCTGATTCTGAGCAAAAGCCCGCATCATGCTGAACATGTCAGCTTGAGAGGAGCTAGCTGGGTTAGCCAGGCCAGACGGGCAAGAGGCCGGCAAAGCCTTGCCACTTTTTGCCTTCTTCTTGGCCTTTTTCTTGGCTGGCTCGACAAGAGTCGTAGCCGAAACCATTTTGTTAGAACGCTTAATCGGATTCATTCGGATCTCCGAAGCCACTTCGGAAACACGAACCGATCCCTCCGCGGAGGGACGTTCACTTCCCAAAAAGGGATTGGAGCGCTCATGGCGTAAGCCTAGAGAATCGCCCAAATCACCCATATTGGCTAAGCAAGAAGATGCAGTAGCCATGGGTTGGGAGCTAAAAGCTCCCAGTGCGTGGGCAGACCGAGATGACTCGGTATGTGCCCGATGACTACTAAAGGCGTGTGAACCCGCTATTGGACCGCTCGAAAGCAGCAATAGGGGAGCACTAGTAGTCACGCACTCAGGTGAAAACACCTGTTGCTCCGAAGAGCGTCCATAATTGTTAGCTCGAAAGTACTCGTTCCCCCATATGGCGTTTGCCGGGGGCTAGGGTTTTAGAACCCAGACCAACATGGACTAAGCCCGTGGGTTGCCCTGCAGTAGTGGGGCGCGTCTCCCCTAACGGATCAGAGCGAGTGAACGCTACCGTACGGGAAACAACAGCCCCCCCCCCCCCCCTCTGGTCTCAGCGACCGGGGGATTGGATTCGAGATATCCAAACCACTAGAATCTGACGCCACCCACCCCGAAACCACAGGCTTCGGAGTTGACAATCCCGATTCAGTTAACGCCACCCGTCCCGAAGCCGCAAGCTCCGAAACTGGCAAACTCTGCAAGGGAACACCACTAGGCAACTTACCTTTAGCCCTCCTCCCTCCCCCGCGTACCGCTGTACTCGGGGGAGTTCTGGAAGGCCGAGTCGTCTTGCTAGACAACTCTTCGGAAGAAGCAGGTCTCCTTGACCCAGCTGCTTCTTCTTCCGAATTCATACCACTGCAATAAAACAGACAATAAAGTATACTTTTCAAAATAAGAAATACTTCAACTGAATGCAGTAAATAAAACTAAAGTTTATTTGGGAGATACGCACTAAAGAAATTTTCACAGCCTAAAAACCGTAAGAACAAACACCGAACCCAAAGGCTCAGTGACAAACGGAAACACCCGCAAACACAGAAATATCTACGTGGGGCTGACCGTGAAAGAGAAAAATAAATGCCAAGAAAGGGAATCAAAAAATCCCTTGCAATCGGCAAGAGTGACTACTAAAACACAAAGTACTATAATCTAAACGAATATAGGTACCTAAAAGTGCTTTAAATGTGCGAAAAAGCGCACCTAAAGGATACTATACGACCTGATTTCAGGAGCGCTGTGACTATACGTCCTATCTCGTCGGGGGCGAGCAAGAAAGAGGAAGATGGCCGTAGCGTGTTGACGCGCGTGAGTGGCGAAGGGGACAATAGGATTACGGGGGGTGCGCACAATATTGTGACTCATGTGTGTTAAATTCTCGAAGGGGTCCCGTAGTCAAGACTACAGGCATAATAGGTAGGTATATATGATTTATTGGAGAAAATATATTATAAGAGAAGTGGTAATGTTCTCTGAGTGATATCTGTGTCTGCAGTTATAGTAACTTGCTGTTTGAAGTTGCAAAGAAGAGCGTTGTTTAAAGAGTAGGCGTACAATGAACGTATATCTGCGTGGGAGCGGGATTTTGAATGAAAAACATATTAATGTTTCTGGTTCACTAATTCATTACAGCATTGAAATGTTGGATTGCACATTATTGGTGAGTGGCCTCGAAATTCACGGTAGCTATCGGTCGGGGTTTAAAAAAGGGTCCTAACGTCGATGTTATAATCGTTTCTTTAAAATATTTACAATAAATTTTACCGTAAGTACTTGGTCTATCTCAGTTCATGATTGTCCCACAGTGCTCAGACCTTGTAGGCCTATAGTTATACCTGTTCAACTAGTTTTAGCTTATTATTTTTTATTTTTTGAGATGTCTGCAATGTACTTGTTATAAGTGTTGAATTGCCATTGGAATGCGTAAATGCAATTATGCCACGGTTGTGGAAGCAACTAATGACTTGACTGTTTGTATTGTAACGCCGCAGCCCTCAAACCCTCCAAAACTGCTGGCCCACAAGACTAAAGCCCATGAGACCGGCATGTCCGTCTCATTGGCCTTTGATTATATACTCTATGACAATTCACTAGAATGACATTGTCAGTTTAATGGGCTCTCAGTCTACCGGGCTATCCTGCATGCATGAATATTATGTACCTACTTCAGAGAAAAATTATACAAATTATGCCGTTTTTATAATGGTGGAACCTTAAAAATATAACTCCCTATTATCAAGGAAATTAACTTGTTATATTGAGATATTGTTAAATCAGGACTTTAATAGAAAAACAAAGAAAAGAGCGAGCTAGGACAAGCAAATTTGCATTGTTACATCGAAAGTTCAATATTAGAAGAGTTCCTTTATAATAATGTTCCAATGTACTGTACTGTACTTGTAATTTAATTGCCAGTGCTCCTTATTCTTCTGTCTTTACAGAAGAAGATCTCTGGTTTATTCCGTACCAGACATGCCATACATAAATATTACTCTTGCAGGAGTTGAAAAGCTGCTGAAAAGCCTGAAAGTCAATAAAGCCTCGGGACCAGATGGTATTCAAGCTGGGGTCCTGAAGGAATGTGCCTCTCGTGTAAAAAAAAATGTACAATAGATATACAGTGCGTCCCAGAAAAAATGTGAAGAGTTCGAAAAAGTCTCCCCAAATAAAAATTTCCACATATTTTAAGGATATATTCATATATGAATAGCTTAGGGTCTCTTCTATCAAATCACACCAAAATATCAAACAATATTCTACGCATGAGTGAGCAAAATCCAAGGTTGTGAAAGGGTGCAAAATCCAGACTTGACAAGAACTGATATTGGCTCTGGCTGGTATCAGCCAAGCTGAGAGTCATGAAATTTCCATTTTCTGATCAGTAAAAGACAACTTATGAAATAACAAGCTATGTTCTCTGTATATCCTTACACATTCCATCAATATCTTATGTTTGAGTGAAAAACAAAGTATACTTTGTTGAGTGGTTCAAGATGTTACTTTTGGTGAGTCTTTTAATTTCAATTGCTTACTCACTCAACCATAAAGTTTTGATGGGATATATCAGGACATACATGTACAGTTAACAAAATCTGTTCTTTCATAAATTGTCTTTTAATGATTAGAATACGAAAATTTCTGAGCTTATCATGACTGTCAAGCCAGTACGGACATACTAGTCCAGTAGAAGTTTTTCAGACCTAGAAAAGTTGTTAAAGGAGAATTAACCTCAAACAATAAAGACGATAGTGTTCAAAGGTGTTATTTATTCCTACTTGTTAGACTATACGGCTTCGCGTCAAAATATACGAGATCGATACGAATCAAGATTTTCTGAGCAAAATTTATGATCTGCTAGCAATATGTATCGTCTGCTAGCAATACATGGGGGCTGCCATTTTTTTTATGTGTACAAGAAGATTTTCTTAATCCAAATGCCCAATTGCCTTTTTCAAAATTAAAAACCCATTTGATATTAAAAATATAGAATAGATATGTCAATTTATTTTTAAAGTGAAGATTTCCTTATATATTTCTGTTGAAAATCGATATTCGCTTAATATAAATCTATTTTCTAGATACTGTGACGCAATGGACGGAGCAAATTAATTCAAATTTTATGGATGCTTCTCCCCTGAGCATCTATAGCGGCAAACTATGCATTCACCTGCTTTCGGATAATGGGACTTGAAAAGTCAGAATGCATGCTGCATATATTATGTTCTGCTCTGTTTGGCAAACCCAAGAAAATAGATTTTTGTTAAGTAAAACCAGACAATTTAAAAGTATTATTATAAAGATTTAATTTTTATAAATCATGTAAACACCCAATTTATATTTTTCGTCACATATGGGATTTTAGGTAATGAAGAAAATCAATTTAGGTCTTGGATGCAAAATATCTTCCTGACCGGAACATTTCTCAATGGTTCATGTACAAATCCAAATCAGCAAGAAAATGGCAGCCCCCATGTAAATGAGTAGGAGACGATACCGGGTGTTGGAATATCTTTATTTATACCCTTTTCTGATATCTTATTAGAAAATGATTTAGGCCAATAAGTAGGAATATATTACACCTTTCAATATAAGTAAATTTGTACTCAGGGGTTAATTCTCCTTTAAGTACAAGGTTTTTTTCTCGATTCGTATTCTAGATGGGTATTGAGGTAAATGCAGCTTGGTTGCCACCTTGGCAACCTTGAGGAATTTTAAAAATTAGCCTAATTAGCATAATCATCTAATTAGCATTATGTGCAATAAGTAATATGTTGCTAATCTTAATCCAGAAAGGCTGAAAACATGAATAATACAACTTTTCTAGGGGCTTTTATGACGAGGAATTCATTTATGACATCAATTTGTATTTTTAAGTAATGAATTGACATAAATAGCATAATTAGCATAATGAGCTAATTAGCATATGTGCAATATATGGACTGCTTTGTCTTTGTTTATCCAGGAAGCCTGAAAACAAAATTAATACAACTTTTCTAGGGTTTTCTATGACGAGGAATTCATTTATGACCCCAGTTTTTATTTTTAAGTAATGCAATTGTCATAAATAGCATAATTAGCACAATAAGCTAATTATGTGCAATATATGGACTTCTTTGACATTGTTTATCCAGAAAACCTGAAAACATAAATAATTCAACTCTTCTAGGGTTTTTCCTATGATGAGGATTTCGTTCATGACGCCATTTTTTATTTTTAAGTAATGCAATTGTCATAAATAGCATAATTAACATAATTAGCTAATTAGCAAACGTGTAATATATGGACGACACCAGTTTTTATTATTAAGTAATGCAATTGTCATAAATAACATTATTAGCATCTGTGCAATATGTCGACTTCTTTGTCATTATCTAGAAAGCCCCAAAATGGTGCAATGCAACATTTTAAAACACTTTTTAAAGACAACAAATTAGTTTATGAGAAGATGTTCCATGTAAATCATATAATTAACCTAATTTAAGGGATACTCAACCGCAGATTGTGGACGTTTTGATGCCGCGACAGGGCACCGTGATCGTTACCTAATCATGCCTCGGATAGACTGGTCGCCGCACAAACATGCACGCTCCGCCTGAGCTGGAGCTCTCGTGCGAGATTCGGTCGGCTTCGTGCAGCCGAAATATATCCCACTTAGTCCAACGGACACGTTCGACGCACAAACTTTGTGTACAAGTGAATGGGGCTTACGCAATCCTGACTTTCCCCACGGCCGCCCGGTGGCGTATCCCTTTAACATACAGGTTGTAATAAATGAATTTTCATATTTGCATTTATTGATATAGTTAATCCAGAAAATTCTGGGATGACTGATTTAATGTGTTTACATTTTTATAACGACCAATATTTACCTCAGAGGGCAACCATGTTCAATGTGGCAAAGGATTGTAACTTTGTAAACCTATGTAACCTATGTAACCTTTGTAACCTATGCATCTGAGTAGAAGCACTATTAGACTGTCATGTACTAATATGCCCAGACAATACATGTTACAACAAATTCTCTTAATTCTGTCCCAAACACCTATAAACTCAAAGAAGAAAAAGAAGAAAAGAACAAAACTCTAAATATACTTTACCATTATTACCATCTTTCAGTCGACCCAAACATTTTCTTTATATATTTAATAACTTACTGGTCTCTGTCATGACTGTTCATTCTCTTATCACTGGTACAGTGGGAAATTACAAATGAATACCTACGTATTCTGTCCTGTCAGAGAGAATTCAAGAGGCCACTAGGCAATTGCCTGATTAATATGCTAATTACGCTAATAAGGGTAATTATTATTAGTGTCAACATGGTTGGTCATAATGAAAATGTATACACATTAAATCTGTCATCCCAGAATTTTCTGGATTAACTATATTAATAAATGCAAATATGCGAATTTACTTATTATGTTAATTGGGCTAATTATACTACATCTGCATGGAATATCTTTGCACTAATTTGTTGTCTTTAAAAGGTGTTTTCATGCTTTCTAGATAAACAATGACAAAGAAGTCTACATGTTGCTCCTATATAGCGTATTTGATACCATAGGTCAGTCTTGCTTTTTTTTTACTGGAAACGCTGAAGATCTGCTTTGACATTGATGATGCTCTCAGATGGATTGAGTCATTGACAGATAGACATCAAAAGATCAAGATTGATGATGCTGTCTCTGATTATTTTCTAGAGCCCTTCGGGGTCCCACAAGGTTCTCGGTTGGGCCCTCTGTTATTTACTCTGTAGACAGGTAATCTCTTTACAAAGGTCCACAATAAGTTTCCTGGAATATAATGCCACTGCTACGCCGATGACATACAGATTTACTTGTCATTTAGACCCTATGTATATGCTTAAGAGCAAAGCGTTTCGCTCATAGAAGCATGTGTCAGTTATATACGTGAATGGATGCTGCAAAACAAACTCATGCTAAATGACAGTAAAACTGAATTGTTGCTCATTGGCACATCTAAACAGGTATCCAAACTTAATTTTGATTGTATATTTGTTGGAGGTTCTGTCATAAAACCATCCATGAATGCTAGAAATCTGGTAGTGCATTTTTACAGTCATTTGAATATGGAAGCACACATTACCAATGTATGTATATCATCATATTGCATTTTATATAATATCAGACATATTAGAAAATATATTGATCAGGATAGTATGAAAACAATTGCTCTTGCATGCATCACTAGCAAGATTATTGTAATGGGTTATTGCATGGACTCCCTGACTCTCAAATAGGACGACTGCAGCGGGTCCAAAACCTTTGTGCAAGACTAATTTGTCGATACTCCAAAATTCTCAAGGATTCTCAAGTGCGACAAAGAATATCTTTTAAAGTCATGTTGATTGTCTATAAAGCTCTAATTGGTCAAGCCCCTAAATATATTGTAGATCTGTTACAACTCAAAGCTTGCAAACATACCCTCAACCTGCACAGTTCTAGAGATACTTTAATACTGCCAACCCCATCATATAAAACAAAAATAACCTTAGGAGATCAAACATTTGTCTGCACAGCCCCCAAATTGTGGAACAACTTACCATTAGAAATCAGGAAATCCCCAACTGTAAATACCTTCAGATAAAAATTAAAAACATATCTTTTCTTTTAATTACTCCTCTTAGTTATAAGTACATCGGGAACTCTTGCAGCACAGTAGAATATACTGTGAGTTAAAAAAAAAGGAAAACCAACTCTAAAAATGTCCTACTAGTGGACTATATATTTACCGGAGTATTTACCGGATTTAATATCATATGAAAGAGTAATTCATTTGCTTTCCAATGGTAACTTGTTTAGGTTTCCACAGTCAAGCATCAGTGAACACCATTGTCTTCAAAATTCTGTGCAAAATTCCAGTTGGTTCACTTTCTTGTAAAACGCAATAGGCATGGTTTGGGTTGAATGACTTCTTTGTCAACTAGCTTGGTAGCTCTTTATCTGTTTATGGCCATAGTTATTAAGCAAATCTCATAATGATTAGTTTTACGCCTTAAAGGAGAATTACGCTCAAAAATAAAGACGATAGTGTTCAAAGGTGTTATTAATTCCTACTTGTTAGACTATATGGCTTCGCGTCAAAATATACGAGATCGATACGAATCAAATTTTTCTGAGCAAAATTTACCATCTGCTAGCAATATGTATCGTCTGCTAGCAGCACATGGGGGCTGCCATTTTGTTTATGTGTACAAGAAGATTTTCTTAATCCAAATGCTCAATTGCCTTTTTCAAAATTAAAAACCCATTTGAGATTAAAAATATAGAATAGATATGTCAATTTATTTTTAAACTGAAGATTTCCTTATATATTTCTGTTGAAAATCGATATTCGCTTAATAGAAATCTATTTTCTCGATACTGGACGTATGGGACGGAGCAAATTAATTCAAATTTTATGGATGCTTCTTCCCTGAGCATCTATAGCGGCAAACTATGCATTCACCTGCTTTCGGATAATGGACTTGAAAAGTCAGAATGCATGCTGCATATATTATGTTCTGCTCTGTTTGGCAAACCCAAGAAAATAAATTTTTGTTAAGCAAAACCAGACAATTTAAAAGTATCATTATAAAGATTTAATTTTTATAATACATGTAAACACCCACTTTATATTTTCCGTCACATATGGGATTTTAGGTAATGAAGAAAATCAATTTAGGATTTGGATTCAAAATATCTTCCTGACTGGAACATTTCTCAATGGTTCATGTACAATTCCAAATCAGCAAGAAAATGGCAGCCCCCATGTAAATGAGTAGGAGACGATACCGGGTGTTGGAATATCTTTATTTATACCCTTTTCTGATATCTTATTAGAAAATGATTTAGGCCAATAAGTAGGAATATATTACACCTTCTAATATAAGTAAATTTGTCATCAGGGCTTAATTCTCCTTTAACAAAGGGTCTTATGAACTTCGCAAAGCACGGAACGAGTTGTTAGTCATACACTTATGACCAAGAGGAACATCTTCGTTTGTCTTGAGTGATGCAGGGGTCTCCGTCAATTTTCAACTAAAGTTGGAATTTTGAAAATCAGCAAAGTAAAATCTTCAACCACACGCATGAGTTTCTGATTTTCCTTATTTATACTCTTTGTTTTTGATTTGCAATTCTTAGTGATATTGCAATCGTTGTGGTTCGAACTGGTTTTTTGGCATGCACCCTTCACCGAGACTGTCTTCTTTACAAAATGATTTCTATCTGAAAAGGGTTTTACAAAGCAAAAATCCTGAATCACGGGTGAATAACATCTCATTAACACAAATTTGAAAAATAAAAAAGGCACAATGGGAATTGGAGCAACCAGGCCATTTCACAAAAGGCATCTCGTTAACATCATGCCTATTGTGTTTTACAAGGAAGTGAACCCCATAGATTTTTGCACAAAATGTTGAAGACAATGGTGTTCAATGATGCATGACCCTGGAACCTTAACAACTTACCATTGGAAATATGAATTGCTCTCTCATATGGTATGGATTTCATTGTCGGTAAACATATAGTTCATTTACAGGAATTTTGCAAAGTTGGGTTTCCTTTTTTGAGAGGCCCAGTAATACATAATTTCTGTACTTTATGAATTATTATTATCATATTATTGTTGCATATATGCTAATTATGCTAATTATGTCAATTGCATTACTTAGTAACCCAGAGGTCGCGGGTACGAATCCCGCTCGGTCTGCCTGTGATTTTTATCACAGCAGTCGAGCAACCTATCACACAGCAGTTGCGTGTGTTACCACCTTCTGGTGGCCGTTGGAGACAATTGAATAATTAACTTCATTATTTCATGTTACCCAACGGATTAATTCTATACCAAAAAAAATGGTGTTATAAATGAATTCCTCATCATAGAAAACCCTAGAAAAGTTGTATTATTCATGTTTTCGGCTTCTGGATAAACATTGGCAAAGAATTCCATATATTGCACATATGCTAATTAGCTCATTATTAGCTCATTGTGATTATTATGCTAATTACGTTAATTGCGTTACTTGAAATTAAAAACTGGTGTCATAAATGAATTCCTCGTCACGGGAAAACCCTGGAAAAGTTGTATTATTTATGTTTTCAGGCTTTCTGGATTAACAATGTCAAAGAGTCCCATATGTGACCCTCCACCACAAAACGACCAATAAGTCGTAAATTTTGTTTTTTTAATTTCAGCACAGTTTGAAAGCTTAGATTCTAAGCTTTAAAATGATATACAACTTGTCTTGTATAGACTAAGCAAACCCTTATAAACTGCAATGAGAATGTCTGAGTGTCAGACAGGCTAATGACCAAAACAATAGAGAAAACGGGCTCTAAAGAGGAGTGACCATTTAAGAGCGCCTAATCTGTGTCCTATTGTTTGTCGCACAAAAGGTTGAGTCAAAACTCCAAAGCCTACACTGTGAAGTACTCATTGGATTGGGTTGAAACTTTCCATACCTTTAGAATAGATATATTTCTTTCCTTCTGTAGATTTTGAATATCAGACACTGCAAAGTTTTTGAGTTATACCAGAAAAGCAATGTGAAGTACAATCCCAGCAAGCTGACTCACAAAGTTTGAATGTCCATGGAAGAATGGTCAATTTGAATGAGAGTAAAAACATATTTCAATATAGTATTTTACTCCGAAATTTTGTCAGATGGTAGATTAATATCTATACTTTCAGAAAATACCAAAAACTCAAAATAGATATTTCCACCCCAAACAACCTTTTCAAGCTGTTTACTCTAGAACTCCCATTGCGACTTATTGGTCTTTTTGTGGTTCTGGATAAGCAATGGCAAAGAGTTCCATATATTGTCCATATGCTAATTAGCTCATTATTAGCTCATTATGCTTATTATTCTAATTACGTCAATTGCGTTACTTGAAATTAAAAATTGGTGTCATAACTGAATTCCTCGTCACAGAAATCCCTAGAAAAGTTGTACTATTTATGTTTTCGTGCTTTCTGGATAAACAATGACAAACAATGCCATATAGTGCACATATGCTAATTAGCTCATTATGCTAATTATGCTATTTATGTCAATTGCATTACTTAAAAATACAAATTGATGTCATAAATGAATTCCTCGTCATAAAAGCCCCTAGAAAAGTTGTATTATTCATGTTTTCAGCCTTTCTGGATCAATATTAGCAACATATTACTTATTGCACATATGCTAATTAGATGATTATGCTAATTAGGCTAATTAAAAAAGTTCCTCAAGGTTGCCAACGTGGCAACCAAGCTGAATTTACTTCAATACCCATCTAGAACACAAATTAAAAAAAACCCCTTATACTTAACAACTTTTCCAGGTCATGTACATGGTATATGGTACCGTCTACTGGACTATACAAACATTTGTCAAGTATGGATTTTGCACCCTTTCACAAAGTGGCTTGTGCTCACTAAAGCGTAAAAATATTGTGAGATATTTTGGTGTCATTTAATAGAAGAGACTCTAAGCTATCCACAGGTATAAAAAATTCCTGAAAATATTTCGAAATCCTTAATTGGGGAGATTATCAATTTTAAATGGTTCTCAACTTTGTTGATACCAGCCGGAACAAATAACAATTCTTGTCAAGTCTGTATTTTGCACCCTTTCCAAAAAGTGGCTTTTGATCACTCAAGCATAATAACTATTAACATTTTTGTGTGTGTTTTATTGCATAGGAGAGACACTAGCTACCTACAAGAATGAAAATTTATGAAAATATTCTGAAATATTTATTTGGGGAGACCAAAAAAAATTTACCATCTGCTAGCAATATGTATCGTCTGCTAGCAGCACATGGGGGCTGCCATTTTGTTTATGTGTACAAGAAGATTTTCTTAATCCAAATGCTCAATTGCCTTTTTCAAAATTAAAAACCCATTTGAGATTAAAAATATAGAATAGATATGTCAATTTATTTTTAAACTGAAGATTTCCTTATATATTTCTGTTGAAAATCGATATTCGCTTAATAGAAATCTATTTTCTCGATACTGGACGTATGGGACGGAGCAAATTAATTCAAATTTTATGGATGCTTCTTCCCTGAGCATCTATAGCGGTAAACTATGCATTCACCTGCTTTCGGATAATGGAATTGAAAAGTCAGAATGCATGCTGCATATATTATGTTCTGCTCTGTTTGGCAAACCCAAGAAAATAAATTTTTGTTAAGCAAAACCAGACAATTTAAAAGTATCATTATAAAGATTTAATTTTTATAATACATGTAAACACCCACTTTATATTTTCCGTCACATATGGGATTTTAGGTAATGAAGAAAATCAATTTAGGATTTGGATTCAAAATATCTTCCTGACTGGAACATTTCTCAATGGTTCATGTACAATTCCAAATCAGCAAGAAAATGGCAGCCCCCATGTAAATGAGTAGGAGACGATACCGGGTGTTGGAATATCTTTATTTATACCCTTTTCTGATATCTTATTAGAAAATGATTTAGGCCAATAAGTAGGAATATATTACACCTTCTAATATAAGTAAATTTGTCATCAGGGCTTAATTCTCCTTTAAATAAACTCAAAGGGTCTTATGAACTTCGCAAAGCACGGAACGAGTTGTTAGTCATACACTTATGACCAAGAGGAACATCTTCGTTTGTCTTGAGTGATGCAGGGGTCTCCGTCAATTTTCAACTAAAGTTGGAATTTTGAAAATCAGCAAAGTAAAATCTTCAACCACACGCATGAGTTTCTGATTTTCCTTATTTATACTCTTTGTTTTTGATTTGCAATTCTTAGTGATATTGCAATCGTTGTGGTTCGAACTGGTTTTTTGGCATGCACCCTTCACCGAGACTGTCTTCTTTACAAAATGATTTCTATCTGAAAAGGGTTTTACAAAGCAAAAATCCTGAATCACGGGTGAATAACATCTCATTAACACAAATTTGAAAAATAAAAAAGGCACAATGGGAATTGGAGCAACCAGGCCATTTCACAAAAGGCATCTCGTTAACATCATGCCTATTGTGTTTTACAAGGAAGTGAACCCCATAGATTTTTGCACAAAATGTTGAAGACAATGGTGTTCAATGATGCATGACCCTGGAACCTTAACAACTTACCATTGGAAATATGAATTGCTCTCTCATATGGTATGGATTTCATTGTCGGTAAACATATAGTTCATTTACAGGAATTTTGCAAAGTTGGGTTTCCTTTTTTGAGAGGCCCAGTAATACATAATTTCTGTACTTTATGAATTATTATTATCATATTATTATTGTTGCATATATGCTAATTATGCTAATTATGTCAATTGCATTACTTAGTAACCCAGAGGTCGCGGGTACGAATCCCGCTCGGTCTGCCTGTGATTTTTATCACAGCAGTCGAGCAACCTATCACACAGCAGTTGCGTGTGTTACCACCTTCTGGTGGCCGTTGGAGACAATTGAATAATTAACTTCATTATTTCATGTTACCCAACGGATTAATTCTATACCAAAAAAAAATGGTGTTATAAATGAATTCCTCATCATAGAAAACCCTAGAAAAGTTGTATTATTCATGTTTTCGGCTTCTGGATAAACATTGGCAAAGAATTCCATATATTGCACATATGCTAATTAGCTCATTATTAGCTCATTGTGATTATTATGCTAATTACGTTAATTGCGTTACTTGAAATTAAAAACTGGTGTCATAAATGAATTCCTCGTCACAGGAAAACCCTGGAAAAGTTGTATTATTTATGTTTTCAGGCTTTCTGGATTAACAATGTCAAAGAGTCCCATATGTGACCCTCCACCACAAAACGACCAATAAGTCGTAAATTTTGTTTTTTTAATTTCAGCACAGTTTGAAAGCTTAGATTCTAAGCTTTAAAATGATATACAACTTGTCTTGTATAGACTAAGCAAACCCTTATAAACTGCAATGAGAATGTCTGAGTGTCAGACAGGCTAATGACCAAAACAATAGAGAAAACGGGCTCTAAAGAGGAGTGACCATTTAAGAGCGCCTAATCTGTGTCCTATTGTTTGTCGCACAAAAGGTTGAGTCAAAACTCCAAAGCCTGCACTGTGAAGTACTCATTGGATTGGTTTGAAACTTTCCATACCTTTAGAATAGATATATTTCTTTCCTTCTGTAGATTTTGAATATCAGACACTGCAAAGTTTTTGAGTTATACCAGAAAAGCAATGTGAAGTACAATCCCAGCAAGCTGACTCACAAAGTTTGAATGTCCATGGAAGAATGGTCAATTTGAATGAGAGTAAAAACATATTTCAATATAGTATTTTACTCCGAAATTTTGTCAGATGGTAGATTAATATCTATACTTTCAGAAAATACCAAAAACTCAAAATAGATATTTCCACCCCAAACAACCTTTTCAAGCTGTTTACTCTAGAACTCCCATTGCGACTTATTGGTCTTTTTGTGGTTCTGGATAAGCAATGGCAAAGAGTTCCATATATTGTCCATATGCTAATTAGCTCATTATTAGCTCATTATGCTTATTATTCTAATTACGTCAATTGCGTTACTTGAAATTAAAAATTGGTGTCATAACTGAATTCCTCGTCACAGAAATCCCTAGAAAAGTTGTACTATTTATGTTTTCGTGCTTTCTGGATAAACAATGACAAACAATGCCATATAGTGCACATATGCTAATTAGCTCATTATGCTAATTATGCTATTTATGTCAATTGCATTACTTAAAAATACAAATTGATGTCATAAATGAATTCCTCGTCATAAAAGCCCCTAGAAAAGTTGTATTATTCATGTTTTCAGCCTTTCTGGATCAATATTAGCAACATATTACTTATTGCACATATGCTAATTAGATGATTATGCTAATTAGGCTAATTAAAAAAGTTCCTCAAGGTTGCCAACGTGGCAACCAAGCTGAATTTACTTCAATACCCATCTAGAACACAAATTTTAAAAAACCCCTTATACTTAACAGCTTTTCCAGGTCATGTACATGGTATATGGTACCGTCTACTGGACTATACAAACATTTGTCAAGTATGGATTTTGCACCCTTTCACAAAAGTGGCTTGTGCTCACTAAAGCGTAAAAATATTGTGAGATATTTTGGTGTCATTTAATAGAAGAGACTATAAGCTATCCACAGGTATAAAAAATTCCTGAAAATATTTCGAAATCCTTAATTGGGGAGATTATCAATTTTAAATGGTTCTCAACTTTGTTGATACCAGCCGGAACAAATAACAATTCTTGTCAAGTCTGTATTTTGCACCCTTTCCAAAAAGTGGCTTTTGATCACTCAAGCATAATAACTATTAACATTTTTGTGTGTGTTTTATTGCATAGGAGAGACACTAGCTACCTACAAGAATGAAAATTTATGAAAATATTCTGAAATATTTATTTGGGGAGACCAAAAAAAATTTACCATCTGCTAGCAATATGTATCGTCTGCTAGCAGCACATGGGGGCTGCCATTTTGTTTATGTGTACAAGAAGATTTTCTTAATCCAAATGCTCAATTGCCTTTTTCAAAATTAAAAACCCATTTGAGATTAAAAATATAGAATAGATATGTCAATTTATTTTTAAACTGAAGATTTCCTTATATATTTCTGTTGAAAATCGATATTCGCTTAATAGAAATCTATTTTCTCGATACTGGACGTATGGGACGGAGCAAATTAATTCAAATTTTATGGATGCTTCTTCCCTGAGCATCTATAGCGGTAAACTATGCATTCACCTGCTTTCGGATAATGGAATTGAAAAGTCAGAATGCATGCTGCATATATTATGTTCTGCTCTGTTTGGCAAACCCAAGAAAATAAATTTTTGTTAAGCAAAACCAGACAATTTAAAAGTATCATTATAAAGATTTAATTTTTATAATACATGTAAACACCCACTTTATATTTTCCGTCACATATGGGATTTTAGGTAATGAAGAAAATCAATTTAGGATTTGGATTCAAAATATCTTCCTGACTGGAACATTTCTCAATGGTTCATGTACAATTCCAAATCAGCAAGAAAATGGCAGCCCCCATGTAAATGAGTAGGAGACGATACCGGGTGTTGGAATATCTTTATTTATACCCTTTTCTGATATCTTATTAGAAAATGATTTAGGCCAATAAGTAGGAATATATTACACCTTCCAATATAAGTAAATTTGTCATCAGGGCTTAATTCTCCTTTAACAAAGGGTCTTATGAACTTCGCAAAGCACGGAACGAGTTGTTAGTCATACACTTATGACCAAGAGGAACATCTTCGTTTGTCTTGAGTGATGCAGGGGTCTCCGTCAATTTTCAACTAAAGTTGGAATTTTGAAAATCAGCAAAGTAAAATCTTCAACCACACGCATGAGTTTCTGATTTTCCTTATTTATACTCTTTGTTTTTGATTTGCAATTCTTAGTGATATTGCAATCGTTGTGGTTCGAACTGGTTTTTTGGCATGCACCCTTCACCGAGACTGTCTTCTTTACAAAATGATTTCTATCTGAAAAGGGTTTTACAAAGCAAAAATCCTGAATCACGGGTGAATAACATCTCATTAACACAAATTTGAAAAATAAAAAAGGCACAATGGGAATTGGAGCAACCAGGCCATTTCACAAAAGGCATCTCGTTAACATCATGCCTATTGTGTTTTACAAGGAAGTGAACCCCATAGATTTTTGCACAAAATGTTGAAGACAATGGTGTTCAATGATGCATGACCCTGGAACCTTAACAACTTACCATTGGAAATATGAATTGCTCTCTCATATGGTATGGATTTCATTGTCGGTAAACATATAGTTCATTTACAGGAATTTTGCAAAGTTGGGTTTCCTTTTTTGAGAGGCCCAGTAATACATAATTTCTGTACTTTATGAATTATTATTATCATATTATTATTGTTGCATATATGCTAATTATGCTAATTATGTCAATTGCATTACTTAGTAACCCAGAGGTCGCGGGTACGAATCCCGCTCGGTCTGCCTGTGATTTTTATCACAGCAGTCGAGCAACCTATCACACAGCAGTTGCGTGTGTTACCACCTTCTGGTGGCCGTTGGAGACAATTGAATAATTAACTTCATTATTTCATGTTACCCAACGGATTAATTCTATACCAAAAAAAATGGTGTTATAAATGAATTCCTCATCATAGAAAACCCTAGAAAAGTTGTATTATTCATGTTTTCGGCTTCTGGATAAACATTGGCAAAGAATTCCATATATTGCACATATGCTAATTAGCTCATTATTAGCTCATTGTGATTATTATGCTAATTACGTTAATTGCGTTACTTGAAATTAAAAACTGGTGTCATAAATGAATTCCTCGTCACAGGAAAACCCTGGAAAAGTTGTATTATTTATGTTTTCAGGCTTTCTGGATTAACAATGTCAAAGAGTCCCATATGTGACCCTCCACCACAAAACGACCAATAAGTCGTAAATTTTGTTTTTTTAATTTCAGCACAGTTTGAAAGCTTAGATTCTAAGCTTTAAAATGATATACAACTTGTCTTGTATAGACTAAGCAAACCCTTATAAACTGCAATGAGAATGTCTGAGTGTCAGACAGGCTAATGACCAAAACAATAGAGAAAACGGGCTCTAAAGAGGAGTGACCATTTAAGAGCGCCTAATCTGTGTCCTATTGTTTGTCGCACAAAAGGTTGAGTCAAAACTCCAAAGCCTGCACTGTGAAGTACTCATTGGATTGGTTTGAAACTTTCCATACCTTTAGAATAGATATATTTCTTTCCTTCTGTAGATTTTGAATATCAGACACTGCAAAGTTTTTGAGTTATACCAGAAAAGCAATGTGAAGTACAATCCCAGCAAGCTGACTCACAAAGTTTGAATGTCCATGGAAGAATGGTCAATTTGAATGAGAGTAAAAACATATTTCAATATAGTATTTTACTCCGAAATTTTGTCAGATGGTAGATAAATATCTATACTTTCAGAAAATACCAAAAACTCAAAATAGATATTTCCACCCCAAACAACCTTTTCAAGCTGTTTACTCTAGAACTCCCATTGCGACTTATTGGTCTTTTTGTGGTTCTGGATAAGCAATGGCAAAGAGTTCCATATATTGTCCATATGCTAATTAGCTCATTATTAGCTCATTATGCTTATTATTCTAATTACGTCAATTGCGTTACTTGAAATTAAAAATTGGTGTCATAACTGAATTCCTCGTCACAGAAATCCCTAGAAAAGTTGTACTATTTATGTTTTCGTGCTTTCTGGATAAACAATGACAAACAATGCCATATAGTGCACATATGCTAATTAGCTCATTATGCTAATTATGCTATTTATGTCAATTGCATTACTTAAAAATACAAATTGATGTCATAAATGAATTCCTCGTCATAAAAGCCCCTAGAAAAGTTGTATTATTCATGTTTTCAGCCTTTCTGGATCAATATTAGCAACATATTACTTATTGCACATATGCTAATTAGATGATTATGCTAATTAGGCTAATTAAAAAAGTTCCTCAAGGTTGCCAACGTGGCAACCAAGCTGAATTTACTTCAATACCCATCTAGAACACAAATTAAAAAAAACCCCTTATACTTAACAACTTTTCCAGGTCATGTACATGGTATATGGTACCGTCTACTGGACTATACAAACATTTGTCAAGTATGGATTTTGCACCCTTTCACAAAAGTGGCTTGTGCTCACTAAAGCGTAAAAATATTGTGAGATATTTTGGTGTCATTTAATAGAAGAGACTCTAAGCTATCCACAGGTATAAAAAATTCCTGAAAATATTTCGAAATCCTTAATTGGGGAGATTATCAATTTTAAATGGTTCTCAACTTTGTTGATACCAGCCGGAACAAATAACAATTCTTGTCAAGTCTGTATTTTGCACCCTTTCCAAAAAGTGGCTTTTGATCACTCAAGCATAATAACTATTAACATTTTTGTGTGTGTTTTATTGCATAGGAGAGACACTAGCTACCTACAAGAATGAAAATTTATGAAAATATTCTGAAATATTTATTTGGGGAGACCAAAAAAAATTTACCATCTGCTAGCAATATGTATCGTCTGCTAGCAGCACATGGGGGCTGCCATTTTGTTTATGTGTACAAGAAGATTTTCTTAATCCAAATGCTCAATTGCCTTTTTCAAAATTAAAAACCCATTTGAGATTAAAAATATAGAATAGATATGTCAATTTATTTTTAAACTGAAGATTTCCTTATATATTTCTGTTGAAAATCGATATTCGCTTAATAGAAATCTATTTTCTCGATACTGGACGTATGGGACGGAGCAAATTAATTCAAATTTTATGGATGCTTCTTCCCTGAGCATCTATAGCGGTAAACTATGCATTCACCTGCTTTCGGATAATGGAATTGAAAAGTCAGAATGCATGCTGCATATATTATGTTCTGCTCTGTTTGGCAAACCCAAGAAAATAAATTTTTGTTAAGCAAAACCAGACAATTTAAAAGTATCATTATAAAGATTTAATTTTTATAATACATGTAAACACCCACTTTATATTTTCCGTCACATATGGGATTTTAGGTAATGAAGAAAATCAATTTAGGATTTGGATTCAAAATATCTTCCTGACTGGAACATTTCTCAATGGTTCATGTACAATTCCAAATCAGCAAGAAAATGGCAGCCCCCATGTAAATGAGTAGGAGACGATACCGGGTGTTGGAATATCTTTATTTATACCCTTTTCTGATATCTTATTAGAAAATGATTTAGGCCAATAAGTAGGAATATATTACACCTTCTAATATAAGTAAATTTGTCATCAGGGCTTAATTTTCCTTTAACAAAGGGTCTTATGAACTTCGCAAAGCACGGAACGAGTTGTTAGTCATACACTTATGACCAAGAGGAACATCTTCGTTTGTCTTGAGTGATGCAGGGGTCTCCGTCAATTTTCAACTAAAGTTGGAATTTTGAAAATCAGCAAAGTAAAATCTTCAACCACACGCATGAGTTTCTGATTTTCCTTATTTATACTCTTTGTTTTTGATTTGCAATTCTTAGTGATATTGCAATCGTTGTGGTTCGAACTGGTTTTTTGGCATGCACCCTTCACCGAGACTGTCTTCTTTACAAAATGATTTCTATCTGAAAAGGGTTTTACAAAGCAAAAATCCTGAATCACGGGTGAATAACATCTCATTAACACAAATTTGAAAAATAAAAAAGGCACAATGGGAATTGGAGCAACCAGGCCATTTCACAAAAGGCATCTCGTTAACATCATGCCTATTGTGTTTTACAAGGAAGTGAACCCCATAGATTTTTGCACAAAATGTTGAAGACAATGGTGTTCAATGATGCATGACCCTGGAACCTTAACAACTTACCATTGGAAATATGAATTGCTCTCTCATATGGTATGGATTTCATTGTCGGTAAACATATAGTTCATTTACAGGAATTTTGCAAAGTTGGGTTTCCTTTTTTGAGAGGCCCAGTAATACATAATTTCTGTACTTTATGAATTATTATTATCATATTATTGTTGCATATATGCTAATTATGCTAATTATGTCAATTGCATTACTTAGTAACCCAGAGGTCGCGGGTACGAATCCCGCTCGGTCTGCCTGTGATTTTTATCACAGCAGTCGAGCAACCTATCACACAGCAGTTGCGTGTGTTACCACCTTCTGGTGGCCGTTGGAGACAATTGAATAATTAACTTCATTATTTCATGTTACCCAACGGATTAATTCTATACCGCAAAAAATGGTATTATAAATGAATTCCTCATCATAGAAAACCCTAGAAAAGTTGTATTATTCATGTTTTCGGCTTCTGGATAAACATTGGCAAAGAATTCCATATATTGCACATATGCTAATTAGCTCATTATTAGCTCATTGTGATTATTATGCCAATTACGTTAATTGCGTTACTTGAAATTAAAAACTGGTGTCATAAATGAATTCCTCGTCACAGGAAAACCCTGGAAAAGTTGTATTATTTATGTTTTCAGGCTTTCTGGATTAACAATGTCAAAGAGTCCCATATGTGACCCTCCACCACAAAACGACCAATAAGTCGTAAATTTTGTTTTTTTAATTTCAGCACAGTTTGAAAGCTTAGATTCTAAGCTTTAAAATGATATACAACTTGTCTTGTATAGACTAAGCAAACCCTTATAAACTGCAATGAGAATGTCTGAGTGTCAGACAGGCTAATGACCAAAACAATAGAGAAAACGGGCTCTAAAGAGGAGTGACCATTTAAGAGCGCCTAATCTGTGTCCTATTGTTTGTCGCACAAAAGGTTGAGTCAAAACTCCAAAGCCTACACTGTGAAGTACTCATTGGATTGGGTTGAAACTTTCCATACCTTTAGAATAGATATATTTCTTTCCTTCTGTAGATTTTGAATATCAGACACTGCAAAGTTTTTGAGTTATACCAGAAAAGCAATGTGAAGTACAATCCCAGCAAGCTGACTCACAAAGTTTGAATGTCCATGGAAGAATGGTCAATTTGAATGAGAGTAAAAACATATTTCAATATAGTATTTTACTCCGAAATTTTGTCAGATGGTAGATTAATATCTATACTTTCAGAAAATACCAAAAACTCAAAATAGATATTTCCACCCCAAACAACCTTTTCAAGCTGTTTACTCTAGAACTCCCATTGCGACTTATTGGTCTTTTTGTGGTTCTGGATAAGCAATGGCAAAGAGTTCCATATATTGTCCATATGCTAATTAGCTCATTATTAGCTCATTATGCTTATTATTCTAATTACGTCAATTGCGTTACTTGAAATTAAAAATTGGTGTCATAACTGAATTCCTCGTCACAGAAATCCCTAGAAAAGTTGTACTATTTATGTTTTCGTGCTTTCTGGATAAACAATGACAAACAATGCCATATAGTGCACATATGCTAATTAGCTCATTATGCTAATTATGCTATTTATGTCAATTGCATTACTTAAAAATACAAATTGATGTCATAAATGAATTCCTCGTCATAAAAGCCCCTAGAAAAGTTGTATTATTCATGTTTTCAGCCTTTCTGGATCAATATTAGCAACATATTACTTATTGCACATATGCTAATTAGATGATTATGCTAATTAGGCTAATTAAAAAAGTTCCTCAAGGTTGCCAACGTGGCAACCAAGCTGAATTTACTTCAATACCCATCTAGAACACAAATTAAAAAAAACCCCTTATACTTAACAACTTTTCCAGGTCATGTACATGGTATATGGTACCGTCTACTGGACTATACAAACATTTGTCAAGTATGGATTTTGCACCCTTTCACAAAGTGGCTTGTGCTCACTAAAGCGTAAAAATATTGTGAGATATTTTGGTGTCATTTAATAGAAGAGACTCTAAGCTATCCACAGGTATAAAAAATTCCTGAAAATATTTCGAAATCCTTAATTGGGGAGATTATCAATTTTAAATGGTTCTCAACTTTGTTGATACCAGCCGGAACAAATAACAATTCTTGTCAAGTCTGTATTTTGCACCCTTTCCAAAAAGTGGCTTTTGATCACTCAAGCATAATAACTATTAACATTTTTGTGTGTGTTTTATTGCATAGGAGAGACACTAGCTACCTACAAGAATGAAAATTTATGAAAATATTCTGAAATATTTATTTGGGGAGACTTTGTCCAACTGTTAACTTTTGGGGGGACGCATTGTATAAATTTCTTGGTATGATCTGCTAGCATGACATGGGCACTACCATTTTCATGATAATGTGACGTACCAGGCGCAGTTGTAGGCCTACATGTATCATGGGCCAAGCTTTAGTCAGAGACACATTTGAATTCAACAGCAATAACTTTACTTTTATAGCTGAGAAGGTAAAATATTTTTGTGGAAAATATATAAAAAGAGAAAAAATTTAAATACAACTAGATGAATCTCCGACCACGCACGGTCGGAATTTATGCCTCCGCCAACACCAGATTGGCAATGTATGCCATACATGTACACTTTAAAAAGGATTGGTCCATCAAAATTACAAATCTTTTCACTTCAAAAGCACAGGAGACAGAATTTCATTTTATTTTCAAATAAAAAACACCAAGGAAATAGATATTTTATAGCAAATAGACCACTGTCCCCTTGAAATTTCTAAAATAGGTAGGGCCTAGACTCCATACATCATGAACCATTTTTATGTATATAATGACCTCTATGACCTTTGACCTTGAGATCCCCTAAAATCTAATCAGTTCATCGTCCCTCACATATATATGCATATGTGGGCCGAGTTAGAGGTTGATCTGTCAAACAACTGAAGTTATTGCAAGAACGAACCATTTTTATGTACATAATGACGTCTCTGACCTTTGACCTTGAGACCCTAAAATCTAATCAGTTCATCGTCCCTCCCATGTGCAAACAGTTCCTAAGTTATCACAAGAATGAACCATTTTTATGTATATAATGACCTCTATGACCTTTGACCTTTGACACCCCAAAATCTAATCAGTTCTTCGTCCTCCCATAAGAATACATGGGCCAAGTTAGAAGTTGATCCGCCAAACAGTTCCTAAGTTATCACAAGAATGAACCATTTTTATGTATATAATGACCTATGACCTTTGACCTTGAGACCCCAAAATCTAATCAGTTCATCGTCCCTCCCATATGCATACATGGGTCAAGTTACAAACTGATCCGCCAAACGGTTTTGAAGTTATCGCGAGAACGAAAAGGGGACGGACGGACGGACGGACGGACGGACGGACGGACAGACGACCCGAAAACATAATGCCTCCGGCACCACCTACGGTGGGCGGAGGCATAATAAAATATAACAGTTGACTAATCAATCATATTTATGCAAAATCTTCACCTTGCGAGAGCCACAACCTATTTAAATGCAATTTGCGTTCTGAAAATAATAGTACAAGAGATAATGGCAGGTGAATGAAATACTTCAGCATCACAGATACTTCAGAAAGAAGCGTCCATAAATTTGAATAAGTTACCTTCCTTAACCACTTCGCTAGTACGTCACGTTGTGAAGAAATTGGAGATGCTGTCATGCTGAGAAATTTTACATTACCGTTAAGAATATCTTAATGTATACCTCTCTTGTACACTTTGGTAGGAAATCTTGTAAATTGACATGCAAGAATACAATAAATCTCTCAGAATAACTACATTTATTTCTTGGGGTGAGGTTTCCTTTAACGATATACCAGATCATGTAGTATCCAATGTAAAGCTGTTTGCCAATGATGTAATCTTGTATAGATCTATTACTTCTCCCGAAGATTGTGACAAACTTCATGAATGAGAGATAATGTGGCAAATAAATTACAAACATCTCAATGTACAATGTACAAGTCAGGAGAGGGATGCGTTTTCTCATAGCTTTATTCAAGGAGACCACAATTTTTACCAGTTATCTAGCTAAAAAATCTCCCTTAAAACAAAGAACCAGACAATCATACATATCAAATAATGCTATTGGGGCTAATATTACAAATAGTCCTTGTACCTGAGAACAATAGTTGTGTGGAACACGCTTCCCTCAGTTGCAAATAACGCCCCTGGCGTAGGTACATTTAAACTAATGAGAAAACCTTATATTAACCCTAGCGCTGCATCGATTGCTTGATGACGTTGATAATCTGCAGGTCGATAGCTACTCTGCTGAGGCGTTCGTTTAAGACTAGGCAAGAATCATATCTGATGAATACTGCATTAAGCACTGTTACTTTGGGTTGAGTCACTTGGGTGTTTGTAATGAAGCAGAAATGGAATTGAATTCAGTTGAATTTGATATTCTGAGTGATCATTAAGTATTTTTTAACGCATAATTCGTTAAAGATTTACAATATTTGTTTATTAAATTTTAAGTACTGTAATTAAGCAGCTAATGCTTAAATCATATCAATTTAAATATACAATGTTTGTACCGTTTTCTTTGTAATCTGCAATGACTAAAAGGAGATAGGAAATGTGCATGTTTCTCATGGGTAAATGAGAAGGGGGTGGGTAGGATGAGAAGGGGAGGGGTAGGATGAGAATGGGAGGGGTAGGATGAGAAGGGGAGGGGGTAAGATGAGAAGGGGGGGGGGTAAGATGAGAAGGGGAGGGGTAAGATGAGAAGGGAATGGGTAAGATGAGAAGGGGATGGGTAAGATGAGAAGGGGATGGGTAAGATGAGATGGGGAGTGGTAAGATGAGAAGGGGATGGGTAAGATGAAAAGGGGAGGGGTAAGATGAGAAGGGGATGGGTAAGATGAGATGGGGAGGGATAAGATGAGAAGGGGAGGGGTAGGATGAGAAGGGGGGGGGGGTAGGATGAGAAGGGGAGGGGGTAAGATGAGAAGGGGGATAAGATGAGAATGGGAGGGGTAAGATGAGAAGGGAATGGGTAAGATGAGAAGGGGATGGGTAAGATGAGAAGGGGATGGGTAAGATAAGATGGGGAGTGGTAAGATGAGAAGGGGATGGGTAAGATGAAAAGGGGATGGGTAGGATGAGAAGGGGATGGGTAAGATGAGAAGGGGATGGGTAAGATGAGATGGGGAGTGGTAAGATGAGAAGGGGTTGGGTAAGATGAAAAGGGGAGGGGTAAGATGAGAAGGGGATGGGTAAGATGAGATGGGGAGGGGTAAAATGAGAAGGGGATGGGTAGGATGAGAAGGGGAGGGGTAGGATGAGAAGGGGATGGGTAAGATGAGAAGGGGATGGGTAAGATGAGATGGGGAGTGGTAAGATGAGAAGGGGATGGGTAAGATGAGAAGGGGAGGGGTAAGATGAGAAGGGGATGGGTAGGATGAGAAGGGGAGGGGTAGGATGAGAAGGGGAGGGGTAGGATGAGAAGGGGAGGGGTAGGATGAGAAGGGGAGGGGTAAGATGAGAAGGAGATGGGTAAGATGAGAAGGGAAGGGGTAAGATGAGAAGGGGATGGGTAAGATGAGATGGGGAGTGGTAAGATGAGAAGGGGAGGGGTAAGATGAGAAGGGGAGGGGTAAGATGAGAAGGGGAGGGGTAAGATGAGAAGGGGATGGGTAAGATGAGAAGGGGATGGGTAAGATGAGATGGGGAGTGGTAAGATGAGAAGGGGATGGGTAAGATGAGAAGGGGATGGGTAAGATGAGAAGGGGAGGGGTAAGATGAGAAGGGGATGGGTAAGATGAGATGGGCGGGGTAAGATGAAAAGGGGATGGGTAAGATGAGATGATGGTGGAGATGGTAAGATGAGAAGGGGATGGGTAAGATGAGAAGGGGATGGGTAAGATGAGAAGGGGAGGGGTAAGATGATGGGATGGGTAAGATGAAATGGGCGGGGTAAGATGAGAAGGGGAGGGTAAGATGAGAAGGGGAGGGGTAAGATGAGAAGGGGAGGGGTAAGATGAGATGGGGAGGGGTAAGATTAGAAGGGGAGGGGTAAGATGAGAAGGGGAGGGGTAAGATGAGAGGGGATGGGTAAGATGAGATGGGGATGGGTAGGATGAGAAGGGGAGGGGTAAGATGTGAAGGGGAGGGGGTAAGATGAGAAGGGGGGCTAAGATGAGAAGGGGGGATAAGATGAGAATGGGAGGGATAAGATGAGAAGGGAAGGGGTAAGATGAGAAGGGGATGGGTAAGATGAGATTGGGAGTGGTAAGATGAGATGGGGAGGGGTAAGATGAGAAGGGGATGGGTAAGATGAGATGGGGAGGAGTTAGATGAGAAGTGGAGGGGTAAGATGAGAAGGGGAGGGGTAAGATGAGAAGTGGAGGGGTAAGATGAGAAGGGGAGGGGTATGATGAGAATGTGAGGGGTAAGATGAGAAGGGAAGGGGTAAGATGAGAAGGAGAGGGTAAGATGAGAAGGGGGTAAGGTGGATTTGGGTTGTTATCACTTACAAGTTACGATAGCTATTATAAACTACTGAATCACTGAATTTGATTGGCTAGGAACAAATTTGTCATAGATCTGCAGCAGTTGTTAATGATAATAAGATTTATGAGACGGGCTCTGGTATGTGAGAGAGTTAATCAGAGAGGATACGGAGGACAATAGAATGACAGGAATTTAAAAAAATAGGAAAAGTAACATGATCTTTACTATTAAACAATGTGCTATGCCTAAAATTTACTGATGTACATGTTGTAATTTCCACCTTAAATTGTAGTATCTGATAGTTTTACAGTACTGATACAATAATGGGCATAATATTTTAATAACATGTAGGCCACATGGAGCATGTCGCAGGTATAAGTCTGCAGGTGGACAGAGAATTATTATTACTCATAAATATATGACAGATTCAGATACCTATAGTCTTTCTTTTCAATAGCAAATTAGAGAATTTGTTTAAATGGATGTGAATTATTCATAAAAAAATAAAAAGCCTAACACCAGCCATATATCTCAGATTTTCATTAAGCATCTCTTTAGAAAATAAAAGTGTGTTGAACTGAAATGTCTGTATCTGATATCACCTGTGTGTTGAGTAAATTTACCAACTGTCACTGCGTAATATTGAAATTAAGATATATTTCAGTGCTTTTTTTTATCTCACTTTTATCTTTATTATTTTTCTGTTTGTGTAATGGGACTCCCCTCGATACTTAATACGGTATCTTGATTTTCAATTTATTTTGTTTTGCATAGACTCTATATGATTACAGCCAAAAAGAAAAATGATCTAAAAGAGGAAGTAAAATGTAAGGTAAAAGACAAAAAGGTAAAGCAAAGAGAGTATACAAACCATGTATTCGTTTTTATCTAAAATCATTACAAGAAAGAAATGAGATCAAGTTAGTTAACTTTAGTTTTATCATGGTTTAATATGTTCGCTCTTCTTTCAAGCATTGTAAAATGTGAAATCGATGATAAATAATGTAGAATTGGGGGGGGGGGGGGGGGTATGTCCGGACAGTAAAAGGGGGAGTCCACCCTGATATAACGTTTGTTTTAAAAGAAGGAGAAAAAAAATAAAGCATCGGGTGAATTAGTTCAGTGAAATTTGATAGGAAATGCAAACTGCAAAATTTATGGGCAATTCTATGATAAAGTGGATATCAGGCCAAACTTCATTTTTGCTCTTTCTGAAATTCAGGTCGATTTGGGGGGTTTAAATAAATACATGAATTGTTTTTACAAAGGGATTTCATACTCACCAAAAACAATTTTATTTAATATGGCCCCTTATAGAAGAATCCGAACCATACACAAATTTAGATAGATGGGAAACAGTTTCTTAGTCGTGGACAGAAATATACTGCATATTTTGTGAATTTTTCGATTAGATAATTTGTAGGGCATTTAGTCACACCAATTTAAAAGAAAGTAGGCAATAAAAGGTCGTTGAAAAGGTATAAAAATCTCAAATATATGTAGTAGTGGACAAACTGTAACGTGACTAACCGTAACGTAACTAACCAAGGTTTTGGGCTCTACTTAAACAAATTGACAGATACAATCTCTAAGAAATTTGGGGCAAAATTTGTCATCATTTAAGAAGTAATTCTGATATGTTTCCAAGTTTGAGGTACAATACAATAAGGAGGAATATTGTTTCAAAAACTTTGGTTTGTTTCTCATGTCCTTTTTTTGTAACGTAACTAACCGGCATAAAACATTCTCATTACTTATTTTATTCATTTACTTTTGATTTCTTCATGTACTGTAGACCTTTGTTAGGTGAATATATATTTGCAAGAGTAGGACTACAGATGAAAAAGCTATTGAATTATCTGTATCAAAAATATTAAAATTTGATAAAGTGTAACGTAACTAACCATGGAATTGCCCTTATAATTTTTCTAAATAAAATATGCAACCCAGATAAAATCACTGTTCTTATGTTTTCCCACAAAACTGTATGAAATAAATGTATTCTTCAACAACTAAGAATATGAAAAATTATGAAATCATCTGTACATTATCATCTGGATAATTGTGTAGTGGAACCTAAAAATCTTTCTTGCCACATATGTTGTACTCAATCTGATAACTGTCACGAAAAATCAAAATATTTTAAAGTATGTACCTACGAAGAAAGGGAGCTTTGCAATTGTCTTTTTCCATCCTGTTTTCATAACATATTTGCCTTTAGTAATATTGATGATATTGCATTTGAACATCTATTTAAAAGGAATGGTGATACTCACCCATACCAGCTATTAAATAATTTTCAAAATATTGAAGATTTATACTTTGATGACATGGATCACAATCTTGATATTTTGGATTGTAAATATTACCTAGATGATGATTTTTTATTAAAGACTCTGGAATTCAAAGAAAATTTTAGTATTATTCATTTTAATTCTCGAAGCTTGTCAAAAAACTTTGATGCAATATCTGATTTTATATTTTCTCTTAATTTTAATTTCTCCATCTATGGATTCTCAGAAACCTGGATTCATGAAAATACACCACTTACTTTTAATCTACCTGGATATTCATTTATACATACTGATCGCAAACACAGCAAAGGAGGTGGTGTGGGTCTGTTGATATCTGATTCTTTGGATTATATTATTAGACATGATATTTTACAATTTTCTGACTACTATGAGTCTTTATTTATAGAAATTACTATTCATAGAGGGAAAAATATAATTGTTGGTATTATTTACAGAAAACCTCAATCAAAAGTCAGGGATTTTAATATACATTTCCAGACTTGTTTAGAAAATTTGAATACAGAACATAAAGAAGTATACATAATGGGAGATTTTAATATAAATCTATTGAATTATGGTAATGCTTCTGTGAATGATTTTTTGAGTGCAATACATTTGAACAGCTTTGTGCCCTTAATTGATAAGCCAACGCGTGTTACAGAGTCATCCTCATCCTTAATTGATAATATTTTTACTAATAACTATGTATCAAATGTGCTTTCTGGCCTATTTTACAGTGATATCACAGATCATTTTCCCATTTTTTCAAATAACGCATTTTAAATTTCCTGCACAATGTACCTCCACTCGTAAATTTCGTCGTATAAATGAAAGTACTATTAGAATTTTTGAAGAGAAAGTGTATAATGTTGATTGGAGTGATGTATTCAACTGTACAGATACTGAAGAAGTTTATAATATGTTTACAGTTATGTTATCTAAAGTTTATGATGATGTATTCGTAATAGGAGACACTAAAAGTAAAAGAAAAAAGATTAAAAAGCCATGGATAACTGTAGCCATTTTAAAAAAGATAAGATTGAAAAATAAATTATATAAGAAGTATCGAAAAAAATGTACTGATGATAATAGGAGAAAATATGTCAAGGTCAGGAACATTGTAACTAAAATTTTACGTTGTGCACGTACAAACTATTACAAACTTAAATTTCAATTATTTAAAGGAAATATGAAAAGAACATGGAACATGATAAATGAATTACTTGGAAAATGTAAGAAAAATTTTCCATCATATGTTACTGTAAATGGGACTGATGTACATGATGGAAAGGATATTGCTGATAGCTTTAATACATATTTTGTAAATATAGGAGCTTCTATGGCAAATACTATACAAAATAATGGCAATTTTGTTGATTTTTTATCTGGAAGATGTAATAACTCTATATTTTTTAAACCTATAAAAGAAAATGAAATATTGGAAGTTGTTAAAAATATGAACTCATCTAATAGTAGTGGTATTGATGACATTAGTCCTACTGTTGTGAAAAAAATTATACATGGTATTGTGAAGCCTTTATGCTTTATTTTTAACTTATCATTCACATCTGGAATAGTACCCATGAAATTAAAAATAGCAAAAGTTACACCTGTTTACAAAAAGAAAGATATCCACGACATTTCAAATTATAGACCAATCTCTGTTCTTCCCGTTTTCTCTAAAATATTAGAAAGACTGGCTTATGATAGGATGTCTGAATTCTTATATAAAAATACTATATTAAATGAATATCAATATGGCTTTTTGAAAAATGTTTCTACTGAAATGGCACTTATTGACTTACATGATTACATTAATTCTTTTAAAAATAAATTACATACCGTGGGTATATTTCTTGACTTAAGTAAAGCATTCGATTCAATTGATTATTCGATATTGTTACATAAATTAAGTTATTACGGCATTAGAGGGCTACCTTATTCTTGGTTTAAAAGTTATTTACAAAGTCGAACCCAAGTTGTCTCATACAACGATGTGACTCTCTTAATATTTCATTTGGTGTTCCTCAAGGATCGATCCTAGGTCCTTTATTATTTCTTTTGTTTATTAATGATCTCCCAAATTGTTCTAAAAAATTGAAATTTATATTATTTGCTGATGACACCAATATTTTGTATTCGACAGATGATCAGTTATCATTGTCAACTATTTTAAATAATGAACTGCAAAAGGTCTCTAAATGGTTTAAGGCCAATAAACTTACATTAAATATAGATAAATCAAATTATATATTATTCCATACTGCGAAACAGAAACAAAAAAAAATAGTTCTTTGCAAAACTTAATAGTGAAAATCAACAATACGTCACTTGAACGTGTATATTGTACTAAATTTCTGGGTGTATACATTGATCATGATTTATCATGGAATACTCACATCTCTTATGTTAGAAAAAAGTTATCACAGAACATTGGTGTCATCAGCAAGTTATGCCATATCCTACCGAAATACATTCTTATTACATTGTATAATACTCTAGTCCTACCGTTTTTATCATACTGTAATATTGTATGGGCTAATACATATTCTTCCAAGTTGGAAGCACTCTTTATATTGCAAAAGAGATTTGTAAGAATAGCTTCATCATCTACATATTTGGCACATACAAAACCTTTGTTCAAGAAGTTATTCATACTGAATATTTATAAATTGAATAATTATTTTAATGCAATACTACTATTTAAACACAGACTTGGTCTATTACCCCAAAATTTATGCGATATGTTAACATTAAATTGTTCAGTTCATAGATATAATACTAGAAATAGAATGAAATATTATTTATCTGTTATTACCAAACAATATGAATTACACTCTTTCAGACATAAAGCTCCTTCTGTATGGAATTCTATCCCATCAGACATAACTTCAGTTCAAAGTTTGAATTTATTTAAAAGCTTAAATTATATATTATTTCCAATGATCTCGCGATGTAAACAAAACCAATATTATTCCACGATGCAATTTTGTTTAGGGTTGTGCGGTAAACATTTTTGTTTTATTTTTTATTCATCATAAATCATTTTGTATGATTCCATTTGTAATTTTGTTTATGTGAATTTCTTGTCATGGGGGCTGTCAAGACAAACCCACTAGGGTTTTTATACAGCAACCAAATTCCTATTTTTATTGTCAATCTTTTAATATTTTAATAATTGCATGCAAATTGTAATGATTATGTCTTAGTATACAATTATTATATTGCATATTTCTTGCATGTTGATGTTAATGTTTTTATGGAATTGAATAAAGCTGAATTGAATTGAATCGTCCAAAATAATTGCGAGAGGAGCTGGCAAGATATGTTGCCAAGTTGTGTTTGATTGATTACAACTTTAAAAATTCTCTACTTTCTTAAATCTCGTCTGAATTCGCTCAAACTTGAAATAATGTTTCCCTCACTAATACGATTCATTCAAATCAACTAAATACTGACCTTGCCTTTAACACCAATTAACCCGTCATTTTTGCCGTCGGATTTTACGAGAACTATGCTTCAGGTAACTAATATTACCTTTCATTTGTACGCGCTCTATTGGTAGCGCGCACTCTATAGTGAAGTGCGTAGAGCAAGGAGTAATCTATGCAAAGTATCGTGGATGACGACGGCTAGATAAAATGCAAGTTTATTTACCAGTTTTTGAATGACACCTTTTAAAAATAAAGTAATGAAACTCACCAGAATATATGATTGAATTATTTTGTTACTTGAGACGACTTGTCGGATGCAAAGATGTACAAATGATGGGGTTTTCTAGGAAGATTTCAGGAGCTTCACTGTCCATGGTTATGGTGATAACAGGACACGGAAGCTATAACTTAACTCTGGCTCGCGCTCTATTATACTATTAATACATGGTTGGGAGTGCGTTGGTGCGATCTGGGAACACAAATGTTTTTATCGTTGTGTATACTATACGCACGAGGCGCAAGGCGAGTGTGTTTGACACCACGATAAAAACCTGCGTGTTGCCAGATCGCACTAACGCACAAACTCACAACCATGTATTAATAGTTTTATAAAACCGGTCGGCAATATGCTTATGAAGTCTATAAAATGGTTACGAAACGCCAAGAGTCGCACAGTCATGGAGGCTGCCATTTGCTTTCCTGGATGACATCACAGAAGCGCAGCAAAAAAAGTTTTTTAAAAATCCCTGCGCTAAAATGACAAACTAGGCGATTTCATTGCGTTTTAAGTTTGCACGTACCAGAGGTACGCGCAGCTCAGCCATGCTTTAGAGTCTCTTTGCCGTGCGTTATCACTTTTTTGCACGGTCACGTGGTGTTATTTGACCAATCAGGTTGGCTACATTTTTTAACCCCTTTTATAATATTAGCTAACATAGCTATACACAGCTAGCGCTAGCGGATCGCAGCGCTAGCCTTAACCTTGCTATAATTCAATTAGCTGTTAGTGCGCAACAGTCTGACCAATCACGAGGCTTAATAGAGAAATGTAGTGTTTGGAGCAAATACGGCTCATTTGACTGGACAATCACTTTTCCTTTAGATTATCGGCTGGAAACTTTGAGTAATATAGTAGTGATTTATGGGCAAATATTTCATTATTTCTTCAGGAGTTCAACAACTCTATACACTTATTGTGGTGGCAGGAAAAAAGTCTACAGCAGGTCTCACGTCCCAATACCTTTGCATAGTTAGTTTTCAGTTAATAAACAATTTCCATATCACATTAATATGAATATCGGTTACAGTTTTATACTGTTTGTCTTAATAATTATGTTTCCATGTGAAGTAGCAGAGTAATCTAAAATATACTATTATGTACGCAATATAGGCCTACATTTTAATATACCAGTCATCAGTAGCCCACTGAGTTTATAGTTACTTTTTGCGCATGAGCAAATAAAGGTCATTTGTACCAAAGTAAAAAAAAAAAAGAACACACACAAACACTGACACAAATTATGCTACAGACGTTGTCGCTGGGGGGGGGGGGGGGGGGGGGGGCGGGTGAACAAAAAATGGAGATCCATGACCTGGAAAAGTTGTGAAGTTTTTTTGTTGATTTGTGTTCTAGATGGGTATTGAAGTAAATTCAGCTGGCAACCTTGAGCAATTTTTTTTTAATTAGCCTAATTAGCATAATCATGTAATTAGCATATGTGCAATAAGTAATATGTTGCTAATCTTAATCCAGAATGGCTGAAAACATGAATAATACAACTTTTCTAGGGGTTTTTATGACGAGGAATTCATTTATGCCATCAATTTTTATTTTTAAGTAATGCAATTGACGTAAATAGCATAATTAGCATAATGAGCTAACAATGAGCTAATTAGCATATGTGCAATATATGGAATTCTTTGCCATTGTTTATCCAGAAGCCGAAAACATGAATAATACAACTTTTCTAGGGTTTTCTATTATGAGGAATTCATTTATAACACCATTTTTTTAAATTTCTAAGTAATGTAATTGACCTAATTAGCATAATTAGCATATATGCAACAATAATAATATGATAATAATAATTCATAAAGTACAGAAATTATGTATATACTGGGCGTTTCAAAAAAAGGAAACCCAACTTTGCAAAATTCCTGTAAATGAACTATATGTTTACCGACAATGAAATCCATACCATATGAAAGAGTAATTCATATTTCCAATGGTAAGTTGTTAAGGTTTCGAGGGTCATGCATCTTTGAGCACCATTGTCTTCAACATTTTGTGCAAAAAATCTAGTTGGTTCACTTTCTTGTAAAACACAATAGGCATGATGTTAAGGAGATGCCTTTTGTGAAATGGCCTGGTTGCTCCAATTCCCATTGTGCATAATTTTCTTTTTCAAATTTGTGTTAATGAGATGTTATTCACCCATGATTCAGGATTTTTGCTTTATAAAACCCTTTTCAGATAGAAATCATTTTGCAAAGAAGACAGTCTCGGTGAATTTTAACAAGGGTGCATGCCAAAAAACCAGTGCGAACCAAAAGGATTGCAATATCACTAAGAATTGCAAATCAAAAACAAAGAGTATAAATAAGGAAAATCTAAAACTCATGCGTGTGGTTGAAGATTTTACTTTGCTAATTTTCAACTTTAGTTGAAAATTGACGGAGACCCCTGCAGCACTCAAGAAAAACGAAGATGTTTTCTGTGTTCTCGGAAGATCTCACTTCCTCTTGGTCATAAGTTTATGACTAACAAATCGTTCCGTACTTTGCGAAGTTCATAAGACCCTTTGTTAAGGCGTAAAATTATAAATCATTATGAGATTTGCTTACTAACAGATGGCCATAAACAGATAAAAGAGCTACCAAGCTAGTTGACAAAGCCATTCAACCCAAACCATGCCTATTGCGTTTTACAAGAAAGTGAACCAACTGGAATTTTGCACAGAAGTTTCAAGACAATCGTGTTCACTGATGCTTGACTGTGGAAACCTAAACAAGTTACCATTGGAAAGCAAATGAATTACTCTTTCATATGATATGAAATTAAACTCCGGTAAATATATAGTCCACTCGTAGGAAATTTTCAAAGTTGGTTTTCCTTTTTTTAACGTATATTCTACTGTGCTGCAAGAGTTCCTGGGGAGCGTTTCATCAAACGTTTTGTCAGTGATTTTTACCGACAACTGTTATAAGCTACTGAAATCCTTACATCTGATTGGCTGACAGCAACTTTGTCAGTAAAAATCACTGACAAGACACATGATGAAACGCTCCCCAGATGTACTTATAACTAAGAGGAGTAATTAAATGAAAAGATATGTTTTTAATTTTTATCTGAAAGTATTTACAGTTGGGGATTTCCTGATTTCTAATGGTAAGTTTTTCCACAATTTGGGGGCTGTGCAGACAAATGCTTGATCTCCTAAGGTTATTTTTGTTTTATATGATGGGGTTGGCAGTATTAAAGTATCTCGAGAACTGTGCAGGGTGAGGGTATGTTTGCAAGCTTTGAGTTGTAACAGATCTACAATATAATTAGGGGCTTGACCAATTAGAGCTTTATAGACAATCAACATGACTTTAAAAGATATTCTTTGTCGCACCGGTAGTCAGTGCAGATCTCTCAAAACAGGGGTGATCCTTGAGAATTTTGGAGTATCCACAAATTAGTCTTGCACAAAGGTTTTGGACCCGCTGCAGTCGTCCTATTTGAGAGTCAGGGAGTCCATACAATAACCCATTACAATAATCTAACTTGCTAGTGATGCATGCATGAGCAATTGTTTTCATACTATCCTGATCAATATATTTTTCTAATATGTCTGATATTATATAAAATGCAATATGATGATATACATACATTGGTAATGTGTGCTTCCATATTCAAATAACTGTCAACATGCACTACCAGATTTCTAGCATTCATGGATGGTTTTATGACAGAACTTCCAACAAATATCCAATCGAAATTAAGTTTGGATACCTGTTTAGATGTGCCAATGAGCAACAATTCAGTTTTACTGTCATTTAGCATGAGTTTGTTTTGCAGCATCCATTCACGTATATAACTGACACTGCTTCTATGAGCGAGACGCTTTGCTCTTTATAAGCATATACATAGGGTCTAAATGACAAGTAAATCTGTATGTCATCGGCGTAGCAGTGACATTATATTCCAGGAAACTTGTTGACTTTTGTAAAGAGATTACCTGTGTACAGAGTAAATAACAGAGGGCCCAACCGAGAACCTTGTGGGACCCCGAAGGGCTCTAGAAAAGAATCAGAGACAGCATCAATCTTGATCTTTTGATGTCTATCTGTCAAATATGACTCAATCCATCTGAGAGCATCATCAATGTCAAAGCAGATCTTCAGCGTTTCCAATAAAAAAGCAAGACTGATCTATGGTATCAAATGCGCTATATAGGAGCAACATGTAGACTTCTTTGTCATTGTTTATCTAGAAAGTCTGAAAACACCTTTTAAAGACAACAAATTAGTGAAAAGATATTCCATGCAGATGTAGTATAATTAGCCTAATTAACAAGTAAATTCGCATATTTGCATTTATTGATATAGTTAATCCAGAAAAATCTGGGATGACAGATTTAATGTGTATACATTTTTATTATGACCAACCATGTTGACACGAATAATAATTACCCTTATTAGCATAATTAGCATATTAATCAGGCAATTACCTAGTGGCCTCTTGAATTTCTCTCTGACAAGACAGAATACGTAGGTATTCATTTGTAATTTCCCACTGTACCAGTGATAAGAGAATGAACAGTCATGACAGACCAGTAAGAAAATGTTTGGGTCGACTGAAAGATGGTAATGATGGCAAAGTATACAATTATACAAGTATATAATTATACTACATTTACATGGAACATCTTCTCATAAACTAATTATTTTGTTATCTTTAAAAAGTGTTCTAAAATGTTGCATTGCACCATTTTTAGGCTTTCTAGATAATGACAAAGAAGTCTACATATTGCACATATGCTAATAATGCCATTTACGACAATTTCATTACTTAATAATAAAAACTGGTGCCGTCCATATATTGCACATATGCTAATTTGCTCATTATGCTAATTATGCAATTTACGACAATTTCATTACTTAAAAATAATAAATGGCGTCATAAATGAATTCCTCGTCATAGAAAACCCTAGAAAGTTGAATTATTTATGTTTTCAAGTTTCTGGATAAACAATGGCAAATAACTCCATATATTTCAGAAAAAGGTTTGCGGTACAACCATGTGAGTTGGAATAACTCACATGGTTGTACCGCAAACCTTTTTCTGAATTACAACTTCACCATGCAAACCTTCAAATCCTATAACTCCATATATTGCATATATGCTAATTAGCTAATTATGCTAATTATGCTATTTATGACAATTGCATTACTTAAAAATAAAAACTGGTGTCATAAATGAATTCCTCGTCATAGAAACCCCTAGGAAAGTTGTATTAATTATATTTTCAGGCTTTCTGGGTTAAGATTAGCAACATATTATATATTGCATATATGCTAATTAGATGATTATGCTAATTAGGCTAATAAAAAAATTGCTCAAGGTTGCCAAGGTGGCAACCAAGCTGAATTTACCTCAATACCCATTTAGAATACGAATCAACAAAAAAACTTTGTACTTAACAACTTTCCAGGTCTGAAAAACTTCTACTGGACTATAGCGCCATTTTTGAGCTCTCACCATAATATCTTTAAAATCTTACTTTTGACGTCCGAACCATAAAACTGTAAATTTTCAAGGTCTTAACAGAAATGAGGAAGTAATAATCCATCAATTTAGACTAGGAAAATGCAAATTAAATCACTATTTATATATATGTAACCAACATGAAAATGGTTTTTGTACATATTGTAATGTTTTTCTTCAATGTAAGAAATACGAAAGAGAAAGAACAATGCAAAGACTTAAATTAGATACGTTGGATTTAGTGAAATTATTGGGAAGAGATGCGAATTTTAGAGTCATCTTTAATTATATTAAAACAAAAAGATTTGAATAGCTATTTTACTGCTCCATATTAGCATATTCTTACATTTCTAATAAGGAATATAGTCAGGAGAGAATGTTATCCTCAATGTAAGGTTGTAGTTTGAACGCCCAAAAGCCATGGGCATGCGTAGACCAATATAATTGTACATGTACCTTATTTAAGTGCAATAAATAAAGGAATTCGACTCGTCATTATCCTCATTATTTTTGGTACGAAAGTTTGATTACAATAACGCACAATTAAAGGTGATGGGAAACTAATTTTGCATTTCGCAGAGGCAGGTGAGCCCGTTCAAACCCGAAGACATTGGCCGGGAAAAGCAAACCCACCTCAACAATTTCGACAACACAACGATATGTAACATGGATCGTCAGTGGCGCAGATAATCTGTTAAGATTGAAGAGCGCCATCAGCTCCAACAACAACAACAACCGAACGATTATTTAAGGTAAAGATCTGATTTTTATACAAACTTAACGTATTGTGCATCATTTGAGGCCCTCTCATTGGAATTTTCTTCCTCATTAAGAAAGCTTATGACTTGAGAAGTAAAATCCGGCCAGGCCATAATCAACGTACTACCAGTACCATTGGTTCAAGCCAACGCCCATCATCGCGATCGGTTGACCCATCGACACGCGCGCACGCAACCCGATAACACACCAGCTATGGAGTCTACTATTGCCGATCTACAGAAATCATTTAACGAGTTTTCTAATCGGGTATGTAACAAACTTGACATCATTCATCAGGATATATCAGCTATGAAGGAAAAAATGTCAGATCTAGAAGCAACTGCAGACGATATTAATGTTGAATATGGAGAATATAGAGAAAGAAAAACTACCGCAAATGGAAAAAAGGTTACAAGATGAAATCGATGCTCTCAAAGAAAAGCTCCTATTATGGGAGATATATCAAAGAAAATCAAATCTCCTGGTCTTTTCTATAATTCCTGCAAAATAACTTCTCAATTCAACCTTCTAATCCTCGTACCTGAACTCCTTATACGTACATGACACAACACATTAAACACGCTTTTAAACCATCAAATATTAATGGGATAGCCTTGCCCAACGACTTGGAGCCGCTGTTTAATTGATTTCGAAATGCGCATTCGAAATAGTTCTGTACATATACACAAATGAATAGGCCCTAACAGCTATTCTGCGACAAGTAGGCCCAGGGTAAAAAACCAGAGATAAAACTCGAGAAGAAAAAACTCTGGAAAACCTTCGGATCCACTTTTGCACAATAAAAATTTCACAAATTTTCACAATAAAAACAAATTTAAAATTTGTCGTGATGAAAGAGCAAGCTAGAATGACTCCTCAAACATCTTCTACCACACCCTAATGCTCGTGCCCCGCACCACCTGCGGAAAACATTCTTGCATAATCACTTCTTACTCTTGGACAACAACCCTTACCAAGCATAATATGCATACATTAACGAGACAAACAACATTTACCTGCTATACAAACGTAACGCAGGCAAATAATATTCTTTTCTATTATTCCTGCAAAATAACTTCTCAATTCAACCTTCTAATCCTCGTACCTGAACTCCTTATACGTACATGACACAACACATTAAACACGCTTTTAAACCATCAAATATTAATGGGATAGCCTTGCCCAACGACTAGAACTCAAAGAACGGGGGCAGAAGCTGAGAAGAATGACAATGTGTGCAATTTGACACAAAGTGATAAAAACGATAATCAACTTAAATACAAATTATGTACATTTACTTGTACATACAAAATATTTATATGTCTTTGAATGAAATAAGGGCGTATCTATCTCTTTTATCTTGTATATTTTCCTTTTGAAAATAAATCCACAGAAAAAATTCTAAATTCTTTATTTACTTATTATTATCATATACATATATTTGTTAATGTGTTTCGTCTGGCTCTAAACAAAAGCGATCGCTCGCCTACAAATTTCTAGTTTCAAACTGCAAAATTATGCTGAACATGCTCATCGCGCACTTCATAACGTTATAATGAATTACATTGACGATGAAAAAAGAAAACTGATATGTCTATCTCATATAGCACTCCCCTCGTACTAGGATTTTACTATTCTGTACATTATTTTAGAGGTGTTGTGGATCAGTGGATAAGTCCCCGGACTGTGAACCACGAGGTCCGGGGTTCGAATCCCACCGCAGCACTAGCGTCCTTTGGCAAGACGTTAATCTACATTTGCCACTCTCCACCCAGGTGTTAAATGGGTACCCGGTAGGATGGCGAAAGGTAATGTCCTTTGCTTAGCATGTGTGCGCTTAACAGGCGACTGGCTGGAATGCTCCCCAGGGAGTGGAGAATGTGCATACACTGTGTGCGGGCGTGCCAGAATCCAATGAACCGGGGTAATAATATATATCTATAGCGCTTTGAGCCAGTACTTGGGAAAGGCGCTTTATAAATGCCAGGTATTATTATTATTATTATTATTATTTTCTTTATTCATTAATAATGTTTCATAACTAATGTCATCTATATTCTGTTCACTTATCTATAATCCGTTCACTTATGCTCTTGAGCAAGGCATTTTATCTACACCGCTCCTCTCCACCCAGGTGTTAAATGGGTAGCCGGTAAAATGCGAACGTCATTGCTCTTGGACAAAGCATGTGCGCGCTTGGAAACAGGCGACTGGCTGAAAGGCCCAGGGGGTTGGAGAATGTGCGCTGTAATGTGCAGAATCGCAACTGAATCCAGTGACCGGGGTAATACTGTAAGCGCTTTGGTCGGTTACGTTGTAACTGGTAAGACGCTTGTAAGAAACAGCTATTAAATATATATAACATTTTTCAGTGTGTTTGTGTATTACAAAATAACATACAGAATTACATTATACACAAAATAACATTTTGGCTTTACCAGTATAATATAATATTTGTTTAGAAACTAATGAACGTCTGTAACTAGTACACGCATGTCGACCTTTCAAGGTTCCTCAAAAATTTCAATGATTATGTGAACGAAGCTATCGTCTATAAAATGATCTTCTGCTTCTTCATTTATGCACCCTACCGTGCCTGTTACATAACTGGCACAGATGGTAGCGGTTTTAGAACCGCCAGCTGGAAGGGAACTGAGGTACAATTGTATCTGACCATATACCTTCACACAAACGCGTTACAATCTTTTAATGGGCCCCGGTATGATTAAAATTCCTTCCTTTTCTTAAAAAATCTCCCTTTTACCTAATCACAGTAAATATGTTAAAAACAAAAAACGATCAGATCCCAATGTTTAACCTGTCGTTTCAATGTAAACTCTTAAAAACTCCAATAGAACAATTACTTTAAAACATTGGCTTCTCAAAAACAGTATATTTCCGGTATTGATCAGATTTACAGCTACACAAATTTACAGAGATAAATGATACCTGAAAATTTATATCAAGAACTTTGAACGACTGAAAAGTTTGTCAATTGAAAAATCATGTGAAACTAAAAAAATGTAACCAAAGTATCTCACGACCAAAATATCTGATCTCGGCCATTCTCATGCTTAAAATGATACCAAATACTTTCTTATCCATTCTGACTCCAATGAAATTGCTAAGTCATTATAAATAGTTGTCAGATCGGACTCCTGTGACTTGTGGTATACCTCCGTCAAGAATTTTGATGATCGTGAATGCTGCAAAAAGAAAACCCCTCTTATCCTCACTAATCTGATTCGGGTTTCCGTGCTATGACGAAATCCCGTCAGACCCTGCAAGATGTAGCGTCGTTTAATGCACTTTGCTTATCCCTCCATGTTGTAACATTAGCCTGAAAATAACACCTATTTTCGGAACAAAATCCGAAGATTCTTTCAATTTTCTTCCCCTAAACAAAGCTCCACTACATCAAGAGCTACATTATGAGACCACACAGTCTCGCATTAACATACTGAATCATGTACGTGGATTCCCTTGTCACCAATTTACTATTCCAAGGCTAAAAAACAACCCTTCCTACATGTATATTCTCTTTAAACGCTTGCCAATCGATAAGCTGTAATGTGAAAACAATATCATCCAACCATGCCAATGATTTATTTCGGCGATGACGAAGTTGGATCTCATTTTCAGAAAAAAACATTGTATTTACAAAATCATGTTCCCCTTATTCTACACTTTCAAGTCTTGTAATATGATTCCCTAGTCACCAATTTACTATTCCACTGCTAATTACAGTAATAAGCTATGCATTAAAACTGTTCTTCCTGTACCATTAGAAACTTGCCAATCGAAAAACTATTGTGAAAACAGTATCAAATCATGCGATTTATTTCGTCGATTACGACGTTGGATCTCATTTTCAGAAAAAGACATTGTATTTTACAAAATCATGTTCCACTTATTCTACACTTTCAAGTCTTGGAATTGGATTCCCTAGTCACCAATTTACTATTCCCCTGCTAATTACAATAAGCTATGCATTAAAACTTCTTCCTTCACCTTTAAAAACTTGCCAATCTATAAATTGTATTGTGAAAACAGTATCAAATCATGCCAATGACAACTTTGTATTATACAAAATCATAATTTTCCACTTATTTTACACTTTCAAGTCTGTAAGTGGATTCCCTGTCACCAATTTACCATTTCGATGCTCATTAAAGCAATTCTTCCTATTCCCATTAAAAACTTGCCAATCGATAAACTGTTATGTGAAAAACAGTTTCATCCAACCATGCCAATTAATGATTTCGTCGATTACAACTTCTGATATCATTTTCAGGAAAAACCTACTTTGTATTACACAAATTCATTTTTTTCGTTTATTTTCCACATGCCTTTTGTACAATTTTATATTCAAATCACTGCATAGATAGTCGTAAACTTTCCTATTCCCCCACAAAATATCAGTGATAAAATATCTTTCAAACTTCCGACTGCACTAAAGACTAAAAATCTTACGAGGACACAGCATGCACCTACGCAGTGCTATCACAGACCTAATTTAATTTCTGAGACATGCACTTTCAAATTAATATAGTATAAACGGCATTCTCGTGATCCAAGCCACCGGTAGCTTATTTCCACCGGACACTTTTTGGCGTTCAAAACATGTCCTACTCCTATTAAATGAAATGAAACTCCCTTTATCGATGGCACGAGGGTAGCGCTAGCGTGCGCAGTTATGCCACAGAACTCCAAAAGACGTCTTTTGGAGTTCTGTGGTTATGCTTGCTATATCTCGCAAGCTTATTGGAGGGAGGGTCTTCAAGAGGCGGGGCCTGAAAATCCGTGCCTCCTTGAAAGCCCATTGGTGGATATCAGCTAAGATGCGCAAAGTTCTCACAAATTCTCTGTAATTTATTGCGTTCTGTATATATACACTATATCTGGTCTTCATCGAAGCCACCCCTGTGTACAAGTCTATGGAGAGGGTTTCATACACTTCTACACAGGGGTGGCTTCGATGGCGACCAGATATAGAGAGTGACAATATTAGGTTGTGAGCACTTCGGCTGTCTATATCTGGTCTTCATCGAAGCCACCCCTGTGTACAAGTCTATGGAGAGGGTTTCATTCACTTGTACACAGGGGTGGCTTCGATGGCGACCAGATATAGAGAGTGACAATATTAGGTTGTGAGCACTTCGGCTGTCTATATCTGGTCTTCATCGAAGCCACCCCTGTGTACAAGTCTATGGAGAGGGTTTCATTCACTTGTACACAGGGGTGGCTTCGATGGCGACCAGATATAGAGAGTGACAATATTAGGTTGTGAGCACTTCGGCTGTCTATATCTGGTCTTCATCGAAGTCACCCCTGTGTACAAGTCAATGGAGAGGTTTTCATTCACTTGTACACAGGGGTGGCTTCGATGGCGACTAAATATAGTGTCTTTAACGCTATTTTTTCAGCAATATTTAATTGTTATATTATTCTTAACAACTCATTGATATTTGTTAACATTTTGTTTCATTTTTAGGAATAGGTAACTGTCTGAAAGTGGCAGAGTGGTCTTGAAGAGGAGGGAAATGAGGGGTAGATGGAATTAACAGGTTAATTACCTTCATTTCACATTAGTAGCTGTGGACAGTTCGAACAGTCTTCATTTCATATAATTAGCAGTGGACAGTTCGCACAGTCCACACAAGTTTCTCTGAAACAAGTATTATGGCCAGTATTATATAACAGAAATTTAATGACAGTTAAAATAACCATTCTGAACAATTATACCACCTAGGGTAATTGTCTGAATGATGGTTTTTATCTCGAAGAGAAATATGGGTAGATAAATACGTTAATTACCTTCATTTCGATTCAAATGTGGTGCTGCATAACCTTGCAGTCATGACGGAATAAAGTCTACTATTATACCCGGCCCCAACCCCTATAGCCTAGGCCCTGGCTAGCGCCTCGATCGATCGAGCAGTGCTTGCTGCTTAATCGCAGTTAAGTACCTACAAAGTCCCAAGCAAGTCACGCACAACGATCTCACAGAAGCAAAACTGCAGTCCTATTGGCGGAGACTCAGGCATGCGCAAACTATTCGCCAATCACCGGAATCCCCGAGCGCGGCGCCTCCCATGTAAGTGATCAATCTGCCATCTCATTGGCGGAAACTAGGCATGTACAAACCTAGTGCTAATGGGACGTACGTATGTAATTGAAATCTGTCAATCAGCATAGTATATTTCAATTCTCTGAAAGTCACGAATGTTAGTTACTAAGTGAAATTTACCGCAGTGGCATGCAGCACGGTCAATTACACATTGCAAGCTTGATGATTGATGAAGCAACTAGCGCATCCATTCATGAGGTTGAGTACATGCAGGCATACTCGGCTTCATGAAACATGGCAATGATAGATTCCGCCAACCGATTTGGTAATAAATTAGACCAATCAATAAATCCATCACTTTCAACAAAGTTGTCAAACTTTGGAATAAAACACTTTATTTTATAAATCCCGTCTTGAATTAAAAATAAATGATTATACTGTTATCTAAAATGCGCAAAGGCGCAAACTGTGTCATTTATTTTACGATGCAATACGCCACATGACGGATTAAATCGATGCAATTGTATATAAGAGCATGACCTAACTGGAATTCTACCCTGTAGGGTCATTTATTGCTTTATTTCGTTAAACACACTCATATACCTTGTCAACATTTTAATCATTATCACTGGATACTAAACTCCACTTCAAGTTTTCACGGCCAGAGTAAATTAATGGTGAGTCTCCATAATCAATTCAAATTTTCGCTTTTTATCACATTTTGCTTTATTTCGTATACAATTATGACTGTTCTTAGCAATTTCAGATCACAGTGACTGTGGTTGTGATTACGTACTATCAAACTCGCACGCTAGCTTATTCTGCTTGATATTATTTCAATTTAGTTTCTTTTGACCTTCGCATACCAATAAGTGGGTTCTATATTAGCTACGAAAGTGTGGACTGTGCGAACTGTCCACTGCTAATAGTGTGAAATGTAGACTGTTCGAACTGTCCACAGCTACTAATGTGAAATAAAGGTAATTAACCTGTTAATTCCATCTACCCCTCATTTCCCTCCTCTTCAAGACCACTCTGCCACTTTCAGACAGTTACCTATTCCTAAAAATGAAACAAATGTTAACAAATATCAACCAGTTGTTAAGAATATTATAACACTTAAATATTGCTGAAAAAATAGCGTTAAAGACACTATATTTAGTCGCCATCGAAGCCACCCCTGTGTACAAGTGTATGAAACCCTCTCCATAGACTTGTACACAGGGGTGGCTTCGATGAAGACCAGATATAGACAGCCGAAGTGCTCACAACCTAATATTATATCACTCTATATTTGGTCGCCATCGAAGCCACCCCTGTGTACAAGTGTATAGACGCTCTCATAGACTTGTACACAGGGGTGGCTTCGATGGCGACCAAATATAGAGTGAATGATTATCATAATGGTTCTGATTCTCATTTTATTTAGTAATTTTATTGAGTGGATTATATGAAAAAGGAAGTAAGGCCGGAAGTAATTGATTGTACTGGTGTTGGAAAAGAAAGTTCTTTATGACTGTCGTGTGAAATCATGTCCTACTAGGAAATTATTGTATCAATAGGAAATTACGTGTTGAAGATAGGTCACCGCTTTCGGTTCGTCTGTGTAGGAGTTTCGCATCGAGAACAAAAGACTTCTTTTGAAAATCACTGAAGCCGTAATTTCTTTTAATGTGTCTGTGAATGTTGGCAGGTATTGGATAAGGTCCCCAGTGGCTTCGAGCACGATATGGCCGTATAAACTTTAAAGGGAAATTAACCTCAGCGTATGAATTAGCTTATTTTGAATGGTGTAGTATATGCCTCTTATTTGATACATGCAATTTCATGTAAAAACACAGGATATAGATATAAATCACTATTTTCCAGCCAAGTTATCGTCTGCTAGCAATAATAAGGGGGCTGCCATTACTTTATGTGTACACGAACATATTTTTCATCCCAAGTAAAATTTCCTTCATCGTTAACTTGTATTTGATTTTTAGAGGACAAATATATATTAGATAAAGTCACATATTCTGAAATGTAAGTTTAGTTTTATATATTTTTTAAAAGGTCTTAATTTGTTCATAAAAAATATACTTCATAAAAAATATACGTCAAGGACGGAGAATTGACGTCAAGGACGGAGACAATCGTAACAATACCAAAACAAAGCGAGGAATCTGCTTTACAGGATGGCTATTAGAACTCATGGGTCGTCAATTATCTAGGCCCATGACCAATAACAATCGTAATACAATCAGAACAAAGCGACGTATCTGTTGTAAAGGTAGGCTATTATCAATGCATATGGTACCTAATGATCCGTGTCATGCACAAAATGGCAGCCTCCATGGAAAGACGTAGCAGACAATAGGTGCATCTAGAATATCACGTGGGGTTAATTGTCCTTTAAAAACGTTTCACTTAGCTCAGATTACAGCTATCAAAACATGCCTCTCTGGGAGCGGCTTTTGCTAAACAGTCGGGTAACGTCGCGTCGCGTTGGTAGAAATTTTCGAACATTTTTCAGGAAGGTGTCTTCAAGGGGACAAATTGAAAAAGAGTCCATCTCAGTATGATTTTTCCCGTTTTCAGGCTAAAAACGACAAACAATGGAATAAAGAAAACAATAGAAGGATAATGCAAAGAAAAACATGAACTATAAAGCGAGAATAGAAGGGTAGGAAGGATGGAAGAAAATATGATGAAAGGAAACAAAGAATTTCTACCAACGCGACGCGACGTTACCCGACTGTTTAGCAAAAGCCCTGGGAGCGACGTTCAGATTTTCGTGTTAAATCAGGTTCAGCCACTGATCTCTATGTAGAAATCTGGATAGAGCATTGGTCCATACGCACTGTGCAAACATCTGAAGCCACAGTGCGGCCATTTAAACCACTCCCAATACAATGCGCACGCTGCGCATCACTGCACAGCCATTGAACCAGCTTCGACGTGATTGGCCTTTCCAATCTCCAGCTATAGAAATGGGAGTGGTAGCATGGCGGCCTAGCGGCTTCACCTCAACAAGCCAATGCTCTATCCAGATTTTTACATAGAGATCATTGGGTTCAGCGGGCGGCTCCGTGTTGTCGTGATGAAAGAGCAAGCTAGAATGACTCCTCAAACATCTTCTACCACATCCCTATGCTCGTGCCCCGCACCACCTGCGGAAAACATTCTTGCATAATCACTTCTTACTCTTGGACAACAACCCTTACCAAGCATAAATATGCATACATTAACGAGACAAACAACATTTACCTGCTATACAAACGTAACGCAGGCAAATAATATTCTATGGCTTGGAAAAGAAGGAAAATGAGAATGTTATGAATGTGTTGCGCGCAGCTTTCATTTTTTTCTCCCCCCCCCCCCCCCCCCCCCTCCACAGGGATTTTATTGATTCTCAAAAACAGCATGTTATATATAAATGAACAACAACTTTGCTACAAACCAATCTACATGTACATTGAAATCAATGAACTGTCAAGTTAAAGAGGAAGTCCACCCCGATACCAACTTGGCTTCAAAAGAAGCAGGAAGACTACAAAAAACCACCAGATCAACGAAAGCCCGAGCGGAAATCCGATAAGAAATAAGAAGCTGAAACCAATCAAACACAAATCGGCAACTCCGCGACGCATCCCGCGATGTCCTCCCCCACCCGCTCCGCATCGGAAAAATCACAAATTTCCATTTTCTTCAAGAAAATGGAAATCAATGTAAAGCCGTGAACAGAGCAAATGGGAAAGGAGACCGCAAGACACGTCACGGAGCCGCCAACCCGCGCCCGACCGATCACAACCCCCAAAACCCACAATTTCCCTACCCCTCCCGGACCCTGCTAAAATTGTCCCCTCAATCCTTCCGTCTCTCCGAAGACCAATTCCATATCAGGGCGGACTTTCACTCTAAGTATATACAACAATTTACATATGACAATCATTCGGTAAAAAGATTTTTAAACCGAAACCATTTTTTTGAAAAATTGCATTGCTTAAATTAAAATTTGATATATATTTCTCATTGTAATAATAGCTTGATACTGATGCTTTGACAATACTGAAATCAGGAATTATCTTATGTATTTTACAATTATAATTATTTATGTATTATGTATTAGGAGAGGGAGCACCCTTTTAAGTCTATTAAGCTGAGGCTATTTTATATGTTACATTCAATAAAGATATGGGCCTCCAGTTTCTAAGATAGTGTCTTTCGTTATTACCTTTTGGAATGAGAGATATCACTCCCAGTTTTTGGATCTGGGACATGTTTCCCGACATAAAAGCAAAATTTAAATATCTGAGCATAAAAATATTAATTTCTTTCCAAAAGTGTTTAAAAAATTCAACTGTATAACCATCTAAACCAGGAGATTTATTATTTTTCATGTTCAACAATGATTGTTGCACTTCCTCCATTGTAAGCTCTCCTTCCAGAGATTGAGATAAAGAATTTGTTAACTTGGGTATGTCTGAGTAATCTAAAATCGTGTTCAAATCTATATCGACAACATCATTCTTTTGGTATAATTCTGAATAAAATCGTAAAATCTCTGACTGAATATTTTCTTGCAAAATGATAGTTTTGTTTTCGTTATCGATCAGTTTATTTATTTGTTTGTTCACAGCATTTATCTTTTCCAGATTTAAAAAATATTTAGACGGCTTTTCACCAAATTCCATCCATTTAACTCTTGATCTCATCTTTAAACCATCTATTTTTTCTTTTCTTAACGAATGTAACTCAGCTTTCTTCTTTTCCAGTATATCTATACATTTCTTTCTGTCGTTTTCTTTTAACAAATCTATTTCCAATGCAACAATTTCCTTTTCTAAAACATTTTCTAAATCTATTATTCTTTTTTCGTTTCTTACTGATTATGAAATCGTTTCACCTCTTATTATGGTCAATAGTGTCAAAGAATAATTGATCGTTAATAACAAATTCACAATGTTTATCACAGTATTTGTCATGAGATATAGTTGCATTGTGATCACTTTTTACAACATAAGTTTCAACAGTTTCTGCAATAACTTGTCTAATTCTATTTGAATAAGCATCATCTTTCAATAAGGAGTTGTTAAATTTCCAATAGCTTGGACCAATTTTGCAATGGTTTAAACATAACGATAGATTGACCAAAGAATGATCAGACATATATCCCGGTAACACTTCTACACTATCAATTACTGACAATAGTTCTTTGGACACCAAAAAGTAATCTAATCTGGCAGCTTTAAAAGGAGTAGGTTGGCGCCATGTAAATACTTTATCACTTCCATGTAATTCTCTCCATGGGTCTATCAACTCTAAGTTAATCTTCATCTGATCAACCATTTTTTTGCATTAGGATTATTAAGACGAATATAATTGTATGTATCCTTTTTAAAATCTTGAACTAAGTTCCAGTCCCCACATAAGATTGTAAATGGGTTATTAAAATCTAGTATAAGTTTTTCAATTTCTGAATAAAAAGTGGCATTATCAGTATTAGGGCCATACAACGTAATTAGTGTTACGTTATAATCATACATCAGCATATCTAAAGCAACATAATTTCCATCATTAGATTGTTCTGCTCTTTTGACTTTGAATGGTATATCATCTCGAAAAAGAATAGCAACGCCCCTTGCATTTGATGTTTTGTTGCTAAAAAACCACTCATAAACAAAGTATAAGAACCCAAGATCGCCGTCTTAAAAGTATCAAATTTTCTATTAGACTTTGGTTCAGGCTTAGACTTATAAGCTGAAAAAGAAAAACAATAAAAAATAGAAGTAACATTACACAATGTGATCATGGTGTATATATACACACAGTTCACTTTTAAAAACAATCAGAAAGAGGCCTGATTTTCATCTAAAAAGAGAGCAGGAGCATGTTTTCTTTACAGTATGCAGCCTTTCAAAAAGAAAGAGTAAATTAATTAATTTACAAGCATTATCGTGATAAAACACGGGAATGTAAACAAGACAAAACATGTATTCCATCGTAGCTATGAAATCACATTCATTTCTCGAAATATTTCACTATTTCAAATTCAATTTTGATTTGTATTCTAAATTTAACATTCTTGCCTTGATTTTTTTTTATAAGTCTGCTACACGAAGTGTTTTCAGTGGTCCCGGTCCATCTTTATGACCCTCCTTGTACTTGATGACTCTAGGTACGGAATTCGGTATAAATGCAAACTTGCCTTCCTCCCTTAGTTTCTTCACTCTCATCATCAGCTTTCTGTGCTCTTCACGTGTATCTTTATGAATTTCGATGTAGAAGGTAATATGCCTATAATATTAAAATAGTTTTCTTTCATTCACATCAAGAAAGAGAATATTTTGGATTGCTTTCTTTCAAAATGAAATGGTGAATGACATCATTATTATGAAAACATAATATTCCCGAGTTCAATTAATTTGTAAATTTGTTTATTTATTAGCGTAATTTAGAAAAAAAGTTTTCTTTTGTCTGTTTCTCCGATTTGTCTGCATTTAATCAAACCAAGGGCTTATGTATTTTACCCTTTGATAATATTGACAAGGGAATACAGCCACCTAGCAATAGCGTTTCTTCGAAATTTTGAACAATCCTATTTGGGGGCGCAAAAGGAATTAGCAAGGTAATCGAAAGTTATCATTTTTTCGAATGCTGTAATTTGAAAGTGCTTTTTATGCACTTATACCCCATCGTGTGGGCGCAAAATTTAATAAGTGTTGCACGGCAAGTGTTGCACGGCAAATACTGGTTAACGCCATCTACGCCACTGAGCCAACAAACGCAGACATTTAGCCAAAAAGACATCACCATTCAGCCGACCCTTCACCAACATTCAGCAAACCCAACGCCAACATTCAGCCAACCCTTCACTAACATTCAACCAACCCAACACAAATATTCAGCCTACCCTTCACCAACATTCAGCCAACCCGCCACCAACATTCAGCCAACCCGTCACCAACATTCAACCAACCCTTCACCAACATTCAGCCAACCCTTCACTAACATACAGCCAACCCAACACCAACATTCAGCCAACCCTTCAGTTCACCAACAATCAGCCAACCCTTCACTAACATTCAGCCAAATATACACCAAGCAAGTTAGACCAATATACTTCATTGAGTCCTAGGATTCTGTCTAACTTCACTTTATTACATTCAAAATGCAATAACTTTTTTTTCCCCAAAAAACACTCTGTGATGTGAAGAAATTATATACTTCTTTGGCAGCTAGAGCATAGAAAGAGAAAATAAAATGGCACTGCTTAATGCCATTTTACTCAGTTACTAAAACAGTACATAAACTTGTACATGGTATTGTTGTACATTACCGAACTACTTTCCAAATCTTAGAAAATATATACAGTGAAACCTATGATGATCATTGCAACATTCGTTTACTATTATTATACCTTATAACAAAAAGAATGAAAGTAAATAGGACCATAAAAGTTACCTTGTTTTCTCAGATATATCTCATTATCAAGCTCATTATTACGAGGTTTCACTTTTTTAGCACAGACAGTAGCAGTATAGGTGATAGGTGTATCTAAATACACAAACAGCCGCAGGACTATTATAGTTACAACGCTATTATACTGTCTCTCAAATTTATCTACAGGATAGACGGACATTTGTATTAATTTTCGTGAATTATAGCTAACTACAGTAAAGATATCTTACATTTAAGTCCAGTCATTTCCGAAATATTTTGGTATGACTTTCAGAATTAATCATGAATTGCCAACTGTCTTCAATAATATATTTACAGCAAATAATGAGATCCATCATTACCCCACGAGACGAATCAATCTATATCACTTGCCAAGAACTCGTACAGCATTAACCCAGAATACTTTTCGTATACAGCTCCTAAATTTTAGGATTCCCTCCCTTTAAATATACGAGACAGTATAAGTCTGAGTACACTCAAACGTAAATTGAGAAAATCACTTATTGCTTTTTATGAACGTTGATCCCTCAATGGTGATTCTTGTTTACCTGTGTAGCAAAATCTATAGATTAAATGAAACCTTCCAGATCCTGCCCCTCCACCCCCCCCCTTCCTCGCCCCCTGTCACTCTGTCCTTTTTCTGTCTTTGGTAAAATTTACTCCTTTCCATTGTTACTATTCCCAGCTTTATTATTTTTCAATGCTTTCTCTTCGATGGAAAGTGTGTTATGCTTATGATTTGTTTGTTTTCCATGGTCATGTATCTGTCTTCTTCTTTTTCCCTTTTATTGGGCATTTTATGCATGGTTGCCCAGACTAGTTTTTTTATGTGCTGTATTCATGATTTATCTTTTGCCAGGGGCCAGCGCTTCTACAAGCTATGCTTCTATGCTGGTCTCTGTTTTCATTATCATTTTCATAAAATTAATCTAATGTAGTCTTCATTACTGTTACTTGTTTTCTTACAACTCAAACTTTAATGCACATTATTTTGCTTGTAATGATCGAAAAAGTTTCTGCACTAAGTTGTGTTGTCAATATTGTTGATTGCATAATACATATTGTTATATACATGAACTTTGAAAAATGAAAGTGTAATGAAATAAAATCTAAATCTGAAAATCTGAAATCTCAGAATCGCTATCAAAATCATCCGTCATTCATTGATGTTGCAGTTGTATTTTTTGTCAAGTTGATGTATCTCTGCTTCATAAGCTACGTTATACTTAATTCATACGGATGCCGAAAGCCGACAGGGCGCCATCATTTTTTAGGGATAATTATGTATAGACAAGTTATGGTTGACGGAAAGACTCATTGAGCAGTGACTTTGGGTTAAATAGATGTTCTGAAATTTCAGCTGCATTGCACAATGGCAATTGTTGTCTTCTGAATTAATTACTGATGTTGTGGCCTCTAGCTCGAGCGAAGCGAACTGGGCGTTGTGGCGTGCGCCTGTTATCCAGCTACCAGTGGAAGTTATACACTGATTCAGCGGACCCAGGTTCGAGACTGAGTCACGTCTTTCGGATGGTGACGTTAAAGGTCGGTCCCAGACGTGTATAATCATATCTGATTGATACACGTCTGTAAAAACCCAATTACACACACTCGAGCGAAGCGCGGAAGCTTTAGAATTTGTTCAAATCAAGGGTGAAAATTTCAACGTATCGAAACATTATTTATTATAGTTCCTTTAACCCCTTATTTATTTAGCTTCAATATTGTTATTACCAAGTTGCAGCCTAATTTAATTATGAATTTGTAGCTTTGGCCTCTAATCTATTCATGCTATTCATTGCTTAAGCTCACTCGTTTCAAACACGTTCTCTGTTCTTCGATTCTTGTCGTCATCTCACTTCATCTTTATCTCAATTCATAATATTGGGAGGACACAATGATTAGAGAGGCTTAACCCTTACTCTATACATGGAGAATCGCGTAAAGAACACAAATCCATTATCAGATTTATGCAATATTTTTTTCATTTAAAGTAGAACTTTAATGATTTTAAATATTGGCTTAATACTTATTATTGCATAGATGGCATAAATTAAACAAGGCTATCCAAATTCAACGCTTGGAAACATTTGAAGTAATGATTATTATCAATTATAAAACGGTAAAATACAGCCCCCGATATAGCAGCTGAAGAGCTCCTCGAACGCTGCTGAGATATGTGACGACACACCATGGACCAGTCCTGTCTAAGCAGACGATGTCCCATAACATCTTACACATTTTTCAGAGCCTATTTTGTCATCTCCTCTTCACTTATTTCTCTTCCTTCACTAGCGTCAGTCTTAATGTTAGTCTGTTGCCTCACTCTTAACTTCGTGTATGGTATTATTTTGATGAAAAATGCAGCGTTAAAAAAATAAAGGAATCAGTCACTTGTAAACAAAATAAGACGCCATTGTATTTTCAGCTGCTTGCACCGGGGCATGTTCGGCGTTTCAAGAGGGAACGAATACCATCCTGCTATTATTCGGAGGGCTTTTCAATTTGAAAGTGGGGTTTATTTCATTGATCATTGACCCTTCTCCTGTGTATTTACAATCAAACGGTTTTAGCTATCAGAATCAGTTTCACTTTCCCTTTATAATGGTGTGAAATAAGGTCATGTTTAAATACACCAAACTCTTTATAATTTGATAAATAATTGCATTGCAATTACGTTCATTCATTATAGGACGTCGTCTGCTTAAGCAGGATCGATCCCGAGTGTGACGACATCAAAACATCGCTATATTTCTGGCGAATCCTCGGATATTCCAGATGCTGAGAAGAGCTTTTATTTGCGTTGTTTTTATAATTATCAGATACGCAGTTGACATAAAACTTATACGATTGCCATCTGTAAGCTTCCCAGTTTCTAGTGATACATTAATTGCCATTTAAACAATGCAAATAATGCATAAATATACATTTCGATTGATAATCAAGTAAAGAAAGATCTTTTGAGATAAAAATCACAAAATTCAGAAATTCTCCGTTTTCGGTCTGACATTAGATCATAAAAGAACAGGCGACTCGGTAACGGTAAGACCGATCGTTGTAAACTTGGTGTCAAAAGATGCGCAAGACTGAAATTTAAAAAAAAAGGCAGAAAGTTGCGTGGCGTGAAATGCAGCAGTTCGAAATGGCTTCCCAGCCCCCCCCCCCCCCCCTTTAGGGTTAAGTTAGAAGCAACTAGCAAATATATATGTTTTATATATTATTCTCTCATTTCCTTTAACATTGTATTTATTTCCACGAGAGTTGCCAAAGCTGTGTAAATGTTATTTCCTTACAATATATATATTGTAAGGAAATAACATTTACACAGCTTTATATATATATATAAATAAAGCTGTGTAAATATATATATTTATATATATTTAGTTCCCCAAAGCTGTCCTTTTTCAAAATTTTTGCTAAGGTTGAAAAATTGTCTCCGCCGGGAATCGAACCCGGGTCATTGGCTTAGAACGCCAATGCCTTAACCACTAGACCACGGAAACGGGCCAGTGGTTTCAGCGACATAATTCAATTGACCGACAGATTGACAAATCTTCAACCCCCAGCCCCGTCTCCGTGGTCTAGTGGTCAACGACCCGGATTCGATTCCCGGCGGAGACATTTTACAAATAATTTCAAAACAGGGAGGACAGCTCATTTCTCACAATTATATTATTTCCACGAGAATTGCCAAAACTGATGTATATGTTACAATTGATGTATATATATATTGATATTGATATAGTGGAAAGCGAGGTTCTGCATGGTTTTTCCAATTTTATCATGTTTATTGCTGCATTCTGGGGCGCGAAGAAAGTGTTTGAAGAAAGTGCACTTCGCCACGATATATTCAAGTTCAAAAAAAGTCTTGATTGAAAAAGAGTATACAGTTTGTATTTTGTCATTGCCCAAAAATTGGAGATAAAAACTAAAATACAACAACTTTTCTTTAGATGATTTAAGAACAATATTTCAAAGAATGAACCTTGCATTTCATCTGCGGTTACAACACTTACTAGTGTAAAGAAGAGTTATTATAATGAGTTATTACAATTAATTTTCAAGGGCACATTTATTTTGGAGTGAAACTGTCGCACTGGAGATAAACTATTCATGGACATATCTGTGGGTGTTTCATGAAGCTGTTCGTAAGTTACGAATGACTTTACGCACGAATGGTGATATGTTATTGTGCTAAATGATTGAGAATCTGATTAGCATAGCACCTAAGAACGTGTTCCAGTCGTTCGTAAAGTCATTCGTAACTTTACGAACAGCTTTATGAGACACCACCCTGGACATTTCAATTGGAAAAACAAAAATCAAGATAATGTCGTGGTTCAATATAATTTCAGATTAAAGGAATAGTGATATTTGTATTGAATATGATCGGGGGGGGGGGGATGTTTCATAAAGCTGTTTGTAAAGTTACGAATGACTTAAATATGAGACGCCAAATGGGATGCTCAATCATTTTTAACTGTATGAACTAAAGCTGAACTGTGCAGATGTAGATAAACATTCTTATTATGACAAACATTTGTAATGCAAAGTATTTTTTGCCATAATTTAATTGGAAATACAGTGACAATTTGTTAAAACATCAGGAACAACATTGGGCATTCTATCTGACACTTCATATTCAAGTCATTCGTAAAGTCATGCGTAACTTTACGAAGAGCTTTATGAAACACCCCCAGGTAGGGGATTTATTACACATGTTGTGGAGATGCCCAGAAGTAAATTGTTTTGGAAATATATAGAAGAATACATAAGAAGGTGCTCAGATCAAAATTTTAATTTGAAGATTCAGTATGTTATTTATGGTCTTCAAGAAACAGAAAAACAAAATTGATATTGAATTATGCACTTTTCTCAATTTATAAACGTTTCAATATTAGAACAGCTTCCACGAAAAAGATGAGATGTATCGATTTTAAATTGAAGTTTAGATATGTTTTATAAAGTCGATATGATGTTGAAAGACACAAAAGAAAAGGAGGGTACGTACTCTCCCTGTTTATCGATTTTTTGATTAGGCCTAAACTGAAACTGAACTGAACTGAGTTACCTGATCATGAAATTAAGAAAGATGAAATGTGTCACCCAAATTGCCATGTTTTATAACAACTGGTAGTTCGATGTATGTAGTATATGTCGTAATCTTTACCATGCAAATACTACGAATTTCCATATACAAGTATAAATGGACAATAAATGAACATATGAACCTTTGAAATAAAACTGTAATAATGCCTATCAGTAATTGAAACCAGTGCTCCTGCATCAATTTTTCATAGATTTGTTATAGAATTATGGTGACTGCTATTCAATACAAGTATTGTGAAACGGAGCCCTGACCTTTTTTTTTTCTTTACCCACAGATAACCAGGTACATGCATCATTTGCATTTTCCTTGCATTTTATCACTTTCTTTCTAGCTTTGCGTCCATGGATAAAAAGAGATTATTGTTAAGTTTCAGGGAAAACATAAACCTAAGAATCTTATCACATAACTGACTACACATCATTGCCTAAATACATGTATATGCGGGTCTTGGACAATGGCAAAGATGCGGAGAGTGGGCACCCCTTTGCGTCCATGGATAAAAAGAGATTATTGTTAAGTTTCAGGGAAAACATAAACCTAAGAATCTTATCACATAACTGACTACACATCATTGCCTAAATACATGTATATGCGGGTCTTGGACAATGGCAAAGATGCGGAGAGTGGGCACCCCTCCCCCCAAAATTGTACATCAGTATTTTGTTTTCCAATACAAAGCTTTGAAAGAGACTGGATTAGATATATGATTTTGTCACATAGTTATTCTATTTTGAATCGGGTATGTGATCGGTTCTTCCGGTATTTAGCCTGAAACTATGGTTTTGAGCGGCTAATTAGACTAAAAAAAACGCGAATGTTGGAACACTGCCAAGCTAGAACATAATTTTAAATCAAGAAGTGATAATATTAAGTGCTATGAAATCTAGATAATGGTAAAATGAGTATAGCGTTTCGGTATCAGTCACACTGCCCAAACCGACCGATCCCTGTCTATTCGGAGTATTGTAATTTTTTGTTCGATATTTTGGTGGTTTATATAGGGTCGGTCTCGTTGGTGTGACCGAGGTAATAGACTTAAAGGACCGGTCAGACCTCACCAATAACGATGACGAGATTTTCAATAACAGGACCTATACAGCTGCCCTATACTATAAACATATTCGAGTATACTCACATACGTTATAAGATAGTTCAAAGTTCAAAGTTCAAAGTTCATTTATTTACACTCATCATTAAAAATACATAACATTTACAATAATTACATTTACAAATAATTATAATAATAGACATACAAAGGAACATAATCTAAACAAAAACACAGTAAGAGCGAAGGGAAGAGCAATATTAAAAATGAATAGAGTCCTTATACGAGAGACCATCCCTCATGCATATTATACAAATATACAACACCTTTCAAGGGTCTAGCAAAAACTATGAGCTAATGAAGAGGCATAAATAGTAACTTTCCCGGGGGCAAATTTATATCAAATTTACTATAACCGATGCTTGCCGAGGGTACACTGTAAACAAAAATTATTTGATTTGTAAACAAATCTTTCGGCATATTACTCCCAGTGTTAAAGATCGTATGCTCGATCTATAATGAAAAACACAAGTCAGAAAAAATTGGAACCAGCGGGATTCGAACCTGTCATCTACTGCTTGCCCGGCAGCGACTTAACCACCAGGCTATTCTGGTTCACGGCCAAGTCACGACGAACTAGAATCAAATACCCAAGATCCTCTTCTTTCTGACTCGTTAATATTCAAACGGTCCGCCGTGGAACAATGGTTAGTAAACGAAGAAGCTTGACTGGGGAGGAATTTTTTTTTTAACACTGGGAGTAATATGCCGAAAGATTTGTTTACAAATTAAAAATTCCTCCCCAGTCAAGCTTCTTCGTTTACTAACCATTGTTCCACGGCGGACCGTTTGAATATAAATGAGTCAGAAAGAAGAGGATCTTGGGTATTTGATTCTAGTTCGTCGTGACTTGGCCGTGAACCAGAATAGCCTGGTGGTTAAGTCGCTGCCTGGCAAGCAGTAGATGACAGGTTCGAATCCCGCTGGTTCCAATTTTTTCTGACTTGTGTTTTTCATTATAGATCGAGCATACGATCTTTAACACTGGGAGTAATATGCCGAAAGATTTGTTTACAAATTAAAAATTCCTCCCCAGTCAAGCTTCTTCGTTTACTAAAAATTATTTGAAATAAATCAAAAAATATTCGTCAACAGATTGCCTTGATTATCTACTTTAAGTATTTGTCGCAGGAAATTTTAAGTAGAATTTACGCATTTTGCTTAATAAATTTTTACTCAGTTAAATTGAGTTACATTAACGTAAATAATTTAAGTATTGTAATCATGATAGATAACAATTAAAAAAAAATATTATGACATGTTTAAACTTGTACCCATCACTGACACTTTCTCAATTTACATTTACATGGTTTAGGATTTAATATTTGACTATTATCCCTTTTTCGTGCTCCGTACAATCGTAATGAAAAAAACTATACATGAGGGATATAAAAATGAATATAAAAATTAAATGTTGTACTATTGGAGGCATGACATTTAAACAAAACATGGGGTAGAGAGCCTGGTGAGTTATTGCACGTTGTAAAATTCAATTAAATACATTTTATACTTTTTCTTAAAAGTTTGAAGATTTGGACAATTTCTAATAGCTATGGGAATGGAATTCCACAATTTTGGACTATCAAATTGATCTTTCCATTATAGTTGTTTTAATTTGTGGTAGGTGGTAATAGGCAGTTAGTTACATTTTCCTGGTATAGGGTGAACCTTAACTTGAAAATCTACTATCCTTATGGCTATAGGTGATGTCTGACCAGCCCTTAAAAATGTTGATGCATACATTCATTGAGTTCATTGAGCCGTGTACAAAGCGTGCTTGATAATGAACCTGGCCTTAATGTTCCATGACGGGCGCAGAGTTCAAATAAGTTCCACTTCTTTGTATACAACTTTACTGTCGTGGGTTTGTTTGTACATGGGGGTGAATCATCACAATAGGTGGAGAATGAACAAATACCTGGCCTTTGCTCAAAACAGGAGGTAATTTCTGTTCAGGGTTTCTGGATTTGTTATTGTTCGGAAGCAGTAGGCCAGTAGTTCTGTGTATTGTGCATGATAGGTGGTATACTGGCTGGATGAGAGCAGGACCAGCTACTTTGAACACCATACCCGTTATGCCAGATTGCTTCTTCGATTTTCCATGCGGAACTTGATAACACGGATTATAAACGGTATAATCATTCTGAAAGTTCTCAGGACCCTCACGGAAATATCTCGGACCAGGACACGTTCTCCTGCAGAACGCTAAGAGGAATATCACGAAGTTACCTGTAATGCAGTCTCAGTGTGGCGCCCATCGCGATATGATGTATACGGAGAGTGAAAATGCATAGTTTTAGTCATCGAGGAGGTAATTTGGGGAATGCTTGCAATTGGAAACCAGTGGTACATGATTATCGCCTAGCTTATACCCGACGAGGTACAGGTGTATAAGTATTCTGCGGATCACTACTATGATAACCAGGATAGATTATAACTGATACATACATCTGATTCTAGATGTTATATGGGAGGATTGTGAAATTTTACAGATTTCATTGTCGGCCTAAATATTGAAGCATTCCGGAACCCGCGGTCGATTAGAGAGTTATAATTGTATGGAAAATCTAGCCTTACACCTAGCTATCGCGGACATAGTATTCAAGGTCATCTTATAACCTCATACACCGAATGAGTGGTCGATCAAGACGTGTTGCGAATACTCATGAAAATAGTCAAGTGTGTGGATATAATGCCCATTACGTGCAAGCCATGAAAGAAACGAACAATTCAGATCTGATTATGTGAACATATTACTTTCATCTTATAATTAGAGGGTTTCACTTTTATGTTGACTTATTCCTGTTCTGTGAAGTAAAAAAAAATACCATGTTTTGGTTCGCCCTCAGCAGATGAACTGGCAACAGCTACCGAGATCACGTCCAAAATTCGTCACGTCTACTTCTGGTCATTTTTTATGTTGTGTCAAAAGCTCCATTATGGATCTATCTGGTATAAAGGCCGTGTTCTTTGCTATCTCATGGTTATGTTCTAGCGCAACAATTCTAGGTAAGAACAAAATAATGATCATCTTTACATGATCCCAAAATATGTATAGGTCTATGTCTAGTTTATTGTTTAACTTATAATCTTATCATCTCGCGATAAGCAATTAAATTGTCGTTGAATTATGTTTGTTCCGTGGGTTGTGACTCTACCAAATCTACTACTAGAGACTTTTTCTATAATATATTTTAGTTTGCTAAAATTGATTTGCAGTGTAACGTTTTTATTTCAGGTATCATTTTATGTCATGTCATGATGGTTAGAAGGGGATAAGAATAGCTCGGACCAACAGAATTACCTGGCATTACTCTCTTGTTATCACGGAGTTTAACGACGTTCCACTGTACACATGCTGCTTTATTTACCTGCCTATTAATTATGATCATATTACGCATAAACCTAATGCTGCCAAAATTATACCACGCTTATACCACAATTTTCATGAGAACAACCTAAGACCACTTAAGATCGCTTCCAAGACCAATTAAGATCGCTTCCAAGACCACTTTGAGCGCTTCTCAAGACCACTTAAGATCGCTTCCAAGACCACTTTGACCGTTCTCATTACACCCCAAACTGGTTTCCACTAAACTAGTTTAAGGATGTAGATAAGAACGGGGTCTTTGATTCGGGGTTTATCATGACTTGTTAGTCACCACTTCTAGAAGTACATCTAGCATCTCCAGTACAAATAGAACTGCAATCGTATCAGAACGACATGCATGCAATGTCGTCCGTATCTTCTATTTTGTTCAGCAGAATATCGTTGAATGCATATATAATAAAAAGGAATATGTATTTAACTAAGTGCTTTTATGAAGGAAAAAAAATCATGCTGATGTATGATTTTCGTCTTAATTTTACGAATTGCTCGCTGTTCTTTGTTATCTTGTGGTGTATAAAAAATTTGGACTCCCCCTTTTTTTGTTGTCATAAATTCTCAAATTTAATCTGTACACTACATTTAATTTTATAGACAAACCGTGCATGCATATCATGTTGGATGTGTCTGAAAGTTAAACCGCGTCCTCTTTGACCCCGTTTACAGTGCAGGGCCGGGCCGAGCCTGGCCTCGGCCCGGCCCTAATTGCGGTACTCGGCCCCTCAATTTCGTGCGTTTACAGTGCGGGTCTCGGGCCGGCCTAAATTATAACCTTTCATTATTTTGTCGTAGTGGCGCTCTGAATGTAAACAAACGTTTATTTTGGTGGGTAGTTTGGTGGGTAAACGTAACAGTGTGGCGCGGGTTATTTGTACCGATATTTTTTTTAGCTCGCATGCATACGACGAACGATCGAACACCACAGCTGCTCGCTTAACTTATCGGATAATTTCATATTCTCTACGCAATTTTAATATCTTTGTACGATCGAGAAGACAAGAGGATGGATGAGGAGGAGGATGAGGAGAGAGCAATGTGAGGAGAATCGTCGCAGGAGGAATGGCCTGCTCTTTCGAACGAAACAGCACAAGAGATGAACGATGATAATTGAATTAAAAACACTAGTATCTCGACTTTTATTTACGCGGACAAACTTTGGAAATCTCAGCAGAAAAGACAACAAAGCAGCTCAGGCCGTACAATGCATGCAACGCTCAAAGCAACCGCGGGATCATGACACATATCCAATGATGTCATGATCGCCGCACTTCCGGGATCGCATTTGGTACCGCATTTGGCCCCGCGTGCGTTTACAGTGAAGTTTAGGCCGGGCTCGGCCCGGGCTCGGCCCGGGCTCGGCCCGGCCTTACTCTCACTGTAAACGGGGTCTTACATGTCTTACGAGATTGGGAGAGCTCAGTCACGTGATTACATCTAAATAGTCACCTGATAGTGACAATCTAATTACCTTTAAAAATTCACTGCACACGATGATTTGAAATGCTTCTAAAGGCCTCACTAAGATATTACTGAATGTTTTGTTTTTTTTCCACAAGAAGATCTAAATAAACTCTTTTTTAAGGTTTTCAAAAATTAAAAAAATGATATAATCATGTAACTAAAGATTGAATTAATTTGTATATTTGAACATATTACGGTTATACTAGATTTGGGCTAATTATTCCATTGGTTAAAATAGCTAGGACTGGATTATAAACTGAACTATTTTCTATCGTCAGATCATAGGCCCCATTTGAAAAATAACGCGAAATATTAAAGTTTAATTAGTTTTTGAGGAAAGCTTTCTATTTTATTTCACCAACCATAATTATAAAAAAAAACATTGTATAAATGTAATTAATACATGTTTTACCTCTTTGATGATAATCTGCGCTTGGGAGTCTGCCCCATGCAAAGAAACGTCAGTTAATTCCTATCAAGGATTAATGAACTCGCAATACTGAATCAAATACATACTATCAAACCGGGTCAACAACAATCTCTAATCGGTTCCGGTATCCGCTTAATAATCGCAAATACGGAAACGTGATTTTTGTTCATGGTCTTTCCCATTATGGTAACGTATCTTTACTATGTGAAATGATATGTTACAATGTATAGTGTGAATAATTAGAAACCAAGCCAATCCTGCCGGAAAGAACACAAGCTGGTATTCATAATGACGTATTAACTTTAGTCCAGGTTTAACCCCGGCTTAGAGGGCTATCCGACCTTGGAAATAAGATAATTTGCGTAAAAGCAGAAAAAATAAGACAAGAGAATGGTGAAGGTTTGAAAGAAACCCTACAAGGAATAAGAAAGTTATTGATGTTTGAAAAAGGAGATCACTAAATATATGCGAATCTCAAAATGGCAATTTTGTGAGTCGATTGCGACAGAGGCCTATTGGCGGCCAACTCTGTCGTTTGTCGTACACTAAAATATCATTAATTTGTGGTTTTCTCTTAAGTGCCTTTTCTCTCGGGGCAGTACTCAAAATATATTCTAGATATCACATTTTAGGTCCTCATAAAAGAAAGAGAATATACTGAGAAAAAATATATTTTGAAAATGACATTTTAATCCTTCATGTGTTGAAGCAAATGGGGTGTTGTCCTCCACTAGATCACAGTAAATTTTACTACCGATTCGGCTCATTTGAAATTCCCTTATGTTTTAGTGATTACAACTTCCAAAATTCATAACTTATTCACTGCTTGTCCAAATTTGTTCAAACTTTCACCAATCTACTTTTCTGATTTTCCCTCTTTCTCTCAGAATACCTTGCCATTAAGGTTGGATTTCCTTTTAAGTGGGTTTGGCTAGTTTGGCATAATGTTACTTTTCCAAAAGAACGACACGATAGCAACTTAAAAATGAAAACGACAAAGAAAACATAAGTTTTGAAACGGAACATGTTTCGGAGTCATACTCCATCATCAGCCTGATTATTTTTACAACAGAGACAGTGCTATATATACTTTCAGATTACATACAATCCGTTTCAAAACTTATGTTTTCTTTGTCATTTTCATTTTATGTTACTTTTCCTTTTTACTTGACAAAAGAATGAAATTTTATAATCTCGTATTGCGGTCTTAAGGGCTGGTCACCTGTGTCTGATAACGATAACGAGATTTTGAGTTAAAGGTAACACCCTATTGTATGGTTTATACGTGTGGTGTGAGTAAGCTCGTGACTAGTAATAATAGGGCAGCTCGATCTAGGGTGTATACCTTTAATGAAAAATCTCTTTACCGTTATCGGATGAATGTGACCAGCCCCTTAGCTTGTTGAATCTTATATTCTTTGTAGATGATGTCGCTTTTTATTTTGATGCAAAGTTATTCCCATAGAATTAGTAGATTCATTCTAATTTTACATACAAACAAGAGACCACAACAAAGAGATAAATAAATACATGTACTATGTACTATGGTATATCAATAATCATATTTTTGAAACACAATACTTCACTCTCTTCAGGCTAAACAGTTTTTAATGATTATTATTATTATTATTATTATTATTATTATTAATTTTATTATTATTATTATTATTATTATTATTATTATTATGATCAATATCATGGCTATTATAATGATCATAACAATAACACATTGCGTGCAGTAACTTGTTTTTGTCATTACATTGTTGTTGATTGCCCCCTTACAATACTGAAAAGCTGACTACGCTGTTATTGGAGTCGGGGCGGAATGACCATGGGTTTGGGAAGCTTTCCTCATGGGCTGCTTGATATTTTGGTTAAGAAGGGCCGGTCGCCCGGAAATTCCCCATTCGAATGTTAGTCCCTGTCCGCCCCTGGTTGGAGTAAATACAGATTATTACGACACCTTCCCTTTTAAATGGTGTACAACTGCAGTGATTTTGCGAGATCATCAAAACCATGCTATTCACTACAAGGCCCTGTTTCATAATACTTGTTATCAATAACAACTGCCATATTTCTATGACAAATTCGCTCTCTGCCAATCAGAGTCAAGGATTCCAGTAACTTATAACAATCATGGTGACTTGTTATTGATAACAAGTATTATGAAACGAGCCCAGGAGGAGGGTGATTTATTGCCGATAATAATAACAATATTGTATTTATAGGTCTGTAACTATCGGTATATGACAATATAAATTGATTAATGCTTCAAAACAGGATGAGAAATACCCATGAAAACCATCTTTACATACTATAGCTTTGTTTTACAATTGAGTAAATGAAAAAGATTTTTTTTTAATGAAGTAATATTGAGAAAGCTGAATGCCACACAATTCTCAGTTTTAAGTTTAGAAATTATTTTCCTTGTTCTTTAGCTGGTTCATTATATCTATACATGTATTGATCAATTTTTGCTTTCGTTGTTTTGCCACCTCGATCGGGGAGGGAGCCCTTTCTATACCCAGTTCAGTGCCGAATATGGAGAGAGTCTGGCCAACTCGGTTTCAGTTGGGCACAACATGGAGTATATTCCTTTGTTACATGATTGCCTAACAAAGCAACATACCGCCATACCGTGGAGGTGTCGTGGTTTAGTGGATACGTCACCGGACTGTGGATCTCATGGTTCGCGGTTCGAGTCCCGCTGCGGCACTAATGTCCTTTGGCAAGACATTAATCTATATTTGCCACTCTCAACCCAGGTGTAGTAAATGGGTACCTGGTAGGAATTTATTCCTTGAAATGCTTTGAGCGCCTTATAGGGCAGCTCGGCTAAAGCCAGGGTAATATTGGAGCGCCTTGAGCACGATTGGTGGATACGAGCGCTATATAAAAACCCAGTATTATTATTATTATTGTTACCCACTGGAGCAGAGTTGCCTATAGACTCTTTCTATATACGGCACTGACCCAGCGAACAATGCTGAAATTATTATCACCAAACGTTGAAATTGTTACATCAGTCAGTGAAAATGTAAAACTTATCAATTATACCACACACAACTTAAAAACGAAATCATATGGAATATCCCTAACAGTCTACTTATTATGATTTTTTAAAAATTTCTTTTCAGCTTTTTGTGGAAGGAAGGGGAACGGATGGGCAAATCCAAGTTCTGTCCCATACGGTACCAATAATTAGATTGCGTTGTATAATGGAATTGTGAATATAGGTTGACATCATAATATCATTTTACTTGATATATTGTCTGATCTATGCTCTAGGAGGGCTTTCAGCTCCAAATAGCTAGACTCCATGGCCCTGTCTTATCAAGAGTTGTGATTGATTACAAATAATTTGCAATTGATATCAATCGCAACTTTGTACTTAAGAGATAGGAGATTGGAAATTTGAGTTTGATTCGAATCAATTACAACTCTTTATAACACCCGGGGGGGGGGGGGTTCATCAAGTGTCTTGTCAGTGATTTTTACTGACAAATTTACTCTCAGCCAATCAGATGCAAGGATTGCAGTAGCTTATAACAGTTGTCGGATAAATTATCCGACAACTTCCTTTCATGAAATGCTCCCTGGGTTTCACTGTGTATTCATCTGTTCATATAATATATACTCACCTAATGATACAATATAATTAACATACCCTTTAATACACCTTACACTTCTTTCACGAACACAGATGTGAGGTTACAAGATGGGGATTCCCCGAATGGCGGTCGAGTCGAGATCAACGTGGACGGCATTGGGTGGAATACAGTATGCGGTAGCTCGTGGGACATCAATGATGTCACGGTGACTTGTCGACAGCTAGGCTTTTCCGGGGCTCAATTGGAAGCCCTGATGTCGGAGTTTGGATCGGGGACGGCCCCCATCTACAAGAAGACTATCATGTGTAAAGGAAGTAAGAACCACCATATTAATATATGAACACAACACTTTTTTCAAAGCACATTAATTAAGCGAATAAACTAGGCATTTTCTAGACGGTCATATTGGGTAGTTTCTTTACTTAGCCACGACGTTCCGTACCTCTAACCCAAAATAAATATTTTCTTTAAAAAAAGAGGGGTGGATTCCTTTCATGATCAGATCAATGTTTTCTGCAGAACTAATTTTTAATTGATTGATACTTTGCTCCTTTGGAGTTATGGCTCGGGCTTCGATTTGGTTTTAGTTCAGGGTCACTGGGTAGTGTTACGGATTTCTTTTGGGGTCCAGAGGTGGCATTGGACGTTCTGTTGGTGTTAAGTTAACCCGATGACTTGTGAATTCTTTCATTCCTTAATCCAGGGACCACCTGGTTCCCGTAGGCAAACCGCGGAACAGTTAAATGGCAATTATTGCCAAAGCATGATTCATATATATATATATATATATATATACATATAAAGTAAATGAAAAGTTCACTCAGAGACAAATAATACATAGCAGTAAAAAGGTTTCCACAAGCGCTTTCGTTTATTTCTTCAGGTTGAATAACATGAAGTTTGAATCTCTGGCAATTTATATACAAGAATATTATGCATACAAGAATATTATGCGTATAAGAATTTTATGCATAATATTCTTGTATATAAATTGCCAAAAATTCAAACTTCATGTTATTCCACCTGAAGAAATAAACGAAAGCGCTTGTGGAAACCTTTTTACTGCTGTGTCTTATTTGTCTCTGAGTGAATTTTTCATTTACTTTATATAATCCATATAAATGTCCTCCACTTTCTGAACTTTTGATAATATATATATGTATATATATGTTCCGGGCCCTTAACTTACATTACTTCTTTTTTTTCAAAAGATGAAAACAACTTGAATGACTGCCAAATGGGAAACACAAAGTGTAGTCAATCTAATTCAGCAGGAGCAGTTTGTCATGGTAAGAAATTAAGAAAACATCACACATTCAAATTTAGTCTGTATAACCTCAGAGTTGGGATCTTTGAGGAAATAGTGCAAGAGTATGTCATGAACTGTTTCTCACATGAAAATGGGATTAAAATGTGATAATTCACAATGATTTGATAATTGATTTATTATGAACCCTTTTCAAAAATATACAGGCCTATCAGGCAGATAAGATTCATATTTTGCAAAAGTAGAGGATTTAACCAAGGTTGTTCTTGATGTAAGTTTTATTAGTCCATTGATTACATTATGATATCATACACATTTATTCCATCTCAGGTCCTTCCTATCTTGGTTGTTATGGAGACGACCCTCAGTCACGAATACTGACGGGAACATCCTACGTCGATATGACCTCGATGACGATCAGCGACTGTATCTCCTTCTGTAAGCTACGCGATTTTGAATACGCGGGACTAGAGCTGGGTTCTGAATGCTACTGTGGGAATGCTGATTCAGATTATGAAAGAGACGGCCTCTTTGGCGACAGTTATTGCAGACACACATGCACGGGAAATAACTTGGAAACCTGTGGAGGCATTGCAAAAATGGCGGTACATAGGATAGGTAATTATTTATTCCGGTAATAATATTTCGTTCAACAACAATTATAATGATAGTGATATAAGTGATTGTGATGGCGACTTCGTGACAACGACAAAGGCGGCGACGACGACTACGACTACGACGGCGATGATAATGCTAACGGTGATGATTAAATAATGGTCATTATAATTATGATTTTATTCAAAGGCATCGCTTGAGGAAGGTGTTAACGTATGTGAGTGTGTGTTGGGGGGGGGGCATGACAGGGGTACTTCCCCTCCCTAATTCATTTTGTTTTTTTTGCATATTGATAACATAAAAAATGAATGTTTCTTTCTTTTTCTCTATCTTTTTCTTTCTTTCTCTCTTTCTTTTTCTTTCTTTCTCTCTTTTTCTCCTTCTCTTTTTCTCCTTCTTCTCCTTCTTCTCCTTCTTCTCCCCCTCCTTCATAGAACTTCGGCTTATTCTACTTATTTTTCTTCTCCTCTCTCTTCTGTTCTGCTTTTTTTCCTGCCGCCTTTTGTGATTTTTTTAAATATTTCTTTTTATTTATAGTCAATTGCTTATTTAAAAAAATCATTGTTTTCTAAACTATCGGTTTTTTTGTTCTCTAAAAGCGATTTTCAAATCCGCCATGATGACAAGGGAACATAAAACTTTGATGCTACCATTTCTATTATCCGTACAGTCACCCCTACAACGAGTGCTACGGTAACAACAATTACCGAACTTTCATCGGCAAGAACACCGCATCCTCTAGAAAGGACCAGTCCCAGAAGAACTACTACGATGATGTCTTCAAGCGTTGTGCCACCCACCAATGATTCCCAGCAAGTTAAAGGCCCTCTTTCAGGTTTGTTGAAATGATTCTACGGTGGGCACCATGATGCGCGCAACAATATGATTTTAAAAGTTAAACGAGTTGCGCCTCCACCAAAACAGATGCGTGTGCTCGTACAAATTGGGGTCATTTAGTCAGGGTCATTTGTACCATGTGCTAATTACGAACTGGCTTATTGTCAAAGCCGACATATACAATCAGTCAATTTTCTTTACACCAAAGGCACACGGATATTGAGATAACTTTTTTTTCTAGTCGATAGATTTTTCCAGAGTTGTACCCCAATTACAAAATCTTGGATCTGTCCCTGCATGTTGTACGTTTCCATTGTTTGTTACACAACGAAAAGTGGTAACCCCAAAATGCTTCCAAACAACCAGTAAAGTTTATGGATGTTTATTCATAAAGTATTTTCTAAGCATTTACAAGGGGCAATTTTGTGATTGAATGCAGTTAAAGGGCGTTTTGCACCGCAAATACTAGTTAACGCCATTTTTCTCTTTTTTTTGACAACTGCACGTAAACGAATGGACCTCAGCTATTGGTAATCACCGACTTAATCTCTACATGGTCAGCGTTTGCGAAACAGACCGAAATTACCCTTACTCTTCGGTTTTGCGTATGTTGCACGTACGTACGTGAGGGAATATCATGGCCTGTCCGAAGAGTTGCGGATAAACCCGGTTGACCCCGAGTCAAGCCATGGAAAAGATACATATTCTCGTCAGTTTACACATGATTAAATAGTGTTAGACCATTACGCCTGTTGGGTCTGATACAAATGGAGGATTTTTAAACCTTCATTACGGTTACAGAAGAAAAATGTTATACATGTCTCTTCTTCTTTCTGATCATTTTTGTTACCTCTAAATATTGGTTTTTAGCTTTCATTTCCTGATGCACTTTTTATTTTAAGCCTTACTTTTTCAAATTGACATTCCGAATTTTAAAATGCAATTTTCAGATGGAACAATGATGACGATTGTATACATCTTGGGGGCGCTGTTATTCTTTTGCATTGCTGTCATCTTGGGTTGTCTCATCTGGAACTGCAGATTGAGGTACGTCATTTATTCAACATAGGCGTACAATGATGATGATGGTGGTGATGGTTGTACATGTATTGTGCCTTAGATATCTACGTGAAAATGTTCGAAGGCTTATACCCCCACTCCCACCCCGCCCCCTTTGAAGGAAGTAAGTACATCCGTTAATTAGCCTTTTTTCAATTGATCTAAATGAAATTTATAGTAATACATATTATTACATTTTTCATATCATGGCAGATCTAGGATTTCATACAACGTTTCGGAGGCCGAGCACGACCCAACAGATCCAACACACAACCAAAGCATCAACGCCCTCCCCTACATGTCACTCAGCGAACGCCGCCCAGACGGAAACGGGTACCAGAGCCTTAGCGTGCAACGTAAGGAAGCACAAAGGGATGCTATGCCGGACGGACCTTACGCAACGGGCTTCGGCGAACCTGTGTATCAAGAACCCGGTGTATACTTGGTGCCGGATAATGTATGCTCCGTTTCCTACAAACCCGGCGATCCAGTTACAGATGAATTATTTGTAGGAGGAGGAAATGAATATGAGACACTTGGCGTGTAGCAGTGATGATAGAGACTTTTTTGTAATTCTTCAGATTCTTTTGAAACAAGATGGTGCTCGAGTTATGTTTATTGTCAAATTATTATTTGCAGCTTCGTTGAATTGTGCCTTATTTATGGTTTTGTATGTTTATCAGACATGGACATTTGCCTTAGGGATTTCTTAGATCTAACACACTGGGAATATGGAAATATGTAAGAGAAAGAAGATGGACCATTATACTCTCACACTTCCAAGTGTAGATTCTTTCTGACTGAATTTAGTCGGGAAAGGTTGAGAGCTCCCTTTTTGTTTCTTAATTTATGAAAGTATTAAAAATCAAGCTTCTCTGATGGAAATCAGAAAATTTCTTTAAGGATACAAATTGATGAAATTTCAATGAAACCCAATTATATTCATGATTATTTTTTATTTGAATTACTTCATTTTACATTTCAAATTAGCATAATTATTGATAATGTCATATTGATGTCTAATGTTATTGTTATGGAGGATCTTTATTTCATTTTAGAGGACATAACAATATAATTATCCGTACTATGTCTTGATTAGGTACTAAGATGCATGCTCCGGCGGCAGTTGCTCCTTGATCATTTTCCAACACTATCCGAATTCTGGGGAGCGTTTTATGAAGCGTTTTGTCAGTGATTTTTACTGACAAATTTGCTCTCAGCCAATCAGATGCAAGGATTTCAGTAGCTTATAACAGTTGTCGGTAAACATCACTGACAAAACGCTTGATGAAACGCTCCCCTGAACCTAACCCTGGACCTGGGGCGCGATTCATCAAGTGTTTTGTCAGTGATTTTTTTTTTTTTTTTTTGTCGGTAAAAGTCACTGACAAACACTTGATGAAACGCTCCCCTGACCTAAAACCCAGTTGCAACCCAACCTAATAACCTCATGTCTTTGTCGAAATAAAGCACGGGTCATAGAAAATGCTGTATAACCCTTATGTAACCATTGTGTACAGCTCCTAGGGAAAAGTTACTTATGAAAGGAATTCGTAATATTTTCTTGGGTAAAAAAAATGAATATTTGTTCCTAATTACGTCACAATCGAATGACCAATCCGCCGGTTTAACATTCAAATAGATTAAGCGATATCAGAATTCATACATTTTTATTTTACTTTCCTTATCATCAATTCTGTCAAACTTTGCTAGACTCATTAGTCTTGTAACTTGTTCCGTTCATATCGTAAGACATTAGCATGAACGCTCCAAATCATGTAGTGTACATCAAGAAGTGGGGTGTATGAGGGATGGGGGCAATTGCATCTCCCCAAGTTGCTTCTTAGTGATGCTCCACATATTTGTAATTTACCACGTGATATTGACATGGGTTCCACCTGGTAATAAAAGTGGTGGGAAGATGACCGTATACTTATTTCATGTAGTGACATCATATTGCCATATGATTTTGGACCTCTGATAGCACCATATGCAAGCGCGCACCCCTTGTGGTTTCTTGCTGATTGATATTTAGGATCTTGTTTACTCTGCAGCTATGACTTATCTTAATAGCCAGAAGGATGTTAGCTCATATTACCTCATGGTAGTGTTAATGACCTCCTGGCTCTTGTTGAAATCATTTTGATATACACAATTAAACATAATGAGGTAAATTCAGCATTATTTGAAAAGTAAAAAAATCCGACAGAGTAATGACATGAACATAATAGTGAGAGTAGCAATATACACTATGAACATGGCGAACGAAGAAGCGGACAAAATAAACAGCTCCTCATTGTACCTTCCACAATTGCTCTGGTAGCCAAAAGAACATCCCTTGATTGCTATCATGTAAAAGTGTGTAGAACAGGTGTCACATGCATATTCACCTGTTCTACTTATTTTACGTAATAGCAATGAAGGGATGTTCTTTTGTCTACCAGAGCAATTGTGGAGGGTACAATGAGGAGCTGTATATTTTGTCTGCTCTATTTGTCATCGTGTTCATAGTGATAGACTGCTTATATTCTCTGAGCACCTAGTGACGAGCTTTCATGAACCTTCTTTTTATACATGAGCCTCAATGCTTGGAATCCAGTTTGCATACATTATTTGTTGCTATGTCCAGCAAGTTTTCAGGTTGTCAAGAACAACCTTTGTTTGAAAGGTATGCATAAAATATGCATAAAATTTGCATACATTACAGAAGCGGTATATTGTACCAGGTCCATTTGCCGAGAATGACAGATGGTTACCACATAATTATATTTAAAAAAAATTAATGAGGTGGTGATGTATAGATTTGTAGTCGATGATCATTTGGGCTATACTTTTTGTGATATCTTTGTTACCACTGGTATCTACAGTATAGCCGTCTCAGTAATTACAAGAAATAACAATGACTGCATTCCTTTTGCGTAATTCGCGTAATCAAGCACGTAGTTCACCAACATTGACGGTGGCAGCCTTTTATTATGACAATTAACCGAACTTAATTTTGGTAAAGTTTTAAATAATGAATGAAAATAAATAAAAATGAACGGAATTCTTCTTTTCCACCGTTTTGTCACAAAACTCATTTGTAAGGAATCGTGACAAAAAATAAGTATAAGTATAGTTCAAACTTAATAGAGGAATTTTAACTATTATCATCGGCAGAATAGAAAGGGGAGCGAAACTGAAACTTTAAAAAAAATTGAGTAAGAAATTATAATAGAAATAATAAAGATAATGATAATAATTACAACAATGATAATAATCTTATTTTATTCTGTTGTAATTAAAATATATTTCATTTGCATAACAAGAATCAGATATAGGTAAAATCTGAATTACATCCTGGTCCTGAACAGATGAAAAGTTACTACCAAAAATAAAAAAATTGAGAATCAATCATTCTAATAATCAAATGCAAACAAATATAAATTAGCAGTAAAACCAATTGTTGTGAGAATAAAAAGCATTATAAATATATGTAGAAAATAACAAAAAGAGAAACAGTTTAATAATTCAAGTTAAAAAGCGGAAATTGATAAAATGACTAAAAAATATAATGATTATAGTAATTATAATAATAATAATAATAATGATAATAATACCTTGTTTACCCAGGGTAGACTCATCAGTATACTGTTCTCCTTTAGTACCCTATAAACATTATTACCCCGGCTTTATCAGGAGACGGGTAAATGGACAAAAGGGAAAGGGGGACCTAGAGAGTGAGAGAGAGAGAGGGGGAGGGGGAGCAAGAGAGGAAATAGAGGGGTGGACATGATATGAAATAAATACTCAATTGTAAACCCAGGGACTGTGTTGAATCCGGGGCAGCCCATATTAACGACATCAACTAAACCTCCGAAAAGTTGTCGGGTCCGAGAGACCGACATTAATATTGTCTGTCTCGTGGGCTGTTGGACTCTCGGGTTGGACTCACTGGCTGTCGGTTTTGCGGGCTTCCTGTCTCGTTGGCTGTTGAATCAATTACAGGTTTCGTACGGTCATATTTCATAGTGATGCCAAAGCCTTTCCTTTTTATATAATAAACTTTAATAAAATGTCTCTTTTACATGTATTACGACAAGCGAGCGAATTGTGTACACCGTTTTAATAAAAAAAAAGAAGCTGATGGAAATTAAAGGTTGATATTAGGAGCAGAGCAACGTGAATTACATTGCAATTTCCACACTCAATCATAAATATATGTACTTATTGAAGGGTGGTAATTTTACAACATCCTGAAGCAACGTTATGTTCTAATGCAATTTACTGTACCCTCCGTATTGAGGCGTATATAATCCACAATTTACTCATAATTTTTTTCTTTTCCCCCTACCATTTATCTTACTCAAATTGTGCTTTTTTTCGTCCGATTCAAGTGGCCCCTGTCAAACAAAAACACCCAAAAGAGATGTAGGCATACATAGAACTTACTTTAGTACCAGATTTTTGCATATTATGGAATTAATAATGTAATTGAAGCCTTCGACCAAGGCCAAATGTACGAAAATTTGCAATTTTGGGGGGTTGCTCAGACTTACGAAATGTTCACAGAAAGACAAGAAATGCAAGTACATTTTGTTCCAATCTGCACATGTATATCACACAGTATTACTGTTATCATAATCATCATTATCATCATCATTATTCTATCATACTAATCTAAAATTGTGTAAAACAACTCATTTCTCAAGTCTATCAGTTTATTTTGATTACCTAGATCTCGTATTATGATATAGTGTTACTGGACAAAACAATCAAGATAATTATGAAAAATATACTTGCAAAAATAGCAAAGTCCTATATGCCTTGGAATTGCCTGGAGATAATCAAAGGCATGGAACCCCAAGACCATAGTCCAAGCCACTTGCAAGGCCAAGGCATTGACAAACTTAAGGCCAAGGCCGAGCATCAAGGCACTTCAACACTGAACCCCACCTGCAAAATCTTGCTTCGTCCTTAAATATCGGTGGGGCTAACCAAGGATTTATCTCCACCGATAGTATGAGGCTAAGCTTAGCCCACTTTCTGTTCGCATTGCCTTTTACCAAAGCGGGCTAACTCCACGATAGTAAGGGATTATTTTAGTCCTGGAAATAATGAAGTAGGGTTAGCCCCACAAAAGGTGAGGCCAAGCGCTCTTGGTATGGAGAAAGTACGGGCCGGACTAAAACTGCAAATGAGAACAGCAAAAAAAAAATAGTCTGGGGTTAAGAATAGTAGGCCTACTGGGTTTTAAAAACTCAAGTGTAAAAAGCCTAAGGCTAAAATAATCCAGTACTATCGTGGAGTTAGCCTACTTCGGTAAAATGCAATGTGAACAGAAAGTCAACTAATATCGGTGAGGCTCGTTTAACCCCACCGATAGTACAGGAATAAGAAAAACTTTGTAAGAGTAGAATAGTCCGGGGTTAAGGATAGTACTGGGTAACCCCAAAGCGTTAACCCTCAGGGCATCCTTTTAGTACAAGTTCGCCGACAACTCATTGAAAGATAGAGATATGTTTCTATGGTCATGGCGTCCGTGACGCACGACTGCAACTTTTAACTCGTAGGGAGAAGCCAGGCATTTGCTAATTACACATCGTGTTTTCTATGTTTTCCATCAATAGCTTTAATATGGTCATTGGGTCATGGCGTCCGTCATTGGTCATGCACGACTGCAAGTTTCATCTCCTAGCGAGAGGCCATGTACTTGATTGGCTAATTACATATCGCCTGACATACACATTGTTACTATTCACTGCGTTCGATGCACGTCCGAGAAGTAGAACCACTGTGGGGGCACTTGGGGGGGGGGGGGGGGGGGCACCAGTCTTATTCGGAAAATGTAATGCGAATTTACGAGGCCACTGATGAGGAGTGTGTGTGTGTGTGTGTCCGGGAGGGAGGGGTTCTACCGTCTTCTCTTCTGGTATTTTTTCCCTTTCCTCTTTCTTTTTCACACTTTCGTCTCTCTTTCTTCCATTTCCCTTTTCTTCGTCATTCGATATGCGGAGGGGGGCACGTGTAACGTGCTTCCCGTGCGCCCCCCCCCCCCCTCCCTGTAGCTACGTCACTGGATCTGATGAAAGATGAAAACGGTCTGATTAATTTATTAGACATTGATTATCTGCAAACCAATAGTGAAGTGCATTTTTGACAACTAAAATGAAAGTCGGGTTGTTGTGAGGATACCTCTGTGCGTGCGTTATCTCTTATTGGGCTTCTTGTGAATATCACTTCTTCCAAAAGGTTTATTTCTGACTGCCTTCAATCACCTCTCTCTCTCTCTCTCTCTCTCTGTTCTCTCCACTCTCCCATATTTTCTGTTCTCAACTTCTCAACCCCTCTGTATACTCCCCCTCACCTTCTCTCTCCCTCCCCTCCCCCTTCTCTCTCTCCCTCCTCTTCCTCTCCCTCCCCCAGTCCCCTTCCATATATATATATATATATTATATAATATAATATATATCTTTTACCTTCCTACGTCCTCTCTAACAATCTCGAACTATGTCCACTTCGATCCTTCTTTTTGCTTGATCTCTCTCTCTCTTTTCTTCTCCCACTTTTGTTTTCGTATATTAATATGTTGTTGTTTTGTGTTGTTGTGTTGTTGTTTTGTTTCCTTGTTTGTTTGTTGGGTTTTCTATTTTCAAACAAATTACACCGCAAATATGACTTCAAGTTTTGATAAGAAATTTTGAAGAAAATGCATCATTGTTCTTCGCAATACATGGTTTCAAATTATGAATTCCCGCAAATTCAATACAATTTACTTCGAATTTGAAGATTAAATAATATAAAGGAATAATATTGATTATTATGATATTTATGTACATTTATTACTGTAATTCTCTTTGACCGTTTTATCTATGGAAAAAAAGATAATCAGTGAAACATGCACAGAATTGTTAAAAACAGGTATCATAATTATTGTTATATAAAGCATATAACCAAAGTCATAATAACCCTTTTTCTTCTCAGCTTACATTATAGAGAAAGCAATGCAACTGGGGCCGTATTCTGAAAACGGTGTTATCTTTAATATTAGTAAAACGATTTTAATTTTCATAACAAATCAAAATCAGGGCAATTCATTGGTTAATGATTGCGCAAAGTTGGCTGTGCTCGCGTAAAGTTAACAAACATCTACGCAAGCACCAGTGATTAGTGTTTATTGCGAGCAATTTCAGTTTGTTATGACAATTAACATAGTTTACCTTAACATAAAATATAACACCGTTTTCAGAATACGGCCCCTGAATTTTACTTGAATAGAATTGAAGATAACCCAAATCAAGAGCATGGTTAAATGATAAAGTCGTTCTTCCCTTCGTGTATTAAAGATAATTTCGCATTAAGAGATGAAAAAATTACAAGAAATAGATATATCAATAAATCCCCCGGACAATTTAATATGCCGGGTCAAGACTGGGCTGCATAATTATATGTAATGCGAACTATGCATTATGTGACCAACAAAAAATGTAATGTTTTAAAATACACTGTGAATACGTTATGAATAAATAAAAATGACTTTTTTTAGCAACTAAAACAAGGTTATCCAGTAAGTGCCTGCTCAGCTAATAAAAGAAAACGTGTGTCCAGCGTGAGTCAGTGCAAAAGAAACCTACATTCAAGCCCCAATATCTTAAAAACCAAGTGAAATCGCTGAAACTAATGGTGTGATAGCTGATAGTGTCTTCTTCAATTTGATTGGCTGCTCAACAAAATGGATCAGTGAGCACTGGCCATTTCTAAAAGATCATGTCAAAATCGTGAGTGCATTCAACTTAAGCTTGAAGCTCCTTGACTGCGACGAAGACCATTCAACCAACCTTGGGATGACCATCCATTTCATTCAAAACTTGGTCAGAGGCTATGAATCAGCAAAAATGGTCAGCTGTCCATGGCTGCGGATTTTATTGATCAAGGTGTCAAATCAAAGGAGACATGATTGGGTACAATGTGAATATAATTATTTTATCAAATCTATAAATATTGATTGCAACGACATTTAGGGTTGAATCTGGGTTTCTTTTTTAATTGACTCATACTGTGTCACCAACACTCGTCATACAATCACACTCAATATCTGACATCGACATTACCCAACTGGGCCCCGTTTCATAAGACTTGTAATCAATAAAAAGTTACAATGATTATTATAAGCTATCGAAATCCTTGAATCTGACTGGCTGAGAGCGAATTTATCATAGAAAATGGGGCAGTTGTTAACAGTTGATAACAAAGTTTATGAAACAGGGTCCAGGAGGGGTGTATCATTATTAGACCAGAAGAGGTGAATATGATAAAGCGTTAAGTCCTAGGCCCTGTCTTATACAGAGTTGCGATTGATCCAAATCAATCGCAAGTCCTCCAGGTAATCGCAAATTTCCACTCTGCCATCATTATTTATCTACCATCTATTATTTGCAATCAATCGCAACTTTTTATGAGACGGGGCCCTGCTGGTAAGTGTTTACCTTTGTGTTTAAAGAAAAGTTTGCGTGAAATATAATAATTATTAATAATTTATAATTTATGTTATTCTGGAAGAATATCAAAGCAGAATTGTCCCTTGAAAAGGATTGCTCTTCAAATGCATTTGTAATCGAAATATGACGAGAAGTTTTGACCAAATATTCAAGCTGCATGGCTAGCTGTAGCCCCATATACCAATTTCTGTGAGCAGTGCATGTGGCTTTCAGTAAGATTGAGTTCATTTCTTATCATTGTAATGATTCCAAAACCTCACAGTATACACCAATTCCTATGTACTACATATTCGACTTTTCCCAAATGCTTCCAAACAGTTTCTTTCGCAATGTAATTTCATGACCAGAACTGATCTCATAATTATGTGTCAAGTTCTTCTTGTGTGCATGTTGTGTGACCTGCCATAAATGTTCAATCATACATTGTGGTTATGTCCTGGAATATTGTGTAAACCCGTTCATTTAGAAATGAAATGAAAACGATATGATCATATAGACCCATGATACCGCCGTTACCAACAGCAACACGACGAATATGAATTTGTCGATAACAATGGCTGTATCGCGCCAAGTTTGTGCAATCATTTCCGGGTCAATGTAATCATGTCGCATATCCTCGGGAATGTTTTTCGGATTAAGATGGCGTACGTTGTTTCCATGGTTACCAAGGAGTGAATTACTAGCAGGATCTGGCGTATCGGCTTCCCCTGCTGTTATTCGTGATGACTCGATGATTAAGCCGCGAGGAGGGAGCTCCCTAGATTTGTCTGATGAACTCTCGATACGTTTCGATTTGTGACGTTTCCTAATGAAAGACATCAAGGAAGTGATTCTTTTGAATATTAAAAAAACAAAAACATAATACGAAAGGCTCGAATTTACGAATTTAGGGAAAGGCAAATATTCAGGGGCGATGCTAAAGGGAGAATGGGTGTTGGTGACAGTCCCATTCAAAATTTTCTTTCGGCAAATTCGACTTCTTTCTGTACATCTGGAAATTTGACAACTCGTTTTAGTTTCCCTTGTCCGAAAATCGAATTTGGCGACATTTCCCCGTTCATTGGAAAAATTTTCATCCACCTTGTCGGCAAGTTTGGTCCGACTACCCGTTTTTTTTAATGGACGAGCGATACCCCTAATGCCAAATATCGGGCACGAAGATCGGATCGATGGCAGGAGCATGACTACAGCAGTAAAAAAAGGGGGATCTAAATATTTATCGACATGTTTGGGAACAGGAAAACCGAATTTCCCAACAAAGGTTTAAAAGGGTCGTCAACCTTATGATTTATTTGGAAGTGTTGACTATTTTTTCCTAAAATTTTGAATAATTTAAAGTCACGAAAAAGACCAGAGGTGGTACTCAATTTGATAATTTTCAAGAAAGGGTGGAGTATTTCAACTCTTTACTGACAACTTATGTTCTCCTTTCTGAGCTCACGGGGACGGACTGGAGAGGGCGTTCGATGCGCTAAGAGTTACATGCTTAAATTGACTCCATTGCCAAATGCAAACGTGCTCATTTATCTTAGTTATCCTGAAATGTTCTTCACATAATCTGAAAAAAAGATGGTGGATATCCCATGAAACAAAATGATTTCTACATAGTATTATTGATGTTCTACGTGACCTTTTCTCTATCTTTAAGGAATTGTCCATAAAGACTCATTTGCTTGTACAAAGTATAAAGAGTTCATAACGATTTTTTTTTCTCTCTCTCTCTCGAAGACAGATTTGAAAAATATTCGGTCCATATTTACATTGCCTTTTTCATGCAAACATGATTTTTTTTTTCTTCAACAGTTTGTGAATGATTTTGAATAACCACCTAATGTTATCAGCAGGTTCTTCGAAAAGGGGAAATCCGTAGACACGTTACTTACTTATAATTTGTCTGTTGTGATCTAAAGACCTCCTTGCTGTCTTGGCTGGTGTAGAATGGAAGGATGATAGGACAGAGCATGATTCTTCTAAGCAACCAAGGAACCTCCGTCTGTCCTCCCATGTGGTAGATCCGAAGAACGAAGATGGCACAGAGGACTTCAGCACAGCACATGGCGATCATCACGATAAAGAAACTCACTGGCAAAAATCAAGAACAATTTTAAATATACGAAATGAAAGATCGCCTTGTGACTGAAATGTTAGTATTTACTCCTAAGAGGACATGCATCAGGTATATAATGCAATAGAGGCAGTGGCGTAGTGTGGGTACATGCATTGAGAGGACACTGATATCATGGGGTGAGGGCGGTGGGCATCGATCTTTCCAGACTGATGAAGTGCGAATTAATAAGAACACCGAATAGGAGGACGTTGTGGGAAGGAGTCCGATCTTTGTCTTTGCACGTTCCTTTTCCCCGCTCCCTCTCTTTCTCTCTCCTTTTCTCCTTTTCTTTTATTTTTTTGTAATACGAGGGGGCACTTGCACCATGCACCCTGTGGCTACGCCATTGTTGAGATTCCAGGAAATTACCAACAGGAAATAGTTTAGCCAAAGCCTCTTTCAAAATTATTGACTGCTTTTAATTAAGTGGCATTGATCTCAGGTTATATAAACCCTATGATTAGCAACAAGTTCATACATACCACGATTTTAACCCCATGGTAGAACAACTGTGCTGCAATAGCACATCTAAGCAGGGCGATCCTTCCGATATAATTTTGTCATGTTTTCATGTATATCATTATTAATGTGTTTTATATTTCGTTAAATAAAGTCATATCAAATCAAATCAAGCACAAGATGATCATGAAAGTACACATATAGAATGTTTCTCAGCCCTGTTTTGGTATCTAAAGGGTTAATTTAATCCATTTCGCAGCTATGTAACATGAGTTGGTTCAATTTAGTACAATGAACTTTACGTCTCGATTAATCAATTACCTATAATGGACGTAGTCTCTCCACTCGGAGGCATCCTATCCGCCACAAGTTGTTGAAAGAGGATCAGCGCTAGAAGGTTACTGACAGCCAATGTCACCTTCTCACCAGACGCTGGATGAAGCCAACAAACGACGGCCATCAAGAGGGTCAGGAGAAACGCTGGGACGACAACCGTCTTGGTGTAGAACTTGGACATGCGACGTATGGTGATATTGTACTCGATCATAGACCAGGTCCGGTTATCACAGCAGAGGACCGCGTCCTTGTTGATACCAACAGATCGTTCGAGGATCCAGACTCCGTTCCTATTGAAGATATCGATGGTGGTGTCCCCTTGTTTAGAGAGCTGGAAATGCACCTTTTGGATCCAAAGTACATCAAGATGATAACAGCATTGATGGGTTACTGCACAGGTCTTATTATACAGCACGTGCCTAAGTACAAACGAAAGACTCTACTCACTAATTGTGACAGAAACATCGAATTCGGGATGCCTATAGATATATGTATCATTGATTATTTTACATCCTGATCAAATGCAATGACAACCGCATCTTTCCAAACTTTCTCAAGCACTGCAGCTCTCTCGCAAAATATAGTCCACATTGATATGAATATTAAAAATATGTATAGGAGAGCGGAGGTTAGTTTGAACCGTCGTTGTCATTTTCCTGTAAATGCATGATGAATGTCATGAAATGTCATTCAGGCGCGTAGCCAGGGGACGGTGGGGAAGGTTGCCCACAAAAATGCAAAAAAAAAAAAAGAAGGAGAAGAAAAACGCAAGAGCGAAAAAGCGGGGAAAATGAGAGAAAAAAAGCCTTAAAAGGTTATCTTTCTCTCGCGCTTCACAAGGGAAGGGGGAACCCCCCCCCCCCCCAACCGCCTCACAACCGCCCCCTAACATTAAATACTAGCTACCCGGTTGTTGATATTTGGACCATTATGTCTGAATAATATTTAAAAATCTAACATTATATGTTTTACATGAGTTATAGTACATGTAAGAAGCCATTTTCAAAATGGGAATCTGTGACATTACACCAAAATTATTCAGCAACTAAACATTCAGTTCTGAATGCTACAACTTTGAAATAATAATGAATTGGAATGTGTTGTAATAAAAGTGCCCTAATTACAGCCATTTTGAAGGGTGGCGATCCCGGCCCTCAAATATTTTAACATCCCAATCTGGTGATAATACATCAATCCTCCTTTTTAAAAATGCCTCTAGTGTGTGAGACTATTTGAAAAATAGTGAAAATGGCTCCTTTTTCCTAAAGTGAACACATGAACCACTTTTCCTGGTAGGCTACATTTAACCCTAAGAGATTCAAATCTAAATTTTACTCACGATATTACCCTAAAATTACTTTTGAATGAGATTGCAATCAAAATTAAAACTGCAAAATGCCATAGATTGCGGCCATTTTCAAAAGATGGGGGATGCCACGGCCCTCAGTGGGGGATTGGGAATCCGAAATATCTCTATGTCCAGATTATTTAAGATACATATAATTATATTATAATTATCTGAGCCAAATTTGGCGCCTTTATCACAACAAGCAGTGATGTAGCTTAGGAAATATTTTGGAAATGAATGAATGTGGCCCTATTTTCATAAAATGGGCACCTAAACCACATCTGAAATATTTAAGCCCCGAAACATCCAAATATGAACTCTACGTATGAAATATTCCCCTAACTCGTACATTATAATCGATTTTAGGCTATACTTGCGTGCACAGGACTGGTGCTTTGATGGCGGCCGTTTATGACATGTCTCTACATTTAAAGTATAAATATGTCTCATATTAGAGCATCACTTGGGTAGAAGTTCGATGTTTTATCGCATAATGTATCAAGTTTGGAATATTTTTTTATGAATTACTTCAAATGCACATTTTTTTCTAAACCTCAAATTTTGGCAAATTTCAGACTTATAATTTATATGTAAATCCAATTCCGTCTGATTCATTTGAATCTACTTTCCATTTATAGTATAGCCCCAATTCTAGGTATCAAACTACTACAAAATCAACAATTTTAACGAGTTCATGAATGTGTTTGTAAAAGTACCCGATGGCGGCCGCTTTGAAACATGGCCAATAAGTCTTTGAAAGGCAGAATCTGATGTGTCTCATTATGGAAATGTGATTATCATATATCTACTTGCGCCAATTTTGATGTTTCAACAAGAAAATGCAATGAGTTTTGTGGCTATTTTAGGAAATAAGGCAACTTAATCCAAGATATGGCGATTTGCCGTAAAATGGTCATCTACATCACTTTTCTTAAAATATTTCATCACGAAACATTTAATTCTGAATTAAGAGGGTTCTCACTGGCTGAATCCGAGTAGATTTTATTATGATACATATTACACACATGCCAAATATGGTGTTTCTATCATAAAATTCTTCCAGTTTGGGGGCTATTTTGAAAATTAATGAAATTGGCCCCTTTTCTAAAAGGGGCACCTAAACCACATTTCCTAAACTATTTCGGCCTATTAACATTGAAATTTGAACGCTATGTATCAATTTACCCCAGATTCCCTTTTCAGAAGTCATTTTGGACTGTGTTTATATTTAAATAATAATAATAATACCACTGTATAGCGCATATCACATTATGATATAACGTCCCCATGCGCTTCCAAAGGGTTTTTGGATATTATTACCCTGGCTTTAGCCGTAATCAGCGCACAGTGCATTTCAAGGAATAAAAAGTGCCCCGATGGCGGCCATTTTAACAGACAGCCCCCATCGGCCGAAATCAAGATGTCTACACATCTATATTTGCTTGTAAGACATATATCTACCTGTATGCCAAATTTGGTGCTTTTATCACAAAATGCACAATTATTGGGGTATGGTTTATCACTATGCGGCTCCACTACTAGTTCTCTAGTTAACCCATCCAAATGATTAAGTACAAATTATTTTCCAGATCCATTAAACCCACAAGCATAGGCGTAGCCAAGGGGCACAAGGGGGCCATGTCCCCCTGTTTATCCACGAAAAAAGAAAGGTCATCCACGGTCTGAGTAACTATGTGAATCATTTTTGTATCACCCTAACCCCCCCCCCCCCCCCCCCCCCCCCGTCTGTGACTCCCTGTCCAACAGGTATGGTTACACCAGTGCCCCCAAGGAAGGTGTTCATATTAGTATACATTAAGAAAGAAAATACTGAGGCAGACATTTAAGAAAATCGACAGAGGTCACGTATAATTACTTAGAATTAAGAGGAATTTGCGCACATTCAGTCTGATCATGATAGTATCATTAATCATTACGTCATCGGCAATACATCCATCATGTGAAAATACTGAGGCATTCTTTTAAGAAAATCGAAAGAGTCATGTATAATTACTTCGAATTGAGAGGAATATCCGCACAATAGTCTGATCATTATAGTATCATCAATCACTATTTCTTTAGCAATACATCCATCATGTCCATGTACTTGGAATATATTAGATAGTAAACGAGGAACAGAGGAATATTCTATGTAACTATACTTGTATTTTGCCCACATCTGGTAATAATAATTGCAGGGCCAATAGGAAGACCAGTATGATGTGGCTACCCTGGATAAATAAGACCCACTTATTATATATTATTTACTATTTATTATTACTATTTACCATGCTCTTCATGTATGCCCATGGTCCAATTGATATCTTGCATTCTTGAACGTCGTATGGGAAGTAGGTGATATCGATTGGACAGACTGACGTCACAAAGGCGGGGAAATACCAGTCCATGGAGCCGTTGTATGATACCAGTATGAATGTTTCCTGAATACTGATAAAATCTTTCTGAGCACTGAATAAAACAATAAACAACAAATACAAATCCACCAAGCTCAAATTGTCAACTATATTTACTGATCATTTAAACTTTAAGGTACAGCACGGTGTTGCCGAAAAGCAAATTTGGTGACAAAAGTATGTCATTCGTCATCAAAATTTTTCAAGGCAACAGATTTATGACACCCTTGGTAGGAAGGTTTGTCTAGCGTATGAACAAGTAAATATTGATTTAAAGTTTTCTTTTTCATTTCCTTTTTTTTTAACATATATTACTAACCAAATTCTGTTCTTTAAGCTATTATCATAATGGTTCTGACGTTTAAGCAGGAGGGAGATTGAGAAAGAGTGTTTAGAGTGTGTCAAAAGCTATGCCATCTGCAGTAGATAATTTGTCTCAGTAAACGAGATAGAATCACGTATTAAATAGCGGTCATCAGTGGTATCCCCCAATAATGTCTCATGGGGCCAATGTTATTAACGACACGCACAAGGACTCCAATTGCATATCTCCGTGATAATTATAATGTAACATTATAGAGACAATTTTAGGAATATTATCTTTACAACTTCATCGTTTCTAGCCTTCGTTTATTTAGAAATGAAGAAGTTTGATAAAATAAAACTTTCATTCAGTTTCCTATTCTTACAATATTATTGATGTGCATTATGTCTTCATATGTATTTGATTTATAACCTTTGAATGCAGAGGGATTAGTACTTTGTTGATTTAATATGGAAAATGATTTAATTATAGTAATGGAAGTGTATAATTATTTCCTAATGAAATTGATATCGCCTTAAAATAAAAAAGCTCTCATTATGGTTTCCAACTCAAAAAAGAACAATTACGACAACGTATTACCCATATTATATTCTTACTTTTCATAGAGTGATATATCAGGTCTCCATACATCACTGGGTTTTACCGTAGTAATGTTAACTCCACCATAGTCGCTGGGATCCCACGTCAGGTTCTCATCAGTCCACATCTAAGTGAGATTTTGAATGATAATTATTATGATAACGAGGGGTACTCGTTTTTCCCAAGGTTCGTTTTTTCCTAATGTTAAGATTCGTAATTCCGAAACACAAAATTGCCATACCAGAGGGTTCATAATTCGAAAATGAAATAGGGTTCATAATTTTAAACAGTTGTTGCCTTTACTCCGAATGTTCGTTTATCCGAAGGTTCATAATTCCTTAAATGAAATAGGGTGCATAATTTAAAAAATGGGAAAAGGTTCATTATTGACAATAATTTGCCCAACAGGTTGTTTACATATGTAGGTGTAGGTTATTATATCAAACTAACATTATATACAAAAGAAGACATGACCTGGAAGAAAATTCGTTAGAATTGATGTGGATAGAAATTCAAATAAAATGTCGAAAACCATATCTTCTCGGCATAGTTTATCGCCCACTGAAGGCCACAATTGAAGAGTTTGAAACCATGGAGAGTAATTTTGAAAATGTTTGTTAATTACAGGAGATATGAACATGTTAACTGATAATTTTTTATCACAGAAAGTAATACAGATGTGTGATTCTTTTCAATTTAACCAGGTATTTTCAAAACCAACTCGTATTACTGCATTTTGTAAAATCTTCTTTTTTTTATCCCAGACTCATTACTGTCTGGTGTTCAGTCTGTTAGTATTTGTTGACCACTCTTTGATTTATGCAACCTAAAATTTTGATAATTAGATCTGTTCGCAATTTTGATTATGATGTGTTTGTACGTGATTTCTCTTCAGTAAATTGGAATTGTATATTTTCAGACAAAGAAAATGTTGATATTATGTGGTTGGATTTAGAGCAAAGTTCGTTGAATTATGCGATAGACACGCGCCTTATGTAAGCATAGGAAAAAAGCGTAATCCTGCACCATGGATAACAATGAATACTTAATACTTTCAAGAGATGGAGACGTCTATAAATCAAAATTCGATCATTTAAAATCTGTTTCAGATACAAACAATGGACAATTTCTGGACAGAATATAAGCGTATTCGCAATAAAATAAATAATATGAATAAAAAATTGAAACGGGAATATTACTGTAACAAATTCATAAACTTTACAAATAAGGACCTGAAACAAAATTGGAATGTAATAAAAGATCTTTTACCAAAAACTAAAAATGAAAATGAATTTAAGCTAAAATATGAAAAAAGTCATAGAAAACAATCATGAAATTGGTAACGTTTTCAATCAAATCCAAGTACACAAAATCGTTATGTAGACGACCGCTGCCTCTAAAACGTACCAACTGATAGCATTTATCTTTTTCTGACATTACTGAAAAGTTTGGTTTAAAAGAACTGAAGAGTATTGATACATGTAAAACATATGGTCTAGACGGAATGCACCCAACATTTTAAAGTGGCTGCAGAAATTGTTGTAAACCATTAGAACTGTAGATAAAATGAAATATCTCGGTGTTATTCTCGATCCTTGTATGAAATGGACAAAACACGTTAATACTGTTATAAGCAAGCTCTTTCGGGTCACTGCATGTATACGAAGAATTAAGCCGTATCTAATCCGGAAGAATGTAATTGATTTGTACCATACTATGTTTGTCCCTCATCTTGACTATTGTAGCATTATCTGGGGCAATACAACAAAATGTAACATTATTAGACTGCAACGTGTCCAGAACAGATACACTAGAATGATTTTAAATATCGAAAGACACACACCAACTACATTCGTGCAAAAACGGATCAAGTTTAACCATTGTGTAATGTTTAATAACTGCAAACAGCCCTCTTTCTTTACACACACCACGTACAGAATATATGAGGTCAACATTTTCTTACCAAGGTAGTCCATGGGCCAGAAACCGAAAAGGTCCCCCCCCCCCCTAAGGCACAATTTTAAATGATGTTTTTCTATTAGCTAGGACCTTCAGCTCTCAGAATCTGCTTGTTTGCCATAAAGTTGGTGGTGGGTGTGGCCACCAGGGCCGTTACCATGGTAACGGATCAAGAAAAATATGAATTTTAGGAAAAGTCATATAATTCCAATTCACGAATCTAAAAATACTTGGTAAGCATCCTAATATATGTATTTTGAGGTGCCCAATCCATTGCAACCATAATCAGAGCCATTTAAAGTCATGGGCGTGCCCAAAAATGGCCGTTACTATGGAAACGGTACCATAAAAAGCGGGTATTTTTGACAACTTTCTAAACTTATAAATATGAAATAGCCAAAAAGGTGTATGCACAAGCCTAAAGTATGTTTTTCTATTAGCTAGGACCCTCAGCTATCATAATCTGCCTATTTCATGTACAGTTGGTGGTGGGTGTGGCCTGAAGGACCGTTACTATGGTAACACATCAAAAATACTGGATTCTTATAAAATACTGCATCTTTGTAATTCAATAGCTATAAAATATATGGTAAGTATCCTATTATGTGTATTTCAAGCTGCCTGATAGATTGCAATCACAATCTGAGCCATTTAAAGTCATGGGCGTGTTAAAAAAGGCCGTTGCTATGGAAACGGTCCAACAAAAAGCTGTTATTTGTGAAAAAAATCTATAACTAACCATTACAAAATAGAAAGAAAAAAGTGTCTGCACAGTCTTTGATATTGTTTTTTATATTAGTTATGACCCTCAGCTATCATAATTTGCTTGTTTGACATCAAGGTGGTGGTGGGCGTGGCCGCTAGGGCCGTTACCATGGTAACACATAGCGAAATACTGGAATTTAGAAAATAACGTATATTGGTCATTTCGCAGCATAAAATATATGGCAAGGCCTCTAATATATGTATTTCAAGCTTCCCCACTGATTCCAACCACAATCTGAGTCATTTGAAGTCATGGGCGTGTAAAAAAGGTCCGTTGCTATGGAAACGCTCCCACAAAATTTGTGGAAAATATCTATGATTTAATCAATACAAAATAGAAAGCAACTGTCTGCACAATCTTAAATAATGTTTTTCTGTTAGCTATGACTTTCAGCCCTGATATTCTCCCTATTTTACATAAAGTTGGTAGTGGGCATGACCACTAGGGTTGTTACCATGGTAACACACCAAGGAATTGAATTTTAGAAAATACTATATATCTGTAATTCAACATCACAAAAACAAATTGTACCCATATAACTATATGTATTTTGGGGTGCCCGTTTGATTGCAAGTAGAATCAGAGTCATTGGAAATCACCGTCATGTCAAAACATGGCTGTTACTATGGAAACAGTATGATAAAAATTGAAAATTTCAACACAAGACAAAGAACAAGTGTATGTACAGCCTAAAATGGTGTTTATCTGTCAGCTATCATAATCGAAATTTTCCTAGTAGCCACAAAGTTGGTTGTGGGTGAGACTGTCAAGGTAGCTACCATGGTAAGGCACCAAAAAACAAGAGTTTTAGAATAATAGATAATAATAAATGTATCTTACTTACCCAGGATAACCACATTAGTAATATTACTGCCCTGCAACTATCATTGCCTTGTACACATTTCATACATCTGGGTCAAGCAAAACAAATGTGGGCAAAACATCTTGCCCAGTGATGTAAGCACCGATCAAGGATCGAATCCAAGGGCTCTCGTATGAGAGTGAAAGGCTTTCACCAATATACCACAGTGCTTCCACGATGTATTTGTAATGTAACGAAGTACAATGTAGGCATCTAATTATACACAATTGAAGCTGCGCCTTTAATTGCAATCAAAAGCCGGATTAGTTTAGGTCAGTCATATAAAAATATGCCGTTGCTAAAGGAAAAGAATGATAAGAAAGCTAATATTGATTTTTAAGAAAGGGATATTTATGTATCTAAATAATGAATTATAAACAAGTGCAACTGTCCTATTGGTTCAAATCCAGATCAAGGCCTCATCAATCATGATCATGCCTGGTAGGACACTTGCTATGACAAACGAAGATGAAAATGTTCAAATATATATGCAAAGCTTCTGAAAATTCATTGCATTTATAAGCCAATTCATATTGAAAAGGTACCACTGTACTTAGAGATACTCTCATCTACTGTGTTGTCGCATTACAGTATTAACTTTGACCACTTGGTAGGTGTTGTACTGTGGCTGTGAGCACCAAAAGCATATCTTTAAAATATTGGCATTTCAGAAAGTGGCATTGTTTTAGTTTAACATTATTTTAAAACAATATTACAGTATAGACATGCTAGATAATTATCTCCATTGCAAGCAGCCTGAATGATTGCATTGAAAATGTTAATCATTTATTCCCAATGATCATATCCAAATATGGTCGCTGCTAAGGCAGATTATGATCGAGAAATCTATATTTAGAAAATAGTGGCATATTTAGAAAATAGTGGCATATTTCTGTGATTTCACAACACGAAAGATAGTGTTAGTGATGATATATTTTTATAAAGTTAATTTCTGACTGTACTGCTAACTGCAATTAATGTGTCGGTTTTGAGTTCACGGTCATCTGTGAAATGATAACTGAGGTACATAAGTGTCCACACCCAGTTGACATGAGTGAGAGCTACTTGTATTCCACTTTGCCCCTTCAAGGAGTTCTATAAATGGATGTCATTAGGAATCAGAAGTTAGAAAGCATCCTTGGGATAGAGGTACGGAACATTTTCAGCAGAATTCCTCTTGCAGCAACACCCACTACTTTGGATGAGGTTGAGGATTACCCATCAATCAGAGTTATCATGAAGAACAGATACAATAAGGCATTGACAGACTTCAGAATTACATACCAAACTATACTAAGTAAATTTGAATTCCCTCTAGGGTGAAGTGAGGATTCACTCATCTTCATCCTAACCATAGAGACATTACTCAAGTATTGCAAAAATGTATTCTCTTCTAACATAGTGGTGGAGGTATAGATGACACCTATATCTCCATCCTGAGTTCTGACTTTATTCTGCCAAACCAAACCGGGGGGAGGGTTGGATAATCTCCTCACCATGACCTTCTTAGCATGTGATTCAAGCCAGATAAGAGTGCCTCACCATATCAGACTTGTAAGAAAGTCAACCAAGTTTTAATAAGAGAATACTCAGTTCAAGGAAGGCTGCAGAACGCCTTAAAGCTGTAAAAGATAGATAGACAAACCCGCTGGTGTTCACTAATTTCACAATATTATGGACTTAGCCACTAAACTCTGCCAAAAATATACCCCATCCTTTATCCAACCATGCTTAAGGCAAGATAGTATTAGAGGAACAATCTCACAAACTATTGGTCATATCTCCTCTAAAGCCAAAAGAACTGCAGCTTACCTGTAAAGGGCAACCAATATGTAAACTTATAGGTCTTATGGTCCCCAACACATCAAGTCCATGGCTAATATACATGTACCCCAATCATGCAAGTCATGAGAATGCTGAGCTGCAATTGCACCACAGGCCTTCCCAGTGACACTTTTGAATACCTTCTAGCAAATATAAAAAACTCCAGGCAGGTATCAACACTTTAATCCTGGACTTGATCTATGATGAGGCACCCAAAAATTCAATTCTTTGGCCCTGTTTCTGATGAAGTCCAAATCCTAGACCACCTTGGCCATGCTGTTAATCCTTAATGAACATGCAGATTTCTTATGGGTAGGATTAGGGGAAAATATGCTAAATTCTATTCCAATCCTCTCAGATTTATTTCAAGTAGACAGGTTTAGCTACAGACCGACAAGTTTATCATCTTATGAATATATTAGGTTCTGTGACTGAGGTGAATCCATCTATTAAGCCTCCATTGCCTCCCTCCCAACGCCAAGGCATAGAGGTGGAAGCATAACTACTCAAGTACAGCTAACCAGTTACATGTAGGATCAGCTGTTGTTACTGCAACGGTCCCCCACATGGACACCCACATCTTGCCCGGAGCTATCCGAACACGCGAACAATTAAAAAATGTCTTTGCAACATAATTGCTGCTATGTAATAACAAAAATCTGTCACCCTTTTTTTTTTAATTGCTCAGTTTTCATATTAATACTAGCATGACAACGACCCTGTTTTGACATTACTATGGCCTTAAGTGATTTGGATTATGACTGTAATAACTCTGGCAGTTTATGATATATCAAGACCAATATTTTGTGTTTTCTATTGTTGAAACAGAATATATATATGTAATTTTCAAACAATTTCCAATATTTTGATGGTGCGTTGCCATAGTAATGGGGCTGGTGCTCACACCCACCATCGGCGTCAGTTTGAGACCAAACGGATATTAAGAATTATAATCGTGTACCTGACTGTGACCTTGAAAGCACAAAAAAAAATTGCACTCAAAAGAGCTGCATGAAATAGATGAAATGCATACTAAATATTTTCACGTTGTTGAATTACACATATATGTTATTTCCTATCTTATTACCATGGTAACAGCCCTAGTGGTCGCCCAGTATCCACCTTTGTGGCAGTCAGGGAGGATATGATATCCAGGGTCCTAGCTAACGTACAGGGGGAAAAAACATCATTTCAGGTTGTGGAGACCCTTACTTTAAAGTGCATTGGATAGTTACATATTTTTTCACTACTATTTATAAATCCACCATAACATTTCTATAGCAACAACCATGTTTTGACATGACGGTGACTTCCAATGACTCAGATTTAGCTGACAGATAAACACCATTTGAGGGTGTACATACACTTGTTCTTTGTTTTGTGTTGATTAATTGAAATATTCAATTTTTATCATACTGTTTCTATAGCAACAGCCATGTTTTGACATGACGGTGCCTTCCAATGTCTCTGATTCTACTTGCAATCAAACGGGCACCCCAAAATACATATAGTTAGATGGTTACAATTTGTTTTTGTGATGTTGAATTACAGATATATAGTATTTTCTAAAATTCAATTCATTGGTGTGTTACCATGGTAACAACCCTAGTGGTCACGCCCACGACCAACTTTATGTAAAATAGGAAGAATATGAGAGCTGAGGGTCCTACCTAACAGAAAAACATGATTTAAGATTGTGCAGACAGTTGTTTTCTTTTTTGTATTGATAAATCATAGATATTTTCCACAAATAGCAGCATTTTGTGGGACCGTTTCCATAGCAACGGCCCTTTTATACACGCCCATGACTTGAAATGACTCAATGAATCAGTGGAGCAGATTAAAATACATATATTAGAGTCCTTACCATGTATATTTCATGCTGCTAAATGACAAATATACGGTATTTTCTAAATTCCAGTATTTCGTTATGTTACCATGGTAACGGCCCTAGCGGCCACGCCCACCATGAACTCTATGGAAAACAGGCAGATTATGAGAGCTGAGGGTCCTACATGTAGCTAACAGAAAAACATGATTTAAGATTGTGCAGACAGTTGTTTTTCTATTTTGTATTGATAAATCATAGATATTTTACACAAATATAGGGTAGGTGCAGGTAATATGGGGCTGCAGGTAATATGGGACCCTGAGCTGAGGTTCACAGTAAAAGCCACAGCAACCATACATATTTTGTCAATTTCACTGAGCTGGAAGCCTAAGCATTGCATTATTCTTGGCATAGGACTGGTCTGCAGGTTTACTTTTCTTCAGACGATCTATAAATTATATAATTTTAAGTCAACATATTCATTAAAGGTTCTTAAAATGTGAAATCATCTTACAGTTAATGACTTTTATACATTTTAAAGTAAATACCAGACATAATAGAGTCGTTTTAATGTGAACCTAATGTCTTTAATTAATGGTCCCATATTACCTGCACATGCAGGTAATATGGGACTATTGGTGATGATGTCATAATTTGCATATAATGGACAGGGGCTGGTGATAATTTTGTTTTCTTTACATTAAAAGTTAGACTAGTCGTTACTGATTCATGGGAACAAAGTATATTCTGTGTGTCTTTATTTGTCTTTATGCAAATTATGCAAATGAGCTTAAGGGTCCCATATTACCTGCACCTACCCTAAGCATTTTGTGGGACCGTTTCCATAGCAACGGCCCTTTTATACACGCCCATGACTTCAAATGGCTCAGATTGTAGTTGGAGTCAGTGGGGCAGGTTGAAATACATATATTAGAGGCCTTACCATATATTTTATGCTGTTAAATGACAAATATACAGTATTTTCTAAATTCCAGTATTTTGTTATGTGTTGCCATGGTAACGGCCCTAGCGGCCACGCCCACCATGAACTCTATGGAAAACAGGCAGATTATGAGAGCTGAGGGTCCTAGCTAACAGAAAAATATAATCTAAGATTGTGTAGACACCTCTCTATTTTATACTGATTAGTTTAGATATTTTTCCAAAATATAAACTTTTTATGTTACCGTTTCCATAGTAACGGCCATTTTTTGACATGACCGTGACTTCAAATGACCTAGATTTTGGTTTCAATCAATCAGGAAACTCAAAATACATATATTTAGATGCCTACCAGTCATTTTTCAAATTTCTGAATTAGAAATATTAGGTATTTTAGTAAATTCCTATATTTCCTTGATGCGTTGCCATGGTAACGGCCCTGGTGGCCACACCCACCACTAACTCTTTGGAAAACAGGCAGATTCTGATAGCCTAGGGTCCTAGCTACCAGGAAAACATCACCAAAAAATGTGCCTAAGGGGGGGGGGGGAGGGGGGGGGGGTCTACGTTGGCCCATAGACTAAGGCACCATGATTTTTAATAGACTACCTGTATCCATGTGCAAACTTGTGAATCATTTGAGTCTTTTACCTGGATATGTTTTGCCGACACCCTTTTCCCACTTTCTTTTTATTTCATATATATATTGCTGTAATGAGTATGATGTTGGGATGGGGGGGGGGGGGGGAGGGAGTAAGGAAGGGATCTGTAAATGGAAACGGATCACAAACCATTGATCCTTTGTGGTATTTTATTTGTTTTAATAAATGTATATTTGAGATGTGTATTTAAGACGTGATCCAATGTTATACTTGTTAAAATTTTTAACATAATTATTCTTATTTTGTATTGTTCTCTTATCGGTTGTACTTTTTTAGTGTTCTGAAATTGTTTTACAATGTATTCTAATTGTTTTATGTAATACAGGGCTCTCTGGCAAAGTGGGTTTTATGTACTGAAGAGACTACCCTGTATAAAGAACAATAAATAAATAAATAAATAAATTATTAAGGAAAAATGACTCTATTTTATTTTCGGAATTACGAACCCTGTATCATTTTTCGGAATTATGAACCCTTTTTCATTTTCGGAATTACGAACTTTCTGAAATACGAATCTTCGGAGTAACAAACATTCGGAATTATGAACCTTTGGACAAACGACATGTAACGGTAATAAGCACGTAGAACACTGATTGACAGGTAGCTGAAGTGCGAGAGGGGAACCCTCGCTTAGGAAATCCAATAAATTCAATAAATTGATCAATTTCCCACTAAAACCGTAGTGGGAAATTACCCATTTACATTGTAAGTAGGTAATTCCACTAATGAATGTACCGAGAACTTCCCTTTGGATACATTTCATAGACGAGGTTTTCATTTTATAGAAGAACTACAATGCGTTAATGTCCACATTATTTCCTAGTGGCCTATTTAAAGGTTCATCTCCATCTCCCCCCAGCCCCTCCCCCAACCACCTTTTCGCTAACATATTTGTTATAGATTTATTGTTCAAATTCATTTGTATACACGATGTTTTAGTAATAACTCTTTTCATTAATTCTACCATGCCTTTGTATTTGGCAAACCTCCCGGGCATCGTCTCACGAAACCGTCATAAGCATGATAAGTACAAGTTCGCAGAAATCTCATTGAAACGAATGTTGCATGATAGATGCGTTTCAAAACGATGCCCTGGGGAGCATTTCATCAAGTGTTTTGTCAGTGATTTTTGCCAACAAATTTGCTCTCAGCCAATCAGATGCAAGGATTTCAGTAGCTTATAACAGTTGTCGGTAAAAGTAACTGACAAAACACTTGATGAAACGATGCGCTGATTGATATAATGCATTCAGGCAGGTAGGCCTCTAAAAATGACAGTCGGAATAATTGTATTCTTTCAAATCACATATGTTTTACTTCATTGCATTACACTTATTGGAAACGTCACACTGAATATATAATCAATTTATTTGAACTTATGAACGCACATTAAAAATGGTTATTCTTAAAAATTAACAAATATGTTGTCATACCATTCGCATGAAATTGAGAAGCATAATCTGCTGATGAGCCTCGTCCTAGAGAGAGAGAGGGGGGGGGGGGGACAGAGAGAAAGAGAGACAGAGTTAGACAGACATTCAGAGCAAGAGCAGGAGAGAGAGATAGTGATTTCAGACAATTGAACAAGTTATCATTGTTAGCATGGTTAGTAAGACCTTGTATTATACCCCCACCACCAAAAAGAAGAAAGAAAGAAAGAAAAGAATCCACAACGGGCGAGCGGTGTGTGTGTGTGTGTGTAATTGCGTTTTTACAGACGTGTATCAATCAGATATGATTATTTACGTCTGGGACCGACCTTTAACGTCACCATCCGAAAGACGTGACTCAGTCTCGAACCTGGGTCCGCTGAATCAGTTTATAACTTCCACTGATAGCTGGATTACAGGCGCACGCCACAACGCCCAGTTGCGGTGTAGGAGTGTAACCTCGTTTTAAAGGGAAGGTTGAGTTTTGGGAAAGGTTTTAAAAAAATCATTTGTGAGCTGTCTCATTCTGTTTATTTTAGTTTTAAAGATTATCATAGTAGAAATGTCCCCTTCAAATGCCCTCACATTTAAAATATGACCGTACAAACAGCTGAAATGTTCGGGCCAAACATTTGTATGTATCCCCATATACACATTTCTGTGTGCAGTGCATGTGACTCTCAGCAAGATTGAGTCAATTTCTATCATTGTGTGATTCCAAGACCTGACAGCTTACGCCAATTCTTGTGTGCTATAATCAATCTTTCCCAATTGCTTTGAGACAGTTTCTTTCACAATTCATTCTCAAGCTGCAAGAGGCGCCTCTTTCATTTGGCCAAAAATTAAATCTCTCTATCATTTTCATGAAGACGGTAATACCACTTTATCTTAAGATTTATGTGCTTAATCCAACGGCCTTTCCCTTCCTGGATCAAATGACCCGAATTCGAGAAGTAGGTTTAATTCAACCCTTTCTAAACCATGGTATAAACCTCCACCTTGGACTCAAATGAGCGTAAATAAACTCATATTAGCGTACTATAGCCCACCCAATGGATATTAAGGAGGCGCGTACTAGGCTGATGGAGGTTTAACCCTTTCATGACAGGAATTATTCAAGGGCTAAATTGATCAAATTTTGTTCTTCAAATTGGCAACATTAATATTTTTGTTTTAGTGATACGTGGGTGTAACGTCTTTGAAAAAAATATACATGGTTAAGAATTGAATTGAAAAGTTGAAAGAAATGCCAATTTTGATTTAAAAAACAAAGATTCTGAATCTTTCAATGTGTTGCCAATTTCAGAATGTTAAAGCTTATTTTCGTTTTTTAAAATTGCTGGTATCAAAGGCAATATGGTCATGCAACCAAAATGGACATAGTGTGTGCAGAAATGTTTGCTCTTTCTTCTCGTGTATCTGGTGTATTTTATGGCTCAGAATCAAAGTTATTGAGCAAACCACATTATGTGGTCAATTGTCTCGAAAGGGTTAAACAGTGGGTTATAAAGATGAATCGTGATACCTTAGTTATAATGGTTATACCCCGGTCACACCGACTAGACTGACACCAGGGCCCCCGTTTCATAAAACTTGCTTTCACTGACAATTTAAAATAACTGTTATAAGCTATTGAAATCCTTGCATATGATTGGCTGAGAGCAAACTTGTCGGTAAAAATCATCGACAAGCCCCCCCCCCCCCCCCCCCCCCCAGACCGAACGAAAAAATATATTACCCAGATTGGCCAACAATAATACTGGTCGGATTGGAGTCGGTTTGGCGGTGTGAATAATACACGACAACTGACCGAGCAATTTCCCTGAATGGCCAAGAGTTGATCGGTTGGGAATCGGTTTGGAGTCGGTTTGGTGGTGTGACTGATGACTAAGGTATCAATCATACCGCCATTCCAACTCCAACACGACTGCACACTGACCGATTTTTAATTGCCGATTCAAAGTAAACCATTTCTTTTCGGTCTGTTGTCGGTCTATAATTATATTGTTGGTCTCGTTGCCATGACTGTCTGAATGAATGAATTTATTTTCGTAATACTGCAGAAATCTGCCATGAACATTACAATTAAAAGTATACATCGTTCAGATATCGAATACAGATATCATATAATCAATAACAATTTCAATGTAATCAAGAGTGAAAATTACATTAGTCAGTAGAAAAGGCAGTATCATGGGAGAAACTGAGGAAAAACACAGCTTCTTAAAAACTAATGGAGTGTTGCAAGAAAGTTGCAATCAATTGCAAATTGTAAAGCAAAGTAGAACAACCATTCTGAATGGTTCAGGGTCTGCCCATCCAGGAAGATGCGCTTGCAACAATGATTTTGATTTGTCAGTATCGATCAGTTGCAACTTGCAGTCAATCGCAACTTTCTTGCAACACCCCATAAGTTCCCCAATTAAAGAGAATTACAACATATTTAATCATATAAATATACAGTTATGGCAGTAAAGAGACGAGACAAGTTATGAGTAAAAAAGAAATAAACACACATAAACATCACTAAAACATCAAAATAAAAAAAATAAACTTATATGAGCAGTTAATTTCAGCCTATTGTGTAAATAGTAGTAGAAAATCCAAATACACATCATAATATGTGTTAGTATGATCAAAAAGATTTCTTGGAGGAAGGGTTTTGTTTTCGTTATGTTTAGACACGTACAGTCAACAAAGCAAATACAATTGTTATGAACTTATACTGTAAGAGCTTATTAGATAATATTTAAGATTTCTTCTAAAAGATTTAAGAGAGGAAGCTTGCTTTAGATTTGAATCAAGATGATTCCTACAAACGGGCCCATTGTAAATTAATGTTTTCTGGGCAAGATGAGTACGAAGAAGTGGTAAATTGAAAAAAAAAGAGGATTGGCGTGTGGAATGCCTATGCACTCCACCATTCCCTTTGAATATTGATTGTAATACCTGAGGCAATTCATGAATTCGTGCTTGATACATTAAACTACCTAACGGGTAATAAAACAAATCGTTTAATTTCAACACTTTATTTTCAAAGAATAATATTTTAGACGGAGCTATAGTCTAGGCTTTTTCAAAATTAATATCATCACCCGTTTTTGTATAACTGAGAGTCCATCCAATTCTACTAGTACCGAAGAGTTGCCCCAAGCAATAATACCATAATAAGCCACTTCGGGGATGCAATCTGAGCATGAGCAGATAAAGGTCATCTGTACCAAATTCTAAAACCCACTGACACTAATATTCGATATGTGCTCATGAATGTCATGTAATCATTATTCAATTATGCACTAATGGTGCATTCCATGATATCCAGGTGGAAGTATTCTTTTTAAAGGGGGAAACAAAAGCTATTCATGAGGCACCTCTATCACTCCCAGAGTTATTTTTCTGAAGTGCACATAAAGGGAGCCTCCATGTCTAAAATATCTGTGGATAATTGGGGTTATTTGTACAATCTCAGTACCATGCGCTAACCCCGAACTGGCTTATTTATGTAGGGTAGAACCACGGTGGAATACAACAACAGTAATGCGAACATTTCTAGAGGGTAATTTGTTTAGATACACTGTATATGGTTTCCAAGATAACTGGGGTATAAATTCGGGTCAAAGAGTGCCCATAACTCACGAAGCCAATGAGTTCCTTTGGAAGCAACCTGAAAAAGACTTCTGAAGTGGTGGAGTAGTTCTTGACAGGTCTCACCGAGGTCGGACCGTAGTTCGTCAGCAGATCTGAGACAAGCTGCTTCTCGTACCATTCATCGAATGTCGACGTGGCTGGTGTATACAGAGGTACAGAAAGAGAGAGAGGGAGAGAGAGAGAGGGAGGGAAACTCATTTTATAAGCCTCACCTCCGAAATACGCATTATATAAAATACATTATTAACTATTGTTACTGTCATTATCATAATAACTGTAATCATAACGTTCTTACAATAATATTATAATACAATATTTGATAAAAAATATAGATTTTTATTCTATTCTACAATGAAATGAAAAATACAGAGTACTTATCCTTACGAGGGATTTGTCTTACTATAATGGGTACCAATTGCTCTGATTAGCTCGACATGCTCGTTTCACCTTTCCCCCATTTCAATACCCCTCTCTCTCTCTCTCTCTTCCTCTCGCTCTCTTCTCACTCTACTCTACTCATGATGCTAATATATCTGTAAAGGGCTTAGAGCCTTCAAAGATGTATCAAGCGTGATATAAAAATAGAACGTTATTACTATTATCGCCGTTACTATCATTTTCATTTGTACACCCATCATGCTCATTCCCCGTTGATTTCATTTTGACATGTTTTTTTGTTTATTGCTTCCAGTAAAGTATGTACATGCAGCCCTCAGTTATATCAGATATTTTTTAAAATCGTATGCTTGTTGGAAATGCGCATTACTGATCTTATCAAAATACAATTATTGGTTTCTGATGATACGATATGCCTGCTCTTCATTCGAGCAAACCATTATCGTACACTATACTTGAACTTTAGTATGATCTAAATTCCATCCCAGCTCTTTTCTAGAAAGAGAGAGAGGGATTTTACAGCGCCCCCCCCCCCCCTATAAACACGTTTTTATTTCGGCAAAATAGCAAAAACTTTCAACGCTGTCGACAAAATGACAAAAAGCCGTTCCCCATAGTTCAGAAGGCACTTTACAGCTTAAAGAATTCAGTATCGTCAAGAGAGTGAGTGAGTGATATGTGGTTTAAAGCCCTGTCAGCACCTAAGTGGGCTATATCTACGGGCTTATATCGTCAAGAGAGAGGCGAGTGCGTGTGTGTGTGTGTGTGTGTCTCTCTCTCCCCCCCCCCCCCCCCCCCTCTCTCTCTCTCTCTCTCTCCCATGGTCCACGATCACTTTCGCTTCCCCCATGTCTCTGTTTACACACTCTCTTGAGAAATACTTTCATTGATCCACGTCCAAATGCAATTATTATTGAATGACTGGAGCCACTCGACATATCTCGTAGTATATGCTTTGCAGTCACTCGGAAAACCCATTAATGAGTTTATTATAATCTCTTGCGTTTCATTTGGACCTATGTATATTATTTGTTTTAGTCACATGTCATTTTAAACCAGCTCCCCCCCCCCCCCCCCCACACACACAAATAACGTAGATACAGGGGCGCTTGCCACCCCCAAAAAGGGAATACCGAAATTCTCTCTACGTCTATATCTTTATTTATCCCTATATGTTCAGTTCCCCCTCTCTCTCTCTCTCCCTCTCTCTCTTTCTCTCCCTCCCTTTATCTCAGACAGCCAACTTGAGATGAAGACAAATCGACGGACCGCCATGTTCGTTATCTAGATCACCGCTGTGTGCTCTTCTATACACTAACCCCACAGACAGTCCAATATAGAGTTACTTTCTAATTAAGGCCATTTGACATTTAATTGCGGTGACGCTGCTTACTCTAGGTTCCTCATTCTTGTTAAATCTTTTCCTCACTGCGGAACAGAGCGTATACAAGACTGTATATCGCGACACGAAAATTATTAATTTCCCACAGCAAAAATCAAAAAAAGAATTATAGGAAATTCCTTGAATTCCTTGAATGCTTTCAGCGCCTTATAGGCATGATAGGGCAGCTGGGCTAGAGCTAGGGTATTAGTTTAGTACTTTGTGGGCGCCTTGAACATCCCCTGGGAGGGGTTGTGTGCAATATAAAATTACCTAATATCATTAATTTGTCACCACAATTTTATACAAAGTTATAGCAGTATAATTTGCACAGTTAAATGGCAATTCAAGCTTTTTAAAAATCAACGAACACGAAAAAGCTGATTTGTGTGAAAGCAAAACAAAAAGAGAAACAGGATGGTGAAAGTTTAAAAGAAATCGGACAAAGAATAAGAAAATTATGAATGTTTGACAATCATTACATCTATTTGCGAATCTTAAATTACGAATTCGGTGATTCGATTGTGTTCGCGGTCAACTCTCCCATTTGTAGAACACCAAAATATCATTAAATTCCGGTTTTCTCCTGAGCGTCTTTTCCATTGGAGCAGTACTCATAATATATTGTCGATAGCACAATTTGGGGTAATCGAAAAAGGAAAAGATCATAGAAAGTTATAGACATTTTGAAAAATTGACATTTCAGTCATTTTGTGTGCTGGAGAAAATGGGAAAGTTGACCGCTTCTAAATCAAAGTGGCGTGCCGATTCGACCAATTCCCATATATATATATATATATATATATATATATATATATATATATATATATATATATATACGTATATATATGACTAAAGGGTACATTAGCTGGACACACAACAATGCGGTTTATTCCGTCATAATAGCGCCACCTACATTAGCGGGACAGTTGGTGACATTAGGCATTGGTGGAAAAATGTTACTTTTTATCAAAGCATTTGAAGAGGATTTCTAATGTGAGGATAAATAACTGTATGTCCCGCCATTACACGTTAGAAAACGGTATCCCGTAGGGTAGCTCATTAAGTCCTTTATTATTTACTTTAATGTTGAATGACCTGAAGATAAAGATAAGTGAAGTTAAATTATCTTGCTATGCTGATGACATCGCAATTTGGTATTCAAATAACAATTTGGAGCCGGCTCACAGGAAATTACAAGAGGCCCTAGCTGCATGAGCTTGAGATATGGTGTTGGGAGTGGAAATTAAATGTTTCTCGTACTAAATCCGCGGTTCTAGTCTTTACCAACAAACAAAAGAGAGATATTCTTTTAAAAATAAAAGGACGTAGTCTGCCAGTATATATACGAGCAGTATAAGTTCCTTGGTATGTGGTTTGACTCTGAACTAACTTGGTCTGTCCATTTAGAGTCTATCATTGATAAATGTAAGAAAAGATTAAACTTGCTACGTTGTATCTCTGGCACCCCTTGGGGAAGTAAGTATGAGTTTTTAATGATGATTTATAAAGGACTTATCTTATCCGTTTTGGACTATGGATGTGAAATGTACGATTCTGCTTGTATATCACTGAAGAAAAAACTTGACTCTATCCAATACAGAGCCTTAAAAATTATTACAGGTACAATACACAATGTGTCCTTGGAGGCTTTACAGGTTTTGACCGGGGAGCTGCCTCTGAGCCATCGTAGAGGGTTGTTAAATGATAAATTTAGAGTTTATTTGCTGTGTAGTACCCCAAATCACCCGACAAAAGAAGTGTTAGGTGATGGTTGTGTTTTTTAATAACCTAGAATGGAGGGCCGGAGAAGGACCTCTTAAACGGCGATCTTTCAGAGACGAAATGGTGGTGGAGGGCCAAACAAACTTATTACCCAAAATCCCTGAATGGCGTTTAACACGACCTCATGTGTCCCTCGAACACCAGGGTAAAATACAGAAAAGGGAAGTGCTTCAAGTTGAAATGAAATCGATTATTCTAGAAAGTATTGGAAATTCATGGAATGGATATTTACATGTTTATACAGATGGATCCAAACTGGAAGATGGGATAACAGGAGCCGCATTTTATGTGCCTCATTACGACTTGATGCAAAATTTTAGATTATCCTGTGTCTGCATTATGAGAGCAGAACTAGTAGCCATACTAATGGCACTAGAGTGGATTAATACATTTATGGAAACCTCATCGGTGGTAATATTTAGTGACTCTTTGTCAGCTTTACAAATGATCGATTCATACTTTATTAGATGTGCTATTGTGAATGAAATTTTATACATAATTAATATTTTGAAGTTGAAGGATGTTTGTGTTGCCTTTAAATGGATTCCATCACACTGCGATATTAACGGCAACGAGATCGTAGATCGGGCCGCCAAAAAAGGAGCCACGAAAAAAGTGTATAAACATAGATATACCACACACGACAGGTGAACTAGCAGCCTCCATTTAACAAATTATGGCAAAGAGAATGGGACAATGCCGAGCACGGTAGATTTCTATATGCCTTACATAGCGACGTTACTAAGCCCATACACAGACATGGCTTGTCTCGCAGAGAAGAATGCTTGATACAACAACTAAGAGTAGGTTAAATTATTACCTTTTTCAAATTAACCAGCTTGATACTGGTCTCTGTGGAGTGTGTCAAGAATTTGAGACGATTGAACATTTTGTTTTATATTGTTCAAAATACGATAAAGAGAGACGTCTCTTAAAAGAAATCCTAATCTAAAAGAATGACATCGTTTTAGATATCCCGTTATTAAGCTATCATAGACATTGTTATATATACGATGTTGAAGAAATTGGGTAAAGAGCAACAAAAAACAAAACAAAATGTATGTATATGTGTGTATGTATGTGTATGTATATGTATATATTTATATGTATATGTATGTGTATAATTGTGTATAGATATGTATGTGTATAATTGTGTATAGATATGTATGTTTTATGTTTTCCATGAACAATTGGAATTTACTTTCCCCCCCCCCCCTCTCTCTCTCTCTCTGTTAATTCCAATTGATTGCTGGGGTATCTTGATATTATAGCGAATAATTATGAATAATCACGATCGACAGCTATCTAACTTTGGAGATGGGATATTAACATTTTACCATACTAATGATGACCATTAATAACACCATTTTCACCACAAAAAAGTCGCTCGTGGGCTCTCCGAAGCCTACGCCAAACCTACTAATATGACTGCCGCAAATAATCTGAGGAGATTGAAGAGCGCCATCATAATGAAGAACCAACCAACCAACCATTAGCGGATAGTTGAGCATAGAAATAAGACAAAAACTGTCCAGCTAATGTAGCCTTTAGAGTTACATATATATATAATCTGAATCTGAATCTGAATCTTACGGAAGCTTATAAGTGCCAAACAGATGACGAGATAAGAAGACGAGAAGACAAGTTAAAATGACGAGAAGACCAGTTATTGGAACTCGGCAAGTCGACTTATCATGGACAAGAAGACAAGAAGACGAGTTGTTGGAACTCGGCAAGTCGACTGGTATACGATGAGAAGACAAGATGACGAGTTGTTGAAATTCGGCAAGTCGACTTGTTTATGACAAGACGGCGAGATGACGAGTTAATGCAACTTGGCAAGTCGACTTGATTGGGACAAGTTGCATTGGCTTGTCATCTCGTCTTCTTGTCCTAGACAAGTCGACTTGCCGAGTTCCAACAACTTGTCTTCTCGACTTCTTGTCCAGAATAAGTCGACTTGCTGAGTTCCAACAACTCGTCTTGTCATTAATCTTGTCTTCTCGTCTTTTTATCTCGTCTTCTCGTCTTCTTTTCTCGTCTTCTTATCTCGTCATCTGGTTGGCAGTTATAAGCTTCCGTAGAATCTAGTGAATACAATTTTTTTTAAAATCACAACTTTCCTATTGTTTGTCCGACTTCGTTTAGACTTTCACCAATCTGCTTCTCTGATTTTCTGCTTTCACACAAATCAAATTATTACAAATGTTGGATTGCCCTCTAAAGATAAAGTTGAGTTCTGGCCATGGGATTACATTGTGAAAGAATGTTTGGATGTTATACAAGGAAAGGTGTATTATGTAGTACATTTTATAAACAATTAAACTTGTGGGTTATGTAATTTGTAAAATGACGTCACGTGACCGTGCATTATTCTTTCCCACTGTGCAAAAGAGTTCCCATCATAACAGATTTTTGTTTTGTTTTGTAGCATTCTTTATTGCATTCATTCAGTACAAATGAAAATCATACAACTTCATTTTTAGTTGATGTACATAACACAATTTACAAAATGTACAGAAAATTATACAGAAAGAATTATACATAATATAATTACCAAAATGTATAGAAAATTATACAACTTTCAGAAATACATAATATAATGAAATATATAGTACATAATACATTCAAATTAATCATACTGAATGAATATTCAGATAAAGCACGCTCTATCTCTGGCGATATTATCGATATCGCTTCCGCGTTCACGAATTGTTTGTGCACAGTAAATACAGCGCACAGCGCTAGCTCATAGCGCTCCAGCGGGTACCATGCATTACGAGTACGTTAGATGTAACTGTTAAATCTATCATCTAATTTAGATCTAACGTAGATCTAACTGGATCTAACAGTTAGATCTATCTAGATCTCTCTAGACCTAACGTTAGATCTTGTCTCACTTAGTCTAACGTTCAGGCCTAACTGTTAACTTAGATCTAACTTTAGACTTGTCTCAACGCTAACCTTAACGTTAGAACTAAGTTCTGAATTCTCAAAATGATGCGAAAGTGATTCAATCTTGCTGAATGTCACATGCACTGCACAAATAAATTCGTGTGTGGGACCACACACATCATGTGGCATCAAAGTTTGGTTCATTTGAAAAGCAATCCATTCAAGGGTGATTTCTTTTATGATATTCCGACATAAAATGAATGAGAAGTCTCACAAATTATTTTTCACCCTTTTCCAGAACTCAACCTTCTCTTTAAGAATAACAACACAATGACACTTCTAGAAATGATAATATCAAAGACCACGCCCACTCCCAGACTGACAATTACGAGGTGGGAATGGTGTATGTGTGTGTGTGTGTGTGTGTGTGTGTGTGAGAGAGAGAGAGAGAGAGAGACGGGGGCTACAAAGAATAGGTTCGGATATATCATGGGAGAGATACATGATAGAGGGGACGAGAGTGAGAGATGAAGAGAGAGTAAGAAACTTATGGTATATTATTACAAAATTATCAAAAATTATTCTTTCTGTGAGCCTTTAAATAATTTATTAACCTTAACTCGTTGAAAAAAATAAAAATGTCAACGTGTGCATAAAACAATTTTGCAATATTTTAAAAACCATGATTGGAATGATTCAGGGAAATAATATTCAGTGTGTTTTCAGAGAAACATGTCCATGATTTTAATTTTTTTATGACTACAGTGATTACAACTCTCTAAAATTCAGAATTTTCATACTGCTTGTCCGTTTTCGCTCAAACGTTTACCAGTCTGCTTCTCTGCATTTATCTGCTTTCTGCCAAAGCAACTTTCTATCAGCTAGCATGATTAGATTGGATTGTTCTTTAACGTCCCATATCTATATTTATATAACTGAGAACTTGTTGCCCACTACTAAACAGCTTCTCTACAAAGCTAGCAAGAAAGGAGACAGGCTACCGCAGCTTCCTACATGTCCTATGGACAAACATTGGGAAAATCCTAGTAAAGAAAAGTGCTGATTCTACAGCAATATTGATCGCCTCTGAAGCAGACCTTCTCAAGATTAAGAAGCAATGATTCCCTTTACTGATCATTAACAATTATATGAACTCTCTGTGATTATGATAGATATTGACGATAATGATTCATCTAAGATCAATGAGTCTTGTGCATGGTCACCCGAGGAATTTAATATTAACTTTATGTCTTGTTTCTGTTCTAATATCAATCTTAGTGTTTCACATATCAATATCCGATCCTTGAATAGAAATTTCGAGGGTTTCAAAATATTCTACCAAGATGTTATTGAACATGAATTCAGTATTGTTGGTTTATTAGAAATAAAATAAAAGAGTTTATTAAAACAGTTTATTTTCTATTCATAATTATAATTTTGAGAGTGCATAGAGGGGTGGTGTAGGAGCATACATAAGATCAACCTTCAAATACAATGTTCTGGAAATGAATGTTTGTCATGCAGAATCTTTCTGGTTACATATCCCTATAGGAAATAGATCTTTTATATTGCAATTATATACAGGAAACCAAACACAAATCTAGATGAATTCCACGGAAGTTTGCTGAATATATTAAACCAATGCAAGATAGACAAACACAGTTGTATTCTGATGGGAGATTTTAACGTTGATATTAGTATTGAAAACTCAAATGATAATTTAGTAAACTCATTTACATCACCCTTACAATGTCTAGGTATTGAAGAGATTATAAAAACTCCTACTCGTATTACAGAATACTCAACAATTCTAATTGATCACATACGAATATAGATGTCTGTAATATTTATGCGGGGACAATGATACTGATGTCTCAGACCATTTTCCTGTACGTGCCTTATTCAAGAATGTATGCCTCACCAAATCTTGTACAAAATCTCCTCAGGTAACACTGAGGAATTTTCATGCCATGAAGACCTTACATCTCTACCTTAGAATGAGGTATATGAATGTAAAGAAGTTGATAAAGCATACTCAAAGTTTCTCGCTTTATTCATGAAAACTTGTAATAATAAGCATCTTATTCTAAAATGCATTCTAAACCGTGGATAACAAAGGCAATTCCCAAATCGATTAAGACAAAGCATCGACCGTATTCTAAGGTTCTCAAATCAAACTTTGATCCTGATGTGCACTTGCGAAAGGCAAAACATATATATGAATATTGCCATTTTTTCGATCACAGGTATAATACGAGACAAAAAGACAGCAAAGGTCTCATTTTACCAAATGTAAAGACTGAGCTTCGAAAGAGGTCAATTTCATTCTACGGTTCTAGAATATGGAATTCATTGCCCTTAGATATAAAAGAGAAAAACTCTGTCAAAGCCTCTTGTAAGAAGTTAAGATAAATTATGTTAATGGAATATCTAGAGTGATGTATCTCAGTATATTCATTTGTTTTGTCTTGTTTTGTTTTGCCCCCCCCCCCCCCTTACCCTTGGTATATGTGGATCAAGTCCTATATTGTAGTATTATAGATACAGGTATTTTGTTTATACTCAATGAACAAATGTTGGTTTTTGCTTTTATTGATGTTGATTGCGTGTGTGTATATGTACATGCTCTTATTTCTTGCCAATATTTACAATTTTTTACTGATTATTGTAAGATCTTATTTGTCAGAGCACACTGTATTTGTATTCTACTTATGTGTTTAAAGTAGTCTTATTTATATCACAGTTACATAATTTCTCAGGGAACCACATATTCATTAGCCATTTCAGCTATTTCGTGGTCTCCCATTACCATTCTCATTTGTAAATACCTTGTAAATATGTTTCATATATTGTTTCAGAAATGGTAATAAATTCATTCATTCATTCACCTCCATTCCCTGGCAAACTATATAGTATCCAAGACAGGTGCAATAATAAGTACAAAATACATAAAGATAGCAAACCTGAAATTTCCGGGTCAAATATGGGTTTACAAAAACCCACTCACATATATTTTGATTTTACGCCTCTTACATATCCATGGACATTACTTTTTATCGGTTGAATTAGATCGCATAACATAGAGCCAAATCATTTCTACTCAGCCCCCCCCCCCCCCCCTACCCACAGAATACCAAAATATACACCATCTAGAATATCTAACAAACACAAGCGGTAAGTTCTGTATAGAATCAGACAACCACCAAAAAAGCGGCAAAATTTACTCACCATTTAAACTATGCGTGAATACAAGGAGTAAATTGGTGGAAAAGAGCAGCACAGGTAGGCACATCTTTCGTGCTGTAATCATAACAGGATACCTACAAACAAACTGCATTTTGTTCAGTATTTCCCTTATATAAACTACCCGCGGTGTCGTCATTTATGAATCAGTTTTTCGGCGTCCTTGCATGTTGGTATCTGCAGCAGGTATGAAGGCCTCCTTAAGATAACAAAACGATTTCGCGAACTTGGCGCCGCTCAACATGTCCAATGCACAGAATAATTCACTTGCCAAAAATGTCTTGCTCGAATAAGTAATAACGAGCGGGGTTATATACCCCGGACATGCTTCTGTAATGACAGTGACGCCTGCAGGATGATTACATCAACATCGACTTGCTCGTGATTGTATCGGCTGCACAGTGAGAAGTAATGAGCTTGCTATTATTATTATATTTGTTATCTACTTCAGACCAATTATCATAGCAATCATTAGTTATGTTCACACGTAGTACATAGCATCGATGCTATGTAAGTTTCAAAAATATTTCCAGTACGTTCAGACAGGCCGTGATCGACTTGCTTCTATCACCCACTCGTAACTATTCATCGATCACCCGCTGCCAAAACAATAATTACTGCGCCACACAGAGTGACCCGAGTATAATTGGTATGCATGGTCAAACGCGCGGAAGTTTGTGTACAGGGTTCTATGATGCGAAGCTTTTGTTTTGAATAATATTTTATTTTTCTTCATAAATCAACATAATAGCTCAATAACAATTCATTTGTAATATCGATAATACAATCAAGTAGCAAATATATGTGTTATAATACTTAATTTTAAATAAACCTTGTACATGTCAAAATTTACTGAACTCCAATCTTATGCCAAAATAAAACACATGCATGCACACTATATTCTCTGGTAAGCACATGTAAATCAATATCTAAAGACCACATCATACTTTAGTTAAGGTCTGATTCTGAAAGAGCAGATTCTCAGCTTTAAAATGATATATAACTCATTGGATGTTCATAACTCAATGTACAAAGAGAAGAATGCACAGTCCCTCATAATGTTACTTCTTAATAAAGGTTTAAATTTTGCAGTCTATTGAAGCACTCTGACTTGCAAAGTGTTGTGCTAAAGTGACAAATGGAGGATTAGAACAATGAAAATTTCTATGAAGGGATTATCAGATTGTCCTAAAACTTGGCATACTCCATAGACATATCCTGTTTATCATAGTGCACAAGTATCAATGCAACTTACCCAGGGAGATTTATGGGAGATTAAAATGAGACAAGTATTCAGGGTCGTGAAAAAGAAAAGTAATACAACAAAATCCAGAGAAGACACACATAAGTCTGATAAAAAGCTGTCAAAAATACCACTTCTAGATTGTTTGGTGCCTCCACATTTTAGATTACTTAGAAAAAAGTATACTCTTCCTTTCTACGACCTGGACGTTCCATTGGCTCAGAAAAGTGAAGTCGTGGTCCGCCATTTTGCACTTCTGAAAAATCAACGCGCGAGAAAGCTGGAATACAGATTTGTGTACAATCATGCGGACGCCCATGGTCAAAACGCGCAGACAAGTACAGATGTTCAGTGCGTAACGTGTAATAAACCACATCGCTCTCGGAAGAGTAACATGGCCGCGCCCAATTCAAGTGCTCGCACGAGCGGGAATGGGCGATGATCCGTCCAGGTCGTAGAGGTCGGTGATGCCAACCAAAACACATTGATTGAGCTCTAACTGAAAATCACACAGTACGACTTTTGGGTGGTTTTGTGGTGCCTCGTGGTCATATATAAAAAAAGAAAAGGATAAAAAGAAGGAACCCCCCCCCCAAAAAAAAAAAACAACAACAACAAACAAACAAACAACAAAACAACCCAGCTTCCTTACCACACAGTATACACATTAGCCCACTTACCCCTTTATACATCACATTACATTACAGTACCAGATGAAACAGACAGAATGATAATAGAAAAAAGTAGGGAAGAGGGTACATCACATGAATACATACATTGCATTATATTATAGCACCACATGAAACAGACAGAATTACAATAGCAGCGAGTGAAGATAGCAGCGATTGCGCTCACATTACAAATAGTCACAAGCGCGGTGGGTTGTCTACCGCAAAGCGTCGATGCTTTGTCGCTGGATCCTGAGATTTACTCCTGCTAAACTCGCTGCAAGAATAGTTTGGAAACTTGCTTCTATCTCGTGACTATCTGCGTTCAGACAGCGTTTGGTCTCGACACTATCTGGTCTTCATCAAAATAGCATCGACACCTCGATAGCATCGATGCTATCGCTCTACGTGTGAACGTACCTATTATTTCTTCTCGGACTTTATATATACTGAAGGCCATGTCTCAAGAGAGCAACCGTCTCCTGACCATTAAATCGGAAATTCTGTGTAATACTATGTATTACTTAGTAATAAATACTCGTATAAGATGCTGTTAACCTAAAATCAACTTGGTAAAGTTTTAACAAGGCACTTTAACAAGGCATACAAAATAAGCCTGAATGAAAAGAAAATACAGTTTTATCACTTTAGGTATATTAAATACTTGCCCTCTCTTTTTTGTTTATTGCTTCATTTTTAATGAGTTAAAGTATAAGTATCTAGCTACCTAGAATAACTAAAAAATACTGTTAATCCATGAGACATCCCACTAGGTTTAAAAGTCTTATTTAACTTTCTTTAGAAATACACGTGATTCAAAAGCAATTAATGGGGGAAAACAAACTATATACACTTCAAAAATCAATGCTCAAGAAATTTTAACACATCATTTTTATATATTCTTATTAATAACACGAAAATGGAACCGGAAAAAAATCAGTGTTTATGTGTTATCGTTGATAAAAGTTAAAACCTGAAGTGGAATTAGCATAAAAAAGCTGTGACTTCTTCATCACGTGGAAATGGAATATTGCACAAACTAAGGTCATACTTTCCTCGCTGTACGCTACTGTATTCAATATTTATAATTATAATTGCCTTCCATTTTATACTTTAATATTCCACGAAAACGAAAATCAACACATTACTTCACCTTTAAAATCAATGAAAGAAAATAAATGTTAATTTGAATTTGATTTTTTTTTTTAGAAATATATATATTTGTACGAACACTGATTACCTGTCACTGCGAATCCATTGTTCTACCAGCTCACTACCTCTTCAAATGTGTATTTTAGAAAATTAGCGTTTGTATTCGTACACACAGAAGTATTCTTATTCTAATTGACAATTGATATCAATTACTTAACAATGCTAAACGTAAATAATTTATCTTTCTAATCATAACGGGAGAAAAAAATATCACAGAATCACATTGAATATTGAAGACTACGAATAAACAATATCTGCTCAACAAGTTCGGTATAACTTGTAAAATACAGCAGTTGAAAAACATGGATATACTGTGCACTGTGCTTTTTAGTAAATAAGATTTTTATTTTTTATTTATTTTTTTTTTTTTTTTTTGGGGGGGGGGGTCATTTCGTATTCCTTTCATCTACCGTCTGCATTTTGTTTTTGATTATCTCTTCCAACGGACTGTGATGTCTTTTCCACTTTCCTTAATGATGATGTGCAACTGTACTCACAGAGAGATGATAACATCGAAAAAGCAATTTTCATCACCCGATAATCTTTCTTCCACCCCCCCCCCCCTCTCCCCCCTCTCTCTCTCTCTCTCTCTCTCTCTTCCTTCGAATCGATTCAGTCATGTAATTATATACGGATAAAAATCTCCAATCCCAAATCTAATTGCGCAATAAATCAACATGGAAAGGTTTTGAATGTACATTTTCAAAAGTAGCCCCGATTTCGTAAAATATTGGAAGGCGTCGTTTATGGGGTGGCAGGTGGGGCAGTTGCCCCCCCCCCCCCCCTCCCGCGAAAATATTGGGAGGGCAATCATATCGTTTTGCCACATCACATAAATCCGGAGGTGTTAATAGAATAAGGAAAAATGATGCAAAACTCTGGAAATGAAACCTTCCAATGAATTAAAATTAAAGGAGAATTAACCTCTGAGTACAAATTTACTTATATTGAAAGGTGTAATATATTCCTACTTATAGGCTTAAATCATTTTCTAATAAGATATTAGAAAAGGGTATAAATAAAGATATTCCAACACCCGGTATCGTCTCCTACTCATTTACATGGGGGCTGCCATTTTCTTGCTGATTTGGATTTGTACATGAACCATTGAGAAATGTTCCAGTCAGGAAGATATTTTGAATCCAAGACCTAAATTGATTTTCTTCATTACCTAAAATCCCATATGTGACGAAAAATATAAAGTGGGTGTTTACATGATTTATAAAAATTAAATCTTTATAATGATACTTTTAAATTGTCTGGTTTTGCTTAACAAAAATCTATTTTCTTGGGTTTGCCAAACAGAGCAGAACATAATATATGCAGCATGCATTCTGACTTTTGAAGTCCCATTATCCGAAAGCAGGTGAATGCATAGTTTGCCGCTATAGATGCTCAGGGAAGAAGCATCCATAAAATTTGAATTAATTTGCTCCGTCCATTGCGTCACAGTATCTAGAAAATAGATTTATATTAAGCGAATATCGATTTTCAACAGAAATATATAAGGAAATCTTCAGTTTAAAAATAAATTGACATATCTATTCTATATTTTTAATCTCAAATGGGTTTTCAATTTTGAAAAAGGCAATTGGGCATTTGGATTAAGAAAATCTTCTTGTACACATAAAAACATGGCAGCCCCCATGTATTGCTAGCAGACGATACATATTGCTAGCAGATGATAAATTTTGCTCAGAAAATTTTGATTCGTATCGATCTCGTATATTTTGACGCGAAGCCATATAGTCTAACAAGTAGGAATAAATAACACCTTTGAACACTATCGTCTTTATTGTTTGAGGTTAATTCTCCTTTAAAGATATTAAACGATCAGACTATGGAAATTCTTTATTAAAGTTTCCCTGCTTCATGTAACAATGGAGAATTAAGAAGCGTTAAAAAAATCATGAAGGTTACCATAAGGCTGTCTTACCTCCGCCAACCCCCCCCCCCCCCCCCCCCTCCGCGTCCGAAAAAACGGATCGACGCCCCTGATGGAATACTATACACTTCTCTCGCTCCTTGCCTCCCTCTGTCATTCTTGCTTCTACTCTTGCTCTATCTCTCTTTCTCACTACCTCTCGGTGCGTCTGACCCCTCTCCATCTTCACCTCTTGTAATTTTCTTTCTCTTTATCTTTCTAACTGTATATTACTTTCTAGTTTCTCCTATTGCGTATTAATTAATCTTTACTCAAATCTTATATTTACGTAGATGAATTCCTTCAACATGTAATTGTGTTTTATGAACACACAATCTAAGGGTAATCGCCTTTTTACACTCATCAGGGCTTCCTTATAAGGATGGACCCATTATCTACTTTGATGGAAGTAAATTGTTTGTTTTGTTTTGTTTTTGTTTTTTAGGGGGGGTTGAGATAGAAACTCAATGCGGGCGCTGTTGAGCTGCGGCTCTGGTATATTTTTTTTTAGCTGTAAATATACCATTTTTTTTACTGTTTGTTCTTCATTAAACTGTTGTCACTCCTTGCCAAGCTTCACTGTAACCAGGTATGGATGTTTTTCGTTTTAGCGTTTCTCTACATTTTACAAGTTTGTTGTTGATATTGTCGTTGTGTTCGACGGTCATAGACTTGCACACACAACAAATCTTAGGCTGCACACTTCCGAGTTCTGTCATTCATATGCAAATTTCGAAAACGAACACAATGGATAAATCATACCCTAGCCAGTCAAATTGTCATTGTCCTCAGCGTTACGTTTATTCGGTCACCGAACTGTACACGTCACACCTCGTATTCGGTGGAGAAAGTGCGTCGTGTTGCCATGGAACTCGGGATCGTGAAGGGTGAAACCTGGTTGAATGACTGTAAACCTGATGAACAATTCCATATTCCTGGATTCGCGCTTCATCGTCGTGATCGCATAGGTCGTCAAGGAGGTGGCGTCGCAATTTACACCCGATATGACTTCAATATTTCCATTCTTGATAATGAGACGTCACCCGAGCCCGAGGTCCTATGGATTAGATTAGATTCTTAGAAGCTGAAGACAATGTTCGTTGCTGCTGTTTATGCTCCGCCCAACTCGCCCTTCACCAAGATCTTAATTATTCACTGGTTGAAACAGTGGATTATATTCACACTCGTTTCCCTGATTCCGGCATAGTGATCTTGGGAGATTTCAATGACATGATACAGGTTCGCTTGCATCTGAACTCGATTTTTCCCAGATTGTTGACCAACCTACGAGAGGCGATTACATCTTAGACAAGATCCTGACAAATATTGCTGATGACTACAAGCAACCAATCATTCACCCGATCAGTAACAGTGATCATAGAACGATCATTGTTTCTTCGAAGGCCACGTTTCCCCGACCGAAGCGTCAGAAGATATCAATCCGCCCCATTAGAGATTCATCTATCAGATCCTTTGGTTAGTGGATGACCTCTGTAGACTGGAGTTGGCTACATGAGTTTGTTAATGTTGCAGATATGCAGGTAGCATTTCAGGCTGAGCTGTCTACGGGCTTACGTGAGATGCTTCCCTCAGATTACCATTGTATGAACAATCGTATTCGTTCCCTGATTGACCAACGCCAAGCAGCCTATCAGTCAGGAAATCTTTCACGTTATAGTCAACTCAGAAATCAAGTAGATCGTGATATTAAAGCTGCTAAGAGCAGGTTTTTCCTTCGAAAGGTGACATACTTAAAGGAATCACAACCTGGGAAATGGTACAAGGAGATCCGTAACCTTACTAGTGTTAAGAAGGCATCAAATAAGCTACCAGGATCTCATATGGCACCCGCTGATCAAGCCGACTGGATGAACTCCCATTTTGCGGCTGTGTGTTCCTCCTTACCACCCCTGGATCGCGTGTCTCTTCCGGCGTATTTGCCTGCCGATTCACCACCACCGGAAATCCAACCTTACCAAGTGTATAGTAAATTAAATAAACTGAATAAAATCATCTCATACTAATGATATTCCCTTGAGGCTTGTTCGTGAGTTTGCTGTAGAATTGTCTGTACCGCTATGTATCATTTTAAGTTCTTTTCTACAATCTGGTATGTTTCCAAGGAATTGTAAAATTTGTAATATCATTCCAATTCCTAAAATAAGCCCATGCTTACGACCAATCTCTTGTTACACCAGTATTTGCTCGTGTTTTAGACGAGTTTATTGTAGAGTGGATTAGATGTGATATTGCCAGCCATGTACACCACCGTCAGTTTGGCAGTGTCAAAGGCTCTTTCCACTGTATATTACCTTCTCAGCCTGATTGATTGTATTTTACGTGAAGCTGACAAATCAGGAATGGTTGCATCAATCTGCACATTGACTATGCCAGATAAGATGATACATATGGGTGTCAATCAATCTATTATTTCCGTTGTGTGTGACTTCCTCAGTATCAGATCACAGACTGTCCGCCTTAGTGGGGTTAACTCCCAAGTTCAGTTCATAACATGTGGTGTCCCCACTAAGCTTGTCCCTATCCTCTTTTTGATCATGATCAATGACGCTGCAGATTTCACCCCTAATAGATGGAAATACGTTGACGATCTACCCCTAGCAGAAGACTTAGTCAGCCCTCACAGTTACAAGATCAGGTCGCAGCTAACCCAGTGGTCTGGCACTAACAACATGACACCCAAACCGTCAAAATGCAGAGTAATGAACGTATATGCTTCAAGCGAAACCCTCCACCCTTCCCTGAAATCAGGATTGGCGATACTGTCCTTGAGGAAGTCTCACTGTTAGGAGTTACTTTGCAATCTAATATGAAGTGGGAATTGATCATATACAATGTAGTTCAAAAAACTTCTAGACGACTGTTTATGTTATGCATATTGAAGAAAGACAATGCTTCCACGAGGGATTTAGTTATGATGTACACATCCCATATTCGTCCCATTCTAGAGTATGCCTCCCCCGTCTGGTTTTGTTCAATTACTAGTCAACAGTCTGAAAGAATTGAGAAAGTGCAGAGGCGTGTGAACAAGATTATTCTTGGTTTCACTCCTCTTGCTTATGATGAAAGGCTACAAAGTCTTAACCTACCTTCACTTCAATCAAGAAGAATTGATTTAAATCTGAAATTCGTCTAGACGCGTTTGACGTCCCAACACAGGGACTTACTCCCACCATCTAAAGAGTCCTTGCCCAATTTCCGCCCCCTCCGTAGTAATCAAGGTTTGGTCGTTCCTAGTTGCAGGACTAGCCGGTATCAAAATTCGGCTGTTCCAACTTTTGTTCGTGCGATTAATAACCTTTAATCCCCCTATCTCTCTCTCTTTCTCTCTCTCTCCCTCCCTCTCTCCTATCTTCCTCTCCTACTCCCTCTTTCTCCTCTCTCTTTTTCTTTGTATTACTACAAATAATCTTTCAATTTGACACTCACAAATATTTTGTATACTGTATCTTTTGATAATGGCATTTGTATGCTTTTTTATCAGTAATTTCTATTTAATATATCTTTCAGTGTAGTATCCCCTTTAATTCTAAAATAAGTATTTTAATCCTTATGCTTAGGTTTCTATTATTGTCTAAATACGAGATGTGATATTATCTTTATCATTTGTTTGTTTACTGAACATTATTGTCCATCTAACTGTTATTTTTATCTATACAGGTATATTTTTTAGACTATCTTGGATTTATTACATTCTTTGTGCTTTTTTGTATTTTTATTGTTTGCAATCATTTATTTTGTGTTTGCCTACTTTGTCATAATTATTTTGTTTGTATTTATAACTACATTGTAATTCTTTGTAAACATGTTCAGTTTTGGTCCTTGGACCTTGGAATCATGTGTATTTATGTGTCTTTTTAAACCCGAAATAACTAAATAAATAAATAAATAAACTCATTTTAGGAAATAAAGAGGAATATAGTGGTTTTTATGTAGGGATAACACGGGCCTTTCGGTCATTGTTGGTTCTGTCAGCCTATTTTTCTATTTAGTAAGATTGATAATATAATGTTAAACTATCCTGAACTAACTGATATTCTAACAGAAAATTAAAAAGTGATGATGTTTTGAGAGCAGGAAATGAGCTTGTTTTATCAGGTGTACGCGTATACGGATAATACGTGTACAACGCATATAGACGAGGTGGATTATTAATCGACCAGATCGTTTCCGCTTTAATTGGCGGGCCGTGATGGGGAAATCGAAGAGACATGCGGTACGTGGCTCAAAGGCCTGAGATGATGATGTATTTTGCAATGCTTTGGTCAGCAACGTGTCATTTAAGCCTAGGTCACAACACGCCGTCCGTGTTTTTAGTCCGTATGTGTTCTACGGAGGCCACGTCCGCCACGTTTTTCTGAAAACGTGGGGAGGGAGTAGCAAGAGCAGGGAAAGAGTACGTCAACGCACTTCACACGCACTATAACGCAAGGTGTAAGTACGTGGCCCGCACGCCACGCTTGGACGTAAGTGGTTGCGTGCATCGTACATTGCGCACCTGGTAAGTGAGTTGTACGTGCTTACAACGTGCTTACAACGTACGATCGCCGTGCAGTTGCCTCGTTATCGTACGGAGGCCGTACTTTCACGTACGGTGTCCTTACTGACTTGCAGGGAATAAGTGCGTGCAAGTGCGATAAACGTGAGTTTTCCGGCCCTATGTCGCTCCTCATCTGTTCGTCGCCTGCCTTTACATCATCTACGGCCCGTTTCTGTTGGGCCTCTCTGGCCCTATTAGCTGTCTTTTGAGCTGACCCCATTTTGTTAAGCTTCTTGGGCATCTTGGAGACGAAATGATGATACTCGTCAGTCTACTCGGCTTTTATCCTGCAGAAATCAGCGCGCACAACGTGCGTTGTAAGTGCATAGCGCGTACTTCCTCGGTGCGGTTTACGTGAGTTCTGTGTGTTCACTGGAGAAGCGCCGAATAAGCACGGTCCCCGCACTTATCACGTGCGGAGCACGCACGTGCTAGGTGCTTTGTCCGTAGGGCAAGTAACTGTGGGAAAATTTTTCAAAAACTCACGGAGTCTGTGCGTTGTGCGCTCGTTAGCAGCAGAGGGCACGCACGTCAACGCACGTCACCCGTACTGGGGGTGAATCCGTAGACCGCCCGCAGCCCGAACGCAGCGAAAGTTCCTACTGCACTAAAAATTCTACGTCTTGTCTGCGTGCCCCAAATCCGTACGGAGGCAGTACTCACCACGTACGGATCCACAAATTTTGCCCACGTTTTTGCACGCAGACAGCACGCACTTGCAAGTACGGCGGGTTGTGACCTAGGCTTTAATTACTGTACTCTATCTATGTTCGGGGGGGGGGGGGTGGATGTTTCACAAAGTCCTGCGTCACAACCCGCCGTACTTGCAAGTGCGTGCTGTCTGCGTGCAAAAATGTGGGCAAAATTTGTGGATCCGTACGTGGTGAGTACTGCCTCCTTACGGATTTGGGGCACGCAGACAAGACGTAGAATTTTTAGTGCAGGAGGAACTTTTGCTGCGTTCAGGCTGCGGTAGGTCTACGGATTCACCCCCAGTACGGATGACGTGCGTGCCCTCTGCTGCTAACGAGCGCACAACGCACGGACTCCGTGAGTTTTTGAATTTTTTTCCCACAGTTACTTACTCTACGGACAACGCACCTAGCACGTGCGTGCTCCGCACGTCATAAGTGCGGGGTCCGTGCGTATTCGGCGCTTCTCCAGTTCAATTGTCCAGTGAGCAGGCAGAACTCACGTAAACCGCACCGAGGAAGTACGTGCTATGCACTTACAACGCACGTTGTGCGCGCTGATTTCTGCAGGATATATAAAAGCCGAGCAGACTTATAATGTGCCCAACGACATAGGGCGGGAAAATCTCACGTTTATCGCACTTGCACGCACTTGCACGTCAGTAAGGACACCGTACGTGAAAGTACGGCCTCCGTACGATAACGAGGCAACCGCACGGCGATCGTACGTTGTAAGCACGTTGTAAGCACGTACAACTCACTTACCAGGTGCGCAACGTACGATGCACGCAACCACTCACGTCCAGGCGTGGCGTGCGGGCCACGTACTTACGCCTTGCGTTGTAGTGCGTGTAAAGTGCGTTGACGTACTCCTTCCCTGTTCTTGCTACTCCCTCCGCAGAACGTGGCCTCCACAGAACACGTACGGACTAAAAACACGCACGGCGGGTTGTGACCTATAGGCTTAAGCGCCAATCCGCATCCGGTATTTAACGTGTAATCTCATTGATAGACTTCCCAATAAGCCACTTCGGAGATGCAATCTGAGCATGAGCAGATAAAGGTCATCTGTACCAAATTCTAAAACCCACTGACACTAATATTCGATATGTGCTCATGAATGTCATGTAATCATTATTCAATTATGCACTAATGGTGCATTCCATGATATCCAGGTGGAAGTATTCTTTTTAAAGGGGGAAACAAAAGCTATTCATGAGGCACCTCTATCACTCCCAGAGTTATTTTTCTGAAGTGCACATAAAGGGACCCTCCATGTCTAAAATATCTGTGGATATTTGGGGTCATTTGTACCATGCGCTAACCCCGAACTGGCTTATAGCGCGCGTCCCCTGAGCATGATCTGACCAATGCGGTGATTAAGTGCGACTTTAAGTCCAAGATAACTCTTTGTAAAACCCCCCTAGAGTTGGTTATGCATTCACTGTAAGTCCAATTTTTTCAACACATATATTTTCGGGAATAACAAATATTAAAGCTTTACAATAAAGATGGTTCCAGTACGTGTTGGCAATTGAAATGAATTATTTTTTATTGATTAAACGAAATTTTCAAGGAATCCAACCGAATCGAGACAAAATAACATACATGATATTTTGCAACAAAGAAGCTGATAAATGTAAATGAGCAGGTAATGCTGCTACTGTTACTCATTAACAGTAGAAATCGTAGCTCCATAATTCCAGTGATTCTTTTGAGGTCGCCGTATATTTTGCTGTTTTGAAGAATACAATAACGCAAACTCACACCAAAAAAAAATGACTGCATGATAACAACATCAGAACAACGGTCAGCCTTTCTATTCCTGTAACTCAAGTGTACCTTTAAGCGGCTGTGATCTTCGTACCATTATAACGCTTGCTACAAATCCAAATTTGTTCTGTCGTCATGGTTACGGTATAAGGCGTTTGAATTGTCTCATTATAATGTCGTCAATTGAATATGATCTAATAAAGGTAACGAATTGGTGATGGTATTTGTTTAAAATAGTAAAATAGAGGGGCGAGGAATTGTTTTTAGGCGAACATGGCGAAACGAGGTGAACAACGCTGAAAGGAAATTTGAATAGAGGCCATTGCCACAGGTGAAGATGCACTTATCAGATGTTAAAGTGGTAATTCTTGTATCTGAAAAGTGAAATGAGAAAAAGCACAGTTATTGAAAGGGATTTATAGGTACATTTGATGCAAATGATTTAAATTGGAATTGTCGAAGGAACGATTTAATCAGGGGTTTTATGATAGGTGAAAAGGGGAGAGGCTCGTTTTTAGAAATAAAATAAAGGGAGCACTTATCAGAAAGAATAGGGGCAATTATAAGATTGGAAAAGGGTCACGTGTTATGATATAAACGATACCTATAGAAGGGGAAGGGGCACTTCTTATGAAGGAAAAGGGATAGTTTTCAAGGAAAAAGGGGCGCCTCTCAGATTTTAATAGGCCTCTGGCAATTATCAATGGTAATAAAATCAAAATGTAAGAATGTGGAATGGGCAGGAATATAAAGGAAAGGAGACATTTATGTGAAGTAAAAGGAACACTTTTCTATGTAAAAGGAGGAACTTCGAAGATTCCAAATTCCTGAAATACTGGGGACTACTCCCCCCCCCCCCCCCCCCCCACTCTACAGCGCCTGATTTCAAATAATCATAACATTTCTCTAAATAGTTTATGCTTCATTCTGAATCCTGAAAGAAGACTCATGAACATGTATTAGATAGACTCTCATTTTGGAGACTGCTGTACAGTCCCGAGAAGTCTCCCCGTGTCCTCAGCATGACGCGAAAATATCTGAGTTTGTTTTGTTTATACTTTGTTTATAATACCATGTTTTATTAGGCCTACATTGATTTTGCATTAACTGTGCATTAAAGAGGCGGTGATGTAATGATGCCATTTGTACCAATGGAAAACATGTTAGTAATGGACATGGATGAGAGATTTTGATGATATAAAATCGGAAATATCGGGACGTTTAAATCATATCTTTAGCATTTCAATTGCATTTTAAGGAGGAATTCTCACTTTACTATGACAATCTTTTATATTAATTTTATCAATTTTATAATTAACTGCTTGATATAGAAATTATTTATTCCTTGAAAGTGTGGGTATATTAGTACAGGTCATTCCCCCCCCCCCCCCCCATCTCCCCGGGATTTACGCCAGTGGAAAGATAGAGAGTAGAGATGAAATGGACTGATCTTGGTTTAGAAAGAAATATAGAGTGAAATATATAATCAGACAGTGAGAGGGGGTTGGAGAAAGAGGAAGAGAGGGGGATAGGTGAGAATATGGAGAAATATAGAAATCTGATTTCTTTTCAATGATACCAGTAGCATAGCTACGAGGGCACGTACTCCCCCTCCCCCTCCTCATCCTTCAATTGGAATGACGATATCAGAATCTTCAAAACGGGAGTGCACAACAGCGGCAGTGACAAGATCCAAATAGTAGTTACCCCATTTTATACCATATGCAAACATCCACTAGTATATCAATATATTAACCTAAGAAACCAAATTACCCAAAAGGTCAAATAATTCTATGGAATAAAATTGAAGCCAAGTGGCAACATTTTTTTGTTTTGAACAGTATTTTATTGCTTCCTCTCAAGATCAATATTACATTTCAAGAAACAATCATGATAAGTAACATATAAAATAATTTGCATATACAAGGAAACTTAATGAAATAAACTCCTCAAAAAAAGTTTGGAAATCTGACTTTGATCGATCATTTCTCCCGAGTCTTAGTGAATATTGATGTTTGATTGATACCACTGAAAAGATCATTTAATTCTCTTTAAAATGATACCCTACATGATATGATTATCGTTCACATGGAGGTGCAGTGCCTTGAAATGTGGGGCAAGGTCAAAATTCAAAAGTTGCAAAATGACACAATATTGAAAGTCACTGTTCTTTTTTACCGTGGTGATGGTGTGGGGAGGCATCTCGACTGCAGGAAAAACAGAACTTGTTGTCATTGACGGAAACCTCACTGCTCAGAGGTATAGAGATGAGATCCTCCAACCAACAGCTGTCCCGTATTTAAGTGCGCCCCCAATTTCCCCTTTTTGTTTGCTATCTTATATTCTTCGTCTCTGTGATCTTTTATCAAAGTAACTGTTTTCTGTAGAGATGGCAGCTCGCCTTGTTTTCTTGAAGAAAAAATTATGTGTTTTAGAAGAAAAATTATACAATTTATGAAATATATTCCTACTGTTTTACCTGATAGTCCCATAAAAATGGATTTCCAATCATTTATATTAATTTCTCTTAGATGTAGCTTTTTACTAATGTCCTGCCCTAATTGTTTAACTTTAGGACATTCTAAAAACAAATGTTGGTATGTTTCAACTTGATGTTTACAAAAGGAACATAGATTGTCCAACTCGAAACCAAATTGAAAGAGTCTCTGTTTCGTATATATAGCCCCATGCAATAGTTTGTATTGAAACTCTCTTCGTTTATTAATTACAAATGCATTTTTCAGTCTTGTAAATATTTCTTTTAACATCCCAGTTCCAAAATCAGGTTGAACATTTCCATCCGTAATCTTTAATGTATAATCTCTTTGAAACTGTTCAATAAAGTGATTATATAACCGTATAGACTTTAAATCGCTAAATTTTTGTATATGACCAAAAATCTTCAGATCTATTTGAAAATGTTCAGTATCCACATGTATAAAATCACTCTGTATCCATTCCTGTTCAATGACTGAAAATATTTTTTGAATCATGATCAGGCTGTCGGTGGTAAAACCTAAGTTATAAAAATAAGAGATTGGTTTAAAATTACCTCCAACGGTTATATCTGATGCTTTAAATATTCCTTTATGAAAAAGATCAGCATCAAAGATCATTTTATTTCGAAAACAAATACTTCTATTATTAAAAATTATCGGATTGACTTTGTTCTTTGTTGTCTACATTCATCTATATCTTGCCAGGCTTTTAACATATCTAAATAAAACCTGGGTATACCATCTAAATTCATTTTCTTCATGTCATAATTACAAAGAAATATACTTCGACCTCCAATCGATCTAAAAAAGTAATCAAATGTTAGTTTCCACCCTAAATATTTTTCACCGTACAACAGCCGTTTGATCCACATTATTCTTTGAGTCTTAATAAAAGTTTCGTAGTCAGTTACCCGAAGCCCACCTGCAGAATAATCTTGATATAATATTTTCCTTTTTATTCTATTTTTCCCACCCCAAATGAAATTAAAGGAATTTTTTTCAATTTCTTCAAGGATGCTATGTGGAACAGATATAAGAGAAGATACGTAATTTAATTTTGAATATACATACATTTTCAATAATTTGATTTTGCCATACATCGTAAGATCTCGTTGGCTCCACCAACCTATTAATCTTTTTATTTTACTTAATATCTCTTTGTAGTTTAAATCATCTTTTATTTTAGAATTACGTGAAAAATAAACTCCTAGGATTTTATGTCTTGTACTCTATGTCCCAAAAAAGGTAAACCGGGCATATCAATCGCTTCCCCCAACCAGATAAAATTTGTCTTATCCATATATATTTTTAATCCACTTAATTTCTCAAAGTCTTCGAAGACTTTCTTCACCCTATCAATTGACTTCATATCTTTAAGAAACAATGTAATATCATCGGCGTATAGTACCTGCTTTATTTTTCCAGTATCAAACCGAATTCCTTCAATACTAGGGTCCTTTCGGATATAATGAGCAAACAGCTCAATAGCTATTATAAATAAATAGGGGGACAAAGGGTCCTTTTGTCTTACCCCTCTTTTAACTTTAAAGTATCCAGTTGAGTGTCCCCCGTTCATCACGCAGCTACTAACATCATTATAAAGAATTTTAACCCAAGAGCACAATACATTACCGAACCCAAAAGATTCCAATGCTTTGAACAGTAGTCTATGTGAAATACAGTCAAATGCTTTTTCGAAATCTACAGCGATAAGAAAACCTACAGGCTGATACAATGACTGAAAAAATACATCATCTATTAACCGCACTGCCCCCCCCCCCCCCCCAATATTTCTCTCTTTAACATAACCCACCTGATCATAATGAATGATATCTCCTAAAACCTCTTTTACCCTTTTAGCCAATACTTTTGACAGGATCTTATAGTCAAGATTAAATAGAGTTATTGGCCTGTAGTTTTTCATATACAAAGGATCTTTTCCCTCTTTCTCAATAAGTGTAATGACTCCCTGTCTCTGTGAATTGGATAACACCTCGGTTTCGAAACTCTCATTAAATGCTTCCACTATATACTTCCCTAAGATTGGCCAAAATGTATAATAGAATTCAGCTGTAAAGCCATCTTTGCCTGGTGACTTATTCCATTTCATTTCCTTAAAGGTGTTACTCGGAGATGTACAAACAAATAAAAATGCGATAAATTTGGTATCAACGGAAAGGGGAAGATGCCCTAAAATATTCCATCAACATTCGAAATCCATAGGTTTTCATAAATTAATATTATTCTGTTTCAAATGTGTGCCAAAATATTCGCATATTTTCGCCCCGCGAGCAGTTTCTTTTTCAACCTTGGAAATGTGACGTAATAATCGGGACACACTTGCTTGCTTCTAGCTAGCTCACGATCACGTCAATACAGCGCGCGCACATAACGTTCACGGTTCGAGGTAAGCTACTGATTTCTTCCAATCTTTGAAAATCTTGTCGACAGAATATCTGATTTTGGCCCTGATTCAGATGTTAGAACCTGTAATCACATCGTCATTCCATAAATCACTGGGTGAATCACTGTATCAGCCACACACACATAGGCCTATACGATTCATACAGCTACAGTACAGTCAAGTCGTATACCGTAAGCTAGCTGTCCCGAGAATGACGTCATTTTTCTAGTGCAAGAATTCTCGCTTTCGTGGCTCATCTGAGACCCTGTCAGGGGTCTTGAAAAAAAGTCCTGATAATCTTTTTGAACAAGCTTACATCTTTAACATTTAATTTCATCGTATTCTTTGGGCGATTAGCTTTCCAAAAATGTATAATTTGTCCTATTTCTTATTTTATGGGACATTTCTCCGGTTATCTGCTTTAACAGCTTGATAGCATTCTTCGAATGTTATATGCCTTTCACAACATGCTTTATTTCTTCGCTTAGTTTGGGCAGTTCGCTTAAAAACATATTATCAATATCTTCTGTTATGTCCTTATTTTGACATGCATATAAATGCTTATAAAACTCCCCAATGATCTTTAAAATCCCTTTACTATCACGTATCATTATTGCTACTATATATTTCCTTGATCACACTTTTTCTTTTATTCGACTTTAATAATTGTTCCAAAAATTGAGAATTTCTTTCTCCTTCTTCGGACCATTCTGCCCTCGATCGTACCTTTAAGCCTTGACGAGAATAGTCAAAAAGCTTTTCCAGTTCATTTTTTTTTCAAGTCTAGTTCTTCCTGAATGTTATTTTGCAAATTAAACGTCAATCGATATTCTAAGTCTTTAATTTCTTTTTCCAATATTTCAACTTTTGCTTTCCTGAGTTTTGCTTTTTCACGGGAAAACTTCATAATATATTCCCGTAGTTTCATTTTCATAAAATCCCAAAATTTGATTTTACTATTTATTTGACCCAGCCACGTTTCCTCTATTTCACTAATCTTATTTTTTACCCCATCGACAAAATCCTTGTCATAACATAGACTTCCAATATGATTTACCAAAAATGAAATTATCGACCAAATTTGTAACTTCTACTCTAACACCAGCGTGGTCAGGTGTGATAGAGGGCAGAATTTCGGATTCCCTTACGACTTTTTCTAATTTTGATGATATAAAAATATAATCTAATCTGCTCTGCACCAATGGCTGCTTCTGTCTAAAGGTAAATTCTCTTTTATTAGGATGATGCTTGCGCCAAACGTCAATTAAATCAAACTTTTTTCAGAAACTCTCCCAACAAGTCTCTATATTTGCTATTTGAAATATTACTCGCCCCCATATAATCTAAATTATAATTCATAGTTATATTGAAATCTCCCCCAATTATAAGGGAATACTCTTGACTGAATACAGAAGATACCATCCTATCCAGATTAGACAGAAAATCAACTTGGGCCTTTTCTTTATCTTTTGTAGGAAAATATACACTTTCTAATATCAATTTTTCGCTTTGGCATTTACCTTGTATTATAATGTATCTTCCTTCCTTATCTTTTATGATTTTTTCCATCACAAAGCCCGTGTTTGGTTTCAACATCACAATAACTCCCCTACTGTGATTACTACCGTTACTAAAAACCATTGCCCCTTCCCAATCCCTTTTCCAACAGCCTTCAATGTCTTCTGTACTGAAAGTTTCCTGCAAGAATATTATATTTCCCGACATTTTACACCACTGGAAAATTTTCCTCCTTTTAACTGTATCTCTCAGTCCTCGAACGTTGATCGAGACTACTTTTAAATTATTCACCATTGAAAACTTAAACTGTGACAAAAAGCTCGGAACAGAATTGTGTAACATTGCCCCAATATCTCAGTAAATGGGAAGAATGATGCATTTTTAAATACAGAAAAAACAATTGTCAATTGAAGTTGGAAATAAGACAAGTACAGAACAATTCCGGAACTAGAAAACATGCCACACGTCACAAAGTCTCTCCACCCCACAATGAGTGTCCACCCTTCAGAAAACCAGATTATAAAAAACCCCATCTACTCCGATCGTCCGAGTAGAACACGACCTTCTCAAGTAGGACTCCCCACAGCTCACTTGAGGGACCCTTCTCCTCTTTTAAGAATATCCTAATGAGCTAAATCAAATATAAAAACTTCCAGTTCACATTGATTCCTTATAATAAAAATGGGAACCCAAAAGCGTGTTTCTTTTCCTGTATTCCTTAGTAATCCCCACAAATGAAATAATAATTAATTAATTAATTAATTAATAAACAGATAGTGAAAACTCTTTGCTATCCCATGAGCCTGATGACCCTGCTATATGTGCACTGCAAGTCCGCTGTGGAAGGTCGTGCAATCTGAGAGAGCTTGCACAAGGAGTGAAAACCGCCTTGGTTCACTCCCCACACTCCCGACCCTACCCCCCAAACTATCCGAGCCATGGGCGTCAATCCGAGTAGAGAATCTATTGTTCATGGGGGGACGGCTATTGTGTCGTCCCACATGATGAATAGAGTTACGTCACGATTAACGCCCATGACCCGAGCGACTGCGGGCAGCGACCAGCCGATCTCCGGACCCAGACCCAATCTTTAAGGATTTATTTTCAATTCGCAAATGATTAAAATTCAAAACCCCAAAACCCAAATCCAAATCCAAAGACCGGCCGGCCACCAACCACAGCCGCCCAGGACATATTCCAAATACTGCAATTTAGAGTGTACACAACCCACACAACGAACTCACTGTGTGGGAGATTTCAAAACACTTTATTCATGAATTTTAAAATCAGCTACTTCCACTAATGCCCAAGATGGCCTATAATCCTCCACCAATAATTACCCTATCAAAAAGTGTACTTGTGTTTGAAAGCTTCGAATATATTATGGTATAAAATAATTCTCACATCATGAGCTTAGCAATCTATATAATACTATGCTGTTTTCTATTGGAAACCGCAAACCTAGGTCCAATCATCTAGTTGATAACACGCTCAGAAATATTTCCACAATCAAAAGGGAAAATAAAACACAATCTGTCTGAGCAATATTCTAAAAGCCACAATCTTGATGTTGTACCGTCGAGAGAATTGCATGATGAATTAAATCAGTAACAGACATTATATAATTAACAGATGCAAGTTAACAAATTTGTACATCATCCACCTGCACTATATCAATAGTTCAGAAGAAACTATCCCAAGCCCAGATCATTATAGAAAATCACTGAACATAGCAACATTCATTGTCATACCTCGAATTAAAATTAAGCTACTGTTAGAAATACATTATTGTTCTAAACACAGGGACAATGAGTACAGCATAACCAACCAGGCAACATTTTTTTTTTTTTTTTTTTTTTTGAATAATATTTTATTGCTTCCTCTCACGAACAATATTACATTTCAAGAAACAATCATGATAAGTCACATATAAAATAATTTGCATATACAAGGAAACTTAATGAAATACAATAATACCAGTAAAAATTATAAAATTCTCTGAAATTATCCATAATTATTTTTCGATGAAAAGAAAAATACAATGCATCAATCGTTGGACATAGATATATAAATATTTTCTTTCAACATGTGGATAGCAATAGCTGAAAGAGCGCCCTCAAACATCAATGATATTGGATTCTTTTTTTGTTTTATCCACTGCAATTTTAGGCCAACGGCTAGAAGAATGCATGATCCTAATTTATCTTTAGTTTACGTCCCAAGTAAAGAATAATGTGACATCAAAGCATAATCATTAGTAATTATTTTTTAATCACTCTCTTTTTTTTTTTCTTTTTTTTTTAGGTGTAATATGCAGTTCTTGTATACCACATGAATCGTTATGTCTCTATGCGCTTTAAAGCAAAAGAAAAAAAAAATACAACACATTTTTTTTACCAGAAAAAAAAACCAGAGAACCCCCCCCCCCCCCCCCCACACACACACACACACACACACACAAACACATGGGCAAATTAGGCTCCGGTATAAAGATTTTCTCGTTGACCATTGGCTTGGATGTTTTTTTCTTATTAAGTGGATGAAATATGAATTAGCAAGAGGTTGGTTGGTTGGTTCTTGTTATGATGGCACTCTTCATCAATCTCTTCAGATTATTTGCACCAGTCACTTTAGTAGGTTTGGTGTAGGCTTCGGAAAGCCCACGAGCGACTTTTTTTTGTGGTGAAAATGGTGTTATAAAAATTAATGGTCATCATTAGTATGGAAAGATGTAAGTATCCCATCTCCTAAGTTTGAAAGCTGTCGATCGTGATTATTCGTAATTATTCACTATAATATCAAGATGCGCCAGCAATCAATCGGAAATAACAGGGGGGTGGGGAGTAAATTCCAATTGTTCATATATGTATATATACATATATACTTATATCCACACATACACACATATATATTTTTTTTACTCTTTACCAAATTGCTTCAAGATCAGTTATATAACAGGATCAATGATAGCTTAACGGGCTATCTATTGGTATCATATATATAACCCAATAATTCACGACTGAAAATTGGGTTAGACATCAATAATTCTTTTAGATTAGGATTTTTCAATTTAATCCTTTCTTTTAAGAGACGTCTGTCTTTATCGTATTTTGAACAATATAAAATAAAAGGTTCTATCGTCTCAAATTCTTGACATGATTCACAGAGACCAGTATCATGCTGGTTAATATTGAAAAAGGTAATAATTTAACCTGCATTTACCTACTCTTAGTTGTTGTATCAAGCATTCTTCTCTGCGAGACAAGCCATGTCTGTCTATGGGCTTAGTAACGTCGCTACGTAAGGCATATAAAAATCTACCGTGCTCGGGCATTGTCCCATTCTGTTTGCCATAATTTGTTATAATGGATCAAACGAGAGGCTGCTAGTTCACTTCTCGTGTTTGGTATATCTATGTCTATACACTTTTTCATGGCTCCTTTTTTGGCGGCCCGATCTACGATCTCGTTGCCGTTAATATCGCAGTGTGATGGAATCCATTTAAAGGCAACTCAAACATCCTTCAACTTCAAAATATTAATTATGTATAAAATTTCATTCACAATAGCACACCTCATGAAGTATAAATCGATCATTTGTAAAGCTGACAAAGAGTCACTAAATATTACCACCGATGAGGCTTCCAAAAAATTAATGTTTTAATCCACTTTAGTGCCATTAGTATGGCTACTAGTTCTGCTCTCATAATGCAGACACGGGATAATCTAATATTTGCACCACGTCGTAATGAGGCACATAAAATGCGGCTCCTGTTATCCCATCTTCCAGTTTGGATCCATCTGCATAAACATGTAAATATCCATTCGATGAATTTCCAATACTTTCTTGAACAATCGATTTCATTTCAACTTGAAGCATTTCCTTTTTCTGAATTTTACCCTGGTGTTCAAGGGACACATGAGGTCGTGTTAAACGCCATTCAGGGATTTGGGGTAATAAGTTTGTTTGGCCCTCCACCACAATTTCGTCTCTGAAAGATCGCCGTTTAAGAGGTCCTTCTCTGGCCCTCCATTCTAGGCTATTTAAAACACAACCCTCACCTAATACTTCTTTTGTCAGGTGATTTTGGGTACTAGACAGCAAATAAACTCTAAATTTATCATTTAACAACCCTCTACGATGGCAGCTCCCCGGTCAAAACCTGTAAAGCCTCCAAGGACACATTGTGTATTGTACCTGTAATAATTTTTAAGGCTCTGTATTGGATAGTCAAGTTTTTTTTCTTCAGTGATATACAAGTAGAATCGTACATATCACTTCCATATATTCCAAAACGGATAAGATAAGTCCTTTATAAATCATTATCCAAAACTCATACTTACTTCCAGAAGGGGTGCCAGAGATACAACGTAGCAAGTTTAATCTTTTCTTACATTTAAGATTAAGGGGAGGGCGCCCTATTATCTTATTTTCACAATCCTTCCTACTTCTTTTTTTTTCTCTCTCTCTCTCCCTGTCTCTTCTTTTCTCTACTTTTTTCTCGGCATTCGACTGGTGGCACACGTCCTTCCTCCCCCTGCCCCCTACGCCTCTAGGTGGCGGTATATATAGCTCTCCTGCTTTATCATTGGAACACCGTTGATTAACATTTTTCCTGTGGTTAAACCATGACTGTATCCCCCCCCCCCCCCCCCCCTTCCTACAGGTACTTCATACCGTCCTCGGAGGAATAGCCTACAGGATGGTATGACGTCATTGGGAAATTAGGGTGATGGAAGTGAGTTCCTGCAAGGTTAGATGCTTCATATGTGGAGAAACAACATGGCGAGACGGAATCAGGTCGCTACACTCTGTTTCTTCACTCTATGTACATGTACTGTAGTGTTCTACAGGTCCAGTAATGACAGAACAGGATACCACACGGCCCGTAATATACATGAAGGTATGTGGCTCAATGTTTGGTTGTCATTTTCCTATATTATGCATGTATTACTATTATTAGTAGTAGTAGTATATTAATAGTAGTAGTAGTAGTAATAATAGGTAGTAGTAACAGTAGTTACCATCTTTATTATTCATATTTTTAATCATTATTATCATTAACATTATTATTATTATTATTATTATTATTATTATTATTATTATTATTATTATTATTATTATCATCATTGTTGTTGTTATTATCATTATTATTAGTAGTAGTACTAGTGGTATTAGTAGTAGTAGTAGTAGTAGTAGTACATGTATTATACAATATACAATGTTCGTACATGAAATATAAATCAAAGTAATTAACTTAAAGGGAAGTCCAGTCAAAAATAGCTTGGTTTTAATAGAAGCAGAAAAATTAGACATACAGATCGAAAAAAGTCTGAAGAAAGTTATGAATTTTTAGTGGACAAAAATTTAAAATTTGTATTATGAATATAAACAAAAAAGTTGGTGAGTTGCCAATTTGTCTAGTGATTTTCATTGGTTCCCCAGTTTTTCATGCCACTAAAAAAATCATAACTTTCTTATTAGTTGTCCGATTTTCCTCAAACCTTTTTGATCTGTTGGTCTGAGTTTTTTCTACTTCTATCAAAACCAAGTAATTTTTGGACCGGACAATTGTGACCCGAACAGGATGCGAGGGGGAAGAACATGTCATGACCGTGGCCTGACCCACAGGCCTTCTACAGTGCGTCCCAGAAAAAACAATCTCCTGAAGCAAAGGGTTATTGTTGCCACATATGCTCTATGACAATAAGTATCTATTTTCCATAAACTAAAAGTATTATGCTTTTAAATGATACTTTGATGGCATCCATCCGTACATACTTTACAGAGCAGCAACATTTTGAAAATGAAATGTGCCGGATTTGGGTAGAACCGTGAAAACGTTAGGATCACATGCGAACATGACTCAAATGTAAAATGACATTTAAAATCTTATGAGAAGACTGTTTTCATATCTATCTTTCAATAATGAGGGTAAGGACAATGCATTCGAAATGAAAAGGAATTTGTTTGTAATTTTTTGAACTGAAGTTTCTTTTAAGAACAAAGCGGACAGAATGGTGATATTTTTCATAAAAGTAAAGTAAGTGGCACTTCCCATTGTCACCAAATGGAAATTCAAAGTAGAAAGGGCACATAAGGCAGCAAAAAATATCAAAATTATGGGGCAATTTCCCATAAGGGGCACCTTTTCCATCACAAGAAGGGCACTTTTTCATCTTTTGAGGGATATTTATGGATTTTGGAATTTGGGGGGAAGGGGGCTTCTGCACCTGCCACCACTGGAATTGACCCGTGTTTTATGAATTTCTGATGCATGAATGTATGCCATCACAAAAGAGAATTTCACGGTAAAGCATGTAGGGATGGATGCCATCAGGGTATCATTTAAAACCATAATACTTATAGTTTATGGAAAATAGATAATTATTGTCATAGAGCAAATAGTGTGGTCACAATAACCCTTTGTTTTAGGGTTTCGTTTTTTTCTGGGACGCACTGTAAGATCAAAACTTGTACAGTTGTTAAATGATACATACTGAACAATATTATATATGGAAGCACTTCTAAAAACTATTTAATGGGTAATTTTGAAGGAATTTGTAATTGTAAAACCTACTCAAGTAGATAACTCGATCACCTAGATATTCGGACGCTACCTTACACTATGAACATGACGAACAAAGAAGTGGACAATTTATGCTGCTCCTCATTGTACCCTTCACAATTGCACTGGTTAACAAAAGAACATCCATTCATTACTATCCTGTAAAAATATGTAGAACAGGTGTCACATAATAGCAGTGAAGGGATGTCTATTTGTCTACTATACCTATTGTGGAGGGTACAATGAGGAGCTGCATAAATTGTCCGCTCTCTTTGTCACCGTGTTCATAGTGTTAAGAGCTCCGAATATCACTGTGTTAGCGCAAAGGTGGTAACATTATACAATAAGACTTACTAGAGCATGTCTATTTTGGTCGAATAGAACGCTTCTGTAATGTATACAAATTTATGCACATATATTCTCTGAGCACCTAGTGACGAGCTATTCCATGAACCTGCTTTTTATAAATGAGCCTCAATGCTTGGAATCCAGTTTGTATACATTATTTGTAGCTATGTCGGCAATATTCTATTCCAAACATTCCACATAAACAAGCAATTAATTTGTGATTCATGAGATAAAATAGGGGCCTATAGTCATGAAACTACTACATGTAGTATTATGAGGCAAGAGAAGAACATGAAGAAGATGAATTATGAAACAAAAAACGGATTATTTTAACAGACAGAACAGAAAAGAAGAACCATCATGACTTCATAAATGATAATATTGGAAAAACAAGTACGAGAATGAAAAGGCACTATGAACATGGCAAACGAAGAAGCGGACAAAATATACAGCTCCTCATTGTACCTTCGACACTGGTTCTGGTAGACAAAAGAACATCCCTTCATTGGCATTGCTATTATGTAAAAATATGTAGAACAGGTATCAAATGCATATTCACCTGTTCTGCTTATTTTACATAATAGCAATGAAGCGACGTTCTTTTGTCTACCAGAACAATTGTGGAGGGTACAATGCGGAGCTGTATATTTTGTCCGCTCTCTTTTGTCATCGTGTTCATAGTGAGGGGACCTCTTAAGACGAGTACGAAGCTGAATAAACTGATAAATGACAAAAGCTCCTTTCAAGAAGTTATTTCTTTAAAATGCCCCTCCAAATACACGGCCGAAAGACATAATATAAAAGAAATTATTTGCATAAGGAGCCAGTTTGTTTAATGCTCACTCGTGTATACCCTTTTATAAGTTTGAAAAAAAAACTATGCAAAGCTTGAAATCTTCACTCAGTGAAATTATATCATTACTTTTCAGATATAATACCATTAATTCACTCTCCATTTTTGTCATTTACCATGTTACCTAATTGTTATATATTTTGTATTTTCATGTACACTCTTAGAAATATTGGGCAAAATTTTACCCAAATTTTACCCAACATGAGGGTCCTTATGAGTCCGACCAACTTTTGGGTAAACTTTACCAATTTCATTCTTATTTTTGAACAATGTTGGGTAAATGCATGTAAAAGTTGAGCAAGATTTAACCAACCTATGCCCAATCTTCATTTACCCAGTGGCATTTACCCAACATTTCTAAGAGTGTAGAATGATTTGTTAACCTGCCGGCGCCTTTGAAAAGCAGTTTTGCATAACTGAAGAGGCCAATCCTGCAGTATAAAATAAAGAGGACAAAATAAATAAATAAATATAAATTACGTAAAAATCATCATTACACAAATGATGGTAAAAAATCATAATGTCTATTAATACACCTCCATAATGATCGGAGCCACTGTAGCGTTTTTGATAGGTGGCAAGTAGGGTAACTTGTTCCCCCCCCCCCTCCCCCCCCCCTTTCAGATTCTCAACCATAACAAAAGGTTCCTTCATTGTCAGTCACTGCATGTGAATCAATCATTTCTATGTAAATTGTATATATCCAAACTGCTTTTAAATCAAAGAATATTTAGTACGCCGAGATGCTGTTAAGCCAACCATCAAAAAGCAAAAAGATCAGCATTGTTAATATTGTGGCACAAAATCATGAAGCCAAACAATGGGGAATTTGAACTCCTCTGTAACTAAGTCAAATATATTCTGCAATATTTTAAAATATACAAGTGAGTATGGTTTTGAATGAATGGGAAAGAATCAAAACACTTTCAATCAAGATGGAATGAGGGCATTTTTTCTCTCGCTCGCTTCGCTCGTTTGCAATTAGCTAGTATGAATATATTGTGCCAGTACTAATAAAAATACAATGGATAAAAAAATGGAAGGAGGTTATTAAATGAAAATTATGATTGTAATGTAAATTGTGGAAATATGAATGGAAGGAACAGCTGACGTTCTATACTCTCGCATTACCCACGCAAATTGTTCTATGAAGAGCGCCAGAACGCAATGATTATATTCGCATACAAAAAATCTAAAATGGATGGGGGTATCCCTGCCCCTTCCATAGATAAGACGGCTCTGCTCAATAAAACCATCGCCCTTCTTGACACCTCTTTATAAATAATATAGAGAATCTGTGCATTTCTAGTTTGACGCTTTCCAATTTATTTACATGGGTAATTTAAAGTCTATAGGCCTAAGAGTAATTGCGACCCATTTAAATAGGCAGCTGAAATCGTCATCAATTCTGTCTATTGTGACTTTCAGTTTCGGGGTACGATCAAGCGAGTTGATTTACCAGTTTGAATTGTAAAACTTTTCATTCTAGAGCACTTCAGATCCTCAATAGAGTGATGAAGCCTTAAGTTATTTAAACATTTCCCCCATTTTTTTCCAAATTTCCGGAGGACTTGTCATCAAGTCCATCCCCAAATTAAGCTCATGACAGTTTTATTGCACATGCCTTCATTCAGGTTGAAAAGAAATTTCGTGATAATGTTTGAACCTACTGACTATTGTGAAGGGCTCCGGTTTAGGTAAGCCTGAAAGTGGAGACTTTCCCTCCGACAATAAGACAATTCTGCAGTCCGTTAAATGATCGTATTTTGATTTTACTTGCTGTATAGAAACGCTGGTCAGGACTAAAATTTGCACAAAACTGTTTCAAGCACCATATCCTAATTTTGTTCTTATTAGTTTTACAACATTTCCAACCCAGATTCCAGGCTTTTTTAGACGAATCAATCATCAGGATCACATTTTTAGAAAGATTATCAATTCTAAATAACGTAGGCCTAGCAGCAAGTCCATAAGCGCATTTTGTCTATATCTCTCTAAAACTTCTCGTCCATTTTGGGATCGTCCTAAAGATACTAGAACCTCACGGCCGTAACTGGAAGTAACGCATTAATTTTCTCATTGAATTGATCGGGGCCGTGGTACAGACTCCCATCTAGAAGGGTCCGTTTTTGTTTTTTTCAATTGCCCTAATCTGATGCATATGCACTCTATAACATACAAAGTCCTATGGAATCCGAATGGTGGAAGGTATTGAAAATACCGAAATCTATGATAATCATTTTCCATTTTCGGCCTTCATGCATAAGCACAAACACAGCCAACTATACACATAGATTGTTCAACTCGGTTTCAGCTAGTCACACCCTGATGCATATTCTTTAGTTGTGTGTTTCCCAACAAGGCAACATGTGCCGTATTGTGCTCAACTTGAACCGAGTTGGCCGAACTATTATGTTTATACATCTCAATGCTTCTATGAAACATCTTTCAAGGACACTCTCTGATTACGGCAAATAATTACATTTCAATATGTATGATGATTATCATGTAAGATGGAAATAAATGACATTGCATAATTATGCGCAGAGAAGAGAGAATTGGAGAGAGAGAGGAAGAGAAGGGGAAGAGGGGAAGGGTTTTTAATGTGTTCTTTCATAATTATGAGTAAAGGGCAGTGGCGGATTTAGGGGGCATATCCGGCCCGTCCCCCCCCCCCAATGGCCGCCCCTTTTAAAAAGATTTTTTTTTTCTTTGTTGGTTTTTGATTGTCAGAGAATTATTGAGGGAAACTCGACCCCCATAACCCCCCCCCCCCCCCCACCCCTAAGCGAATTTTGGAGGTCTGGCGATTTTTTTATTTATGTAGGCCTAGTGTTAGATACAGCAATAGGAATAGTGTGATACATCATATTAAAAACAATATCAGTTCAAATATTGATTTAACACTTTATTTTTAGAATGTACTGTAATTCAAGAGGAGAGTGGCAACCTATTGATCGTGATACGGCACGTCTACCTTGCCGCCAGTGATTATACACGTGTCTTTGTTCCTACCAGAAGCTTATTTTTTTACAACCAAATAATTTAATTAAATTAATTTGTAGCCTACTTTCCATTTTTTATGAAATTAGAGTTGTTGGACTCTATTAATGTTGTACCAAATCTGACTTGTTTTACTACCTTTTTGTCATTATCATTATCATTATTCATGCGTGCCAATGTTTATGTCGAGTAATACCAATCTAAAAGTGACCATGCACTGTTAATCTAAATTAGAAATTAATATGAAGGCATTGTTTTAAGTGTTTCGTTAATCAATAATCGTTTTATATGATATTACTTACCAATGCAATGTGCAATTGTTGCTTTAAAAACAGCTCTGGAATCAAAATCAGGAGACTGCATGTTTGTGTACCATTGAAACGAATTATACTTTGTGTTTGCGTTTATGCATCCAGGATCAAAATGTAAAATCGATTTGCTAATGATACTGAATTAAACATTTAGATCGTCATACATAATATATTCAATTAATTTATGGATCTTATCTCAAGGCATAGGTCACCTCAAAATAGTGTTAAAAAGACAGACGACATTTGGTCAAGTTGTCACTAAATATCCCATTATAGGCCCAGCACCAGGCCTGTAACTAGAATTTTAATGAGGGTGCAGACATTACACAAGGTGGACCTTATTGAGGGAGCGAGGGCGCGGAGTGCCCAAGAGGGGGGAAGGTTTTTGATGGGTTGTCCCCCTTTTTATGGTAGGTGAAATTTTTGCTTTTTTTCTATCTGAAAATCAAATTTTAGTTGCATTTCAGGTACCATTTTGAAGACCAACAACAGGGGTATTTTTGTCAAGCAGACCTCGAGTCGATAGCGGGGGAGGGGGTGCGCGCGCATCCCACCCCTCCCCTAATCGCGGGCCTGATCACTCATATTGAGTCGAAGTGTACACGTGCCCCCTCTCATCGAACGGCCCAAAACGAGTATGTAAAAAAGAAAAGAGAATATATTGCAAAAAGAAAAGAGAATCAAGATACAGAATGAAAGAAAGGGAGAGGGGGCCCAAAGAATATTAAAAAAAAAAAGATGTTAAGACCGCTCTCACACCCTCCCCTGTCCAGTCTCTTTGCTCCGCACTTCATCCACCTGGGAAGACCCATGCCTTCTCTGAATGACAGCCAGTGCCCCCTCAATGACTGGACCCAAACACCACTGCGTAAGGTGGGTTTTCATGGGGCACGCGAACGATTCGCGCGAAGGAAAAAAATGGCAATGTGTCGCGAAAATGGAGCCGTAAACCATTCCTGACCAGTTGTGCGTAGTTCTCACAACGTAAATATGTGCGAATGTCGTGTGTAGCGTTGCAGATATATGGCCAGTCCACATACACGAAGAACACGAGACTATTAAAAATGCGAACCTGAGTTGACAGCTGTCTTGAGTTGATCGGTCTCTTCGCAGAATTAAGTCAGACGCCTCGGCCATGAGCTTTGCGACAAACGTGCGCCAAACGCTCGTGAGAACTTCGCACAAAATCCATTAGAATGTCACGTGAGCAAAACCTTTCGTGAAAGCGTCGGTTTTGGTTCGTGTGTAGCTTGCGAATAGTTCGAGAAAACCTCGTGACATTCGCAAATTAATCGTCGCAAACGGTAGGCGAGGCGAATTAATTGAGGGCCTCGACGTGAACGTCTCGCGTTTGCTTCTTTGGCGAAGTCACCTGTTTTCAAGAAGTACGCGAACAGTTTGTGAATAGTTCGAGAAATGATTGGACGAACTTCGCTGCTTTCGCGAGACATGCTCCGAACTGTCGGAATCTGTTTGGAGTTTCACGAAGATTTTGCGAACATCACGCACTTCGTGAGTAGGTCGTGCGCATATGACGAAGCTTTCCAGACATTTTCGAGAGCAAATCACGACCCGGGATGCTGGAAACGTTCGAAAGAAATTTTAAACATTTTTGAAATTCCATCAGAACTCAAAACGACTCCCGCGAACAATTGACGACGTTTCCGACCCCCCCGCGCATGTTTGGCGACTTTTTGGAGCTTAAAACACGAATGTTGGACTTTGCCATTTTTCGACATTCGCATCCTTCGCGAATCGTTCGCGTGCCCCGTGAAAAATGAATGGTTTTGATTATAAGTTATGGGGGTGTTTCACAAGAGTTAAGTTTGACTTAAAATCTCACTTAAATTCCTCGTTGCGTGCGGTATATGACCCATCACCGCATTGGTGAGATCATGCTCAGGGGACGCGCGCTATTGGATAGTCTACCAATGAGATTACGCGTTTAATACCGTACGTGCATTGGTACTTACGCATGACTTCAAGTCAAACTTAACTCTTTGTGAAACACCCGCATGGATACTAAGAACAATCATTTACTGAATTGTACTAGGTTATGTGACTTATTATATTCATCTTCAACAAGCAGAGCCTATTATGTTGTTTTTGTAGCAGCAGTATAGTATAGGCAATTCCAATTATGACTGCGTTTTTTCTGTCATGTCTGAAAATGTAGTTGAGAATACAGTACTGAGGGAAGGACAGAGAATAAAGGATTATGGTCAACGCTCTGCAAAGGACACAACTTTCGTAAGTACAATGCCATTTAAGCCCACAGCACAGTGTACGATCTGACTGGCACTGCGAAACAATTTTGGAAAAAATTGCAATTCCATCAGATATGAAAAGTTAATGTTGTAAGTCATCATGCACGTCATGGCTGACTTTTAATCAGTAATGGAGAATAGTATGAAGTTCATATAACAAAGCAGATATCAGCTAAGAAGGATAGCAGCACCTGCAGTCAATTTTTCCCAAGTCGAAAATAGAGATTTGAGAGAGTCATTTGTTATGTTGTCTAATACTTGTCTTCTGTTCGCAGTGATGCTAAATCTTACTCCATTTTGGTTCAAGCTGGCTCCCCTTGATTTACCAACTTCTCATTAGCTTAACTTAGCTC